>OZ022591.1:3238567-3822432 GCA_963669155.1 Arbacia lixula | reverse complement strand
TTCAACTTTTTGCACATGTGCGCATCAAATGCAATAAGGCGCGCTGATAGACATTGATGCGCAATGTCCCTTTCAGTTTCATTACATCACACCATCAGCTTGATGGTTTTAATGTATGCAAAAGACATGAAAGGACGATTATTACTGGCTGCCTCTGGGATAGGAGCGCAGGGCTTGCGCTCATTAATATTGGTTAAAATCTTCCTAAAATATTTTTCGGAATACCAAAGATAAAATATTTTAAGGATATTGTATCTTTCGGGAGATAAAATTTTTATCTCTGTGGATTTTCGGAATACCGCCCCTGGTCCTTACTGTCTTCAGAGCGCCTACGAAAATGGTGGGTGCGTGTCAAAAAGAAAACTAAACGCGTTATAAAATCAACTGTTGACACTTTTGAAAAATCATTTAAAAAATAATACATTTCGAAACAAGTTCAAATTCACGTTTACAAAGTGAAAAGATGTCTTTTTTAGAGGCAGGTTTCGTGACATTTTATCAATTGGTATTTTTCAAGATATTTCTTGGAATATTGTATTAGATTTTCTTTTATTTTTGAACAAATTTAGACCTAAGCATGAGGCATATCACATGATTAGTTCAACACACAACAAAGCCCATTGTGCATCACACATGTCAACCCATGTGGGGAAAGGTACTACCTCTAGACCAGGGCCATGTTGCATATAGGTTTTTAATTAGAGTAATTTACAATCAATGGTAACTACCATGGCAACAGGTGCAATAATGAGAGCTCGTTGGCTGATGCCATGGTATATCATTGATTGTAAGTTACAATAAATGAACAGCTATATGGAACATGGCCTTGATCTGTGTTTGAGACCATACTGTGTCTGTGTCATCAGACTACATAGTGTACGTGTCTGAGTTCGTACTGAATAAATGATTGTTGATTTGGTGCCCCACTTACGGGAGAAACGCGGATCAGAGGGGTTTAGATTAGCGCTAATGGAAACCTAACATGACCAACGCAACCCATATTTAGTCAATGTGTACTGTTCAAACACGTCGCACCCTTTATCCGTCGGTATCTATGTCGGCGAATGGTCGCATGTTTCACAGATTACTGTTTAAATACCTCCTCACGACCCACTTAAACCGGTACGTTGGCTAGTGGTTAGAGATGAAAATAGAGCAATGAATTTTGACATGCAAGTTTGCAGTTCTGTTTGCCTTTTCGTGACGTAGACAACGCGGGGAATGTTTCTCTCCCACTGTTTCTGTGTCGATGCATTTTTGTGGGTACGTTTCCTCTGATCACATGACTTTTATGGCCTATTCTCTTTCAGCGGTCAGCGTGTGGTCGACATGGTCGAGTTGGTCTCCTTGCGCGGAGACGTGCGGTGACTCGACGCGCACGCGCACTCGAGAGTGCACGCACCCAGAAAGCGGAATGATATGCTACGGCCCGCCCACCGTGGTCACGGATTGTACGGATAACCCACCATGTCCAGGTAAAGTGATATTCCTTTCGATGCATACTAATGTAAGTCCAGACAACAAGCGAATATCCCTCGCATACTTGGCATGGTTTGTGCCATACAGCGCGCCTGGAATGTAGGTGAATTATAAGGAAACCGGGGGATTACGATGAAATGTTTGTTTGCCGAAAATAATAAAAGATGGGCCTTAAAAATTGTTTCAGCGTAGTCAAAATGTAAGGATAGTGTTATTATGTCATACCTGTCGGAAAACCAACATTATCAAGTTGACCTATCATGTATTATTCTGTGAGGATGGTACAATTGTATTCACTTGAACGATTTATGCACGGTATAATCGTTACGTGATCTTGACGTCAAATGTGGAAAATATTAATTGCCTGGTTTCCTCTAATGTGGATAAAAAGAGGAAGTCGTGGGCGCAGCAGTAAACATTTGTCGCACTAAAATCAATATTACTATTGGCCATGACTTTGTAAAGACATAGAATGATGCGCTGCCGTAAAAGTCTGGAAAAAGAAATTAACCCCCTTTTGAAAGCAGGGCGAACGGGTGTGAAAGGGCAAATGCTAAAAAGGGACAATATTTTGATATAATTATTGCCGTTAAAAAGGACAAGGCGATTGACAGGTAGATACATACATAGGCAAGGTTAGTGTATAATTATAAGGTGGCTGTGATTGACGATTCTACTCATCAATGAATGGTTGCCCAACTGATTCATCTTGTCAAGAAGGTGAAAAGAAAGGAAGGGGTTGACTGGGTGGTTTTCCGTGGAGAGACTGGACGATGGGAAAGAGGCGTGAAGCTATCGTTAAATGAATGGAAAAACAGTGCTGATTAAGAACCGTCCAGCGTGATCAATCTTCATTAAAGAGAGAGAGGGGGGAGGGGGGGGGGGAGAGAGGAGGATAGAGAGAGAGAGAAATATCGTTAGAGAGTAACAGAGTGGAAGAAAGATGTGGAAAGAGAGAGAGAGAGAGAAAAGAGAGAGAGAGAGAGAGAGAGAGAGAGAGATAGAGAGAGAGAGAGAGAGAGAGAAATTAAATGTCAACACACCATGCGTTCTTGTTAGAGCACAGAAATAAGCACTTTGACTGGAAATTGCCATAAAAAAATAAAAAGCACTGCGTCATCGGGCAATACCATCTGGCGGGAGACAAAACTGCAGGAAAAAAGGAGAGAAAATGACAAATTAAATCGTGGCCGAGGCCTTGGCATTTCCTAATCTTCTTGATTACTTTTTGTCTTCAAACTAGTGCAACAGTACACGAGGTAGTGTATCTTTCAATCGTGTTATGTAATTAATCTTCTCATGACGTATGTTCAATGATTTTTCTGTAATCAAATGAAGTATGATGTAAGTATATCAATGTGGTAGATCACAAAATTAGACGTTCTTGACACTTCTCCTTCACGAGACAAATTAATGGAAGAATAGTATCTATGGTCTCATCAGGCAAACGAGTTTTTATGTCATGGGGATATAATCATGAGAATGACGATGATAATGAAACAGAATCTACATCTTGAGGCACGAATACTTTTCTGTGTTATGGATGATAAACTATAAATTGGAATTCTTCAAACGGTACGGAGATGGTGTTCATGGCGTGACTTTGACTTCACTTTTTGTTTATTAATGATACCGTTCTCTCTTCATGGTAACACTGCAGTGTTCATGGTGTTATCACATGTATCATAATTAATGAACAGAAAGAGTTAAGGGGGGGGGGGGGGGGGCGCCCGGACGGAAAATGTTCACTTCTCGAACTAAGTCTTGTTTTGTTTTTACTATATCCATACTTGCGTTTCATATCTATAATGTTTTGTAGCTGTTAAAAGTCCATTAAAACTCGCACATCTAAGACAAAGGAAAGCTCGCTCGTCGTAACTTTCACGAACGGAATCATAACGCATGCTTCGCTATATTCGCTTTCGACTACGATCGATGCATCGCATTAGGGTCAAAGACAGATCGCGCTGTTTTGATCCGCAATTCGCAAATTTCCTTTGATAAAGCATGTTCGACTGTAAAGTCTGAATGATTCATGTTGTTGTTGAGACGTAAAGCTGACATGCCGCCTACCTAATGTGATTCGTTAAGCCCACCGCATACGAAACGACCCGATCAGTCGTATGACCCTGCGACTGATTGAATCGCAGGACCTGGCTATGGATTTGTGCAAGAAGGTGACGTCACATTTCTAGTCTTAGACCCTTGCGAATGGCAGAATCGTGGCAAAATCGTGTCATGTGCGACGGCCTTTAGTGTGGCTCCCCAGTCTTTGGCCATTCCTAATCCGAACTCTGCAATAAGTAGGTCTGGCTACAGCGCACTAATCGCTGGTCAATACTTCTCTGGCTAGTTCTAAAAATCAGTGCCCAGCACCGAATGAATGTGAAAAACAAAAGATTCAATAAACATCATGAAAGTGGATGCATTCAATCGAGAAAGAGAGAAAGAGAGAGAGAGAGAGAGAGAGAGAGAGAGAGAGAGAGAGAGAGACCGAGTCAGAGAGAGCGAGAAATAGATATAGGAAGTCTTTGTCTGTGCATTTTCGCCAAGTATCTTCGGAGTTGTGTGGAACATATGCAAATATTAATGATGCCAATCAAGACACTAAATAAGCGATGATAAGAGCCGTGGCCTAGCAATGCTACAGAGTATCATTATAAACACAGCCACCCTATACATGTTTCCTTTTAGGGCACTTCTCTGAAATTGCGTTTAAGATATTATATATATGTATTGAGAAAAATAAACATGTGTAATCCTGGATGGAGACTCATCTCTATGGGCCATCGCAAGCTACACGATCAGACCAGTCAGGCGGCTCTGCGACTGGCTCAATCTCCGGACGCGGTCAATGGATACGTTCGCGTAGGTGACGTCACATTTTTTCTGCACAGTCGTGGTTGAGTCATGTCGTCTATTCTCCTAAGTCAATATGGCCTAGGGATCATCTGAGACGACATGACTCATTTGGGCATGGTAGAGGGCGGATCCCCCCGTCCTTCCGTCTCGCTTTCATGCATGCGTAATCCACCCAAAGCTGACCGTACATGTATCTACCTAAAGTCACCAAAAGAAATTTGAGAAACCTGAAAAGTCATACAGATCGGTTTCGATCTTCGAATATGAGAAATGTTTCCACGAATAAGCACTTACGACTGAAATCGTAAGATAAACTTTGACTGGCTTGACATTTTCTTTTATTGTCCTTCCTGGCTTCAGTTGCGGAAGTGTGGAACGTATCTGATTTGGCTTATCTGACCGGCGACCGTCTGCTCGTGTCAAGATGATCTTATTTACATGATTGAGGGCCAGTCCAAATAATCATTATTTTCGCAAATTGGCAACGTAAAGCTTGGGTGAAAGAAACAGTTGGAATGTTTTAGAACTGAAGAACACTACTACAATAATCATGAACATCAACCAGTATCGAACATGTTTCCATTTATTCACAAAAGAGATAATTTCTAAATATGCTGTGCGTTCAAGAACCATTTTGAGATGTTTGCCGACACCAAAATGTCTTTGCAACATGAAGATGAATCTTTGTTTGACGAGGCCATTTCATTAGATTAACCTTCTTCTTCTTCCGTATGGCACTCTTAATGCCTGTTTGATACCGTTTGTAGGCTGAATAGCCTTCTAGGATGAACCACGAGGGGTCGGCATCTTTCACCCGTTTTCTATGAGAGGCTTTCTGTCCACTCCATCGGGTTTTCACCCGATGGAATGGTATGGATGGAATGGAATGCTCTTAATCGAGAGGTGGAGTGGGTTCTTTAACGTGCATAGATTGTGGCTCTGGTATACACGGGACCTCCATTTAACGTCCTATCCGAGGGACGGAGTGTTTTCACATAAAGGGGGAAGGCGCGAAAACAACCAACGCTGGCTCTTTTCCAAAGACTTGTGTGAGACTCGAACCCAAGGCCTTGCCATTGGGAGACGAACTCTCTCCCAATGAGCCACACTGCTTTCCCCATTAGATCATTCTGGAGCTGAGTATAGAGCAGTAGCCACTGCCTAGCAGGGTCTAAAACTTACAATTCGCCATGCGATGTCAAAGTCAATGCCCCCATGTTTAATCAGAATATTCTCACTAACATTATGAATTTGAATACATGTATCCACAGACCATGAATAGCTTGTGGATATAAAGGCCACCGCACACGACACGATCCTTTCAGTCGTACAACTCGATTTGCACTGGCTGAATCACATGAGCTAGTCATAGCATTTCCGGTCGAAGGCCCTTATAGAATCGTATTTAGATGACGCGTGTCATGCTGGTATTGATTCATTAAAGAGCATATACTGAACTGGGAAGGCAAAAAAGCCTTCAAAAAGTAATTGGCAATCTTCTTGCCAATGGTCTTAAATTAATGTATTGTCCATTTTAGAAGCTTGCTGAAAGTTATTTGCCCTCAAATGATCCATATTTGGAGTAATTAATGATTAATGATTAAATCCTCAAAATGTTCGGCCCGAACATGTTATTTAATCACTCATTACTCAAAATGTAGATCATTTGAGGGCAAAAAACTTTCAGCAAGCTTCTAAAATGGACAATACATGAATTTAAGACCATTGGCAAGAAGATTGCTAACAATTACCTTTTGAAGGCTTTTTTGCCTCCCCAGTACAGTATATGCCCTTTAAGAAAACACACTTGTCCTTTGGCGCGTTGTCAAATCTAACATAGATGAAAACCGAAGAGAGCTCGTTAGGAGATCTCCCTGATGAAGAAAGCAGTTGTAATCAGCTAATGTTGTCTAAGGTATGCATTCAGGGGAAACTTTCTTGTTTGATTAGTTTTCTGTTTGGGCGTTTCCATGCTCTCATGGTCAAAGAAGTCAAACCAGAGATAGTAGAAATGTATTGGGTGACGTGTAGTGCTCTTAACCAATCAAAGGGCAGGATTACGTTCATGAGGGATGTACTAAGTTGTGTAGGCTCACATTCTTTCCCGAATCCTTTTGCGTGTAGGTTAATTTGAGCTGATACACGTACAAGTAAAATTGACTAGGCAGAAAGGGTACATTGGTTTTTGCATGGTTATATCCTCGAGTGACCTTCTAGACAGGGGAGAGGGTTTGTACGTGTGTGTGTATGTTTGTGTGCATTATCATTTGTATGTGTATAGTTCTGTTTGTGAATGGTGTGTGTGTGTGTGTGTGTGTGTGTGTGTGTGTGTGTGTGAGAGAGAGAGAGAGAGAGAGAGAGAGAGAGAGAGAGAGAGAGAGAGGGGAGGGGCGAGGGGAGCGTGGGAGAAAAAATATGCAGTAAAGTTTTGATTCAATATTCAGAGGCAACAATTATCTTGTTGGTAGAAACGAGAAAAAACATTCCTTCTTAATATTTCTTTTCACACAAATAGAAAACCCAAGTGGTGTTCTTTTGGGCTTTAGCACTTAAGAAAACAACTTTTCCTGTTATATATTTCTGATGCTTCAAAATTGAGAAAAATGTTACTTTTATTTTTTTTTAAATATCTCAATTCCTTTTTCCTTCCCACATCGGTGGGCAACAATACAGGGACAAACATATGGAAGGGCTGATATATGCGATTAGAAGCTGACAAGAGGGGGAGAAAGAGGGAGAGAAGGTGGAGAATATGAAACACTAAATAAGATATTACAAGAGCGATACAGAGTGACGTAGAAAGAGGGGATTGAGAGAGAGAGAGGGGGGCAGGTAGACATGGTAGAGGGAGAGAAAGAGAGAGAGAGAGAGAGAGAGAGAGAGAGAGAGAGAGAAAGAGAGAGAGAAAGAGAGAGAGAGAGAGAGAGAGAGAGAGAGAGAGAGAGAGGTAGACATGGTAGAGGGAGAGAAAGAGAGAGAGAGACAGAGAAAGAGAGAGAGAAAGAGAGAGAAAGACAGAGAGAGAGAGAGAGAGGGGTAGACATGGTAGAGGGAGAGAAAGAGAGAGAGAGACAGAGGAAGAGAGAGAGAAAGAGAGAGAAAGACAGAGAGAGAGAGAGAGAGAGAGAGAGAGAAAGAAAGAAAAAGAGAGAGGGAGAAAGCGTGATAGAGAGGTTCACAGGTACACAACATTTGACATTTCACAGAGTAATTGCTGGTACAATTTTGTTTCGTTACCATAATGGTTATACGAAGTACCAAATTGTCAGGAGAACCGCGAACAATTGCATCGTATAGAGCGAATTCCTTGAAAATGTGATGTTTTGGTGATGATATGAATGAAGAGAACAGAACGTACCGCAGAAATATACCAAAAAAGGCTCATAAACAAGCTGGAATAAAGTGGCAACTTACTCTTGGGAAATCACTTAATTATCACGGGTAAAGAAAGGTTTTTCACAAATATTTCTGCGGAAAATATATATATATGAAAAAGTTGTTACCCCCGAGAGTTACGCTTAGTGTGACCGATCCTGCAACGAAAATGAATCATCTTCTATAAATATATATATATTGAGCATGATGACGAAATTCACTGATAAATGGCGAATGACCATAAAGAGTATAGAAAAGAGGAAAAAGAGAGGCAGAGAGAAGGGGGAGGGGGGTAAAAGAGATAGACAGAGAAAGAAATAGCTAGAGAGAGAGAGAGAGAGGGGGGGGGAGATATACAGATAATGATAGGGAGATGAATAGATAGAGAGATACATAGATATACAGATACTTGAAGAATACTATCATTGTATATATAGAGTGCTCGCAGTCCTAGATATATAGATAGACAAAGAGAGAGAGAGAGAGAGAGAGAATAAAAATATGAAGGGGGGAGAGGGATGGGGGGGGGGGGTGAAAGATAGTAGAGGGGACGTGTTAGAGGTAAAGATTTTGGAAATTTGGAAATAATTATGAAATGCTTGTTAGCTAAGGATGAATAAATCTGCGCGTGTTCTTGGAAGAAGGGTGCGACATTGTGTGTAAATAGGAGCAGGCAGTTCAGATGAAAGTTTAGTGTCGCATCCGTTAAGTGCAAGTGCACGGCACCGCAGTAGTAGTGATGCTGTTCACCTACTGACGCATCGATCGATGACGTATGTTGTACACGTCACGTCGAGCCACGCCCCCATTTTCTCTCTTCACCTCTGTACTTCGTCACAAACGTCAACGCAGTGCTCGTGTGCATTCATCGCTCCGGCCACCCAAGGATGCGCCTGGGTAACGGTATTTGGCCCAACAGAGAAAACACCGGAATATCGAAATGGCAAATATCGCGATTTCCTCTCAAGACTAGATGTTGATCCTTTCACCCGAGTGAATACAAAGGCGTCGGATGAAATCTTATAACCTACGTCTACGTGGAAACGCTTAACAGAGGTCGTATTTTGCCGCTGCAGGAAAAACAGACAATATTATTATTGCGTAACGTTGCGATTGTTCACACCAAGTACGCTACAAAACTAGAAAACAGATGAAGTAGGATTGGTCTACTTGTGAATGGCAGCACACTTTGCTTCCGTGTGAAAGTATTTTTACATGCTCATTATGTCACGTATGTTTGATATTAAAATGGTCTATGTAAATTGCGGAAATATGCTTCATTATATAAGTTTGACAATGAAGCAAATAACAATATATAAAACTCTATGTTCTGAAGCCTTTGACTGCCACGTGTGACTTTTTTTTTCTCAAGTAATACACACAATTCCAATAGCGCAAGTGTTTTTGTGGCACAAAAAGGATTAAACGTCGTTATATAAACACTTTATATATATGTTGATATTTACGTCGGCTTACCAGCTACGGGCCTTTGTAAGGGGCATGAACGTCACTTCCTTTGTCTCTTTGTATTTTTGAAATGAAAGATGATGCTGATCTAATGTCCGCGCATGCGTGCGTGGGTGGTATAAAGAGAAGTTCTTTTCCAATCCTTCACTCAAAGACAAATTGTGTGTCAAATATCAGGGTCGCTTTTCCAAAAATGGACAAGGCAGAAGGAAAAGCCGAACCTTTAAAGGATTACCAAGGCCTAAACTAAAAACATGGCGTATGAAGAATCGATCTCTAAAACGCTTCTGTGTTCTTAATGCGTTCGTATTCAAGCTGGCACAGTAAAAGAGGAATACAAAGCAAAACGAATAGACGATGAAATCAGAAAACGGCTTCCGCCAGAATTCGTCTTTTTGTATAGTCGCTGACAAGATGTGGATTACAATAGCGAAGGTCGGCCTTCAAGTTTACGCTGCCAGATTTATATCTTCATTTCCATGGGAGGACAGGTCAATACACTCATTCAGTTGATAGCGTATAACCGGCGGAAATGTAAGTGGTATATGGCAGTACCCCCCCCCCCCCCCCCTTCCTGAACGGGCGGGCGACTATCAAAATGATCTAAAAACATTATCGACAGGTAGAACATATCCATGATCCTCTAAGTATGTTGCTTTGAATCCATTTGATTTGATTCGGAAAGGTTTATTCCATAAAACATAATGACGGCCAGAAGCCGAGTTGCGACTTTTTTTTTTACTGAGTCTTTCATAAATAAGTAAACATAAACAATAACAATAAAAACATGCATGCATAAACAAATAAATAAGTAAAAAAAAAAGAAAGGAAGAATAAATACCAACTGTTAGATTGATTTTACCTGTTGATCAATCACCCTTCTCGCAATAAATCTAACAAAAAGGATACCCATTCCCCCCCCCCCTCCTCAAATTCCTTGATCTTGTGATGGTATCGTAGCCAGTTACGAATTCAGCTATTGATCATGTTGATTGCGTGTGATAGACAGCTGATGAAGAAGATGAATAGTGCCTATCATCACTTTCCTGCATCAACGACGAGATTGAGTAAATATACATGGCAGTATCTAGCGGCATCTCAGGAAACCTTCCTGATAAAATTGAAGCACATTGAATATAAAAAGACTTCATGAAGTAAGCGACATTGCTAAATAGTCACTAACCATTTTGTCCATATCGCTGTGTATTGGTGTAGTTTTGAGGTCAGATTATAAAATTTACTTCACGATTTGATGAGCAGAGATTTGATATAAAAGGAATCCGGAATGAAATATTCCTGTTTGGAAGGTCATTAAAAGAAAGGCTAACATAAAGTGAAATGAAACCCAAATGAAACAAACAACAACATAAGAAAGCTTTTAAACCTACAAAATGATTAATCTTAGCCTTCCATTACCAAGTTGAGAACTCTCGTTTTAAAACCTTTTATGTCAGACAAAGTGCTGCCTGATGGGGTTTGTGTGATTTAATGGTGCCCAAAATCTGCTGCAATATCAGAAAACAAGTTAAAGCTTATTTGTCATAGCGAATGTACAATATTCTCCCCTCCTAAACCCCCCTCCCCCTCCAAAAACCTCCAAATAACAACAACAACAAAATATAAAGATATACAGAAAAAAGAAATCCACAACAGAAGAATAAATCCACCACACGCGCCACGATCCGACCAATCGTACGACTCTGCGACTGGCTAAAATACAGGACCCGGGTGAAGGATTCGCGTAAGAAGGTGGCGTCGTATTTCCAAAATAAAGCCTTTACGACTGAATAATCGCGGTAAAGTTGTTCCGTCTGCGATGGCCTTAAACATGATCAAAAGCGCGTGCGAAAAGCGCTTTGTGTGCCTGACAAAGAAGCGCTCTATGGGATGTGTGTGTATTACTTGTGTATAAATACACACGTAGCTCGCAAAGGCTTAAGAGTGAGAAAGACGAATACATTGTGAACGCTAAAAGCTGGTCTTAACCTGGACGAGCTCACAATGGGATCATCTCTCTTCCTCGGCATTTGTGCGACATCTTTTCGGTTCTCTTCTCACTCTGCCTGAGAAGAGATGCACTCCTCTGCCACCGCTCCCCCCCCCCCCCCCCCCCCCATCGTCAAGGTCTCCGGGACACGATGACGGCGGAAGGGTCAGACTTGATAAAAGAGCCTATTTCCCTGGTGAGGTCGGGTTGGCACTTAGACCCATTCTCTCTCAGGTCATTCCCGTACCGTCTGAATCAATCACAGGGGTAGCGTCTTAGTGCACGGGGAGGTGGCGGGAGGTGGGAGAAGGAGAAGGAGATAGAGAAAATGGTGATATAGATAGAGCGAGATAGAGACAGACAGAGACAGAGAGAGCTCAGACAGAGATGGAGAGAGATGTGAAGAGAGAGATGAAGACTATTTAAGTGTGCGTTAACATTAAAGAGAGAGAGAGAGAGAGAGAGAGAGTGAGAGAGAGAGAGAGAGAGAGAGAGAGAGAGAGAGAGAGAGATTGGGGTGAGTAAATTCCTTTGAGATCCGACTAAGAAGCAAAAGAAGTGCAAAAGGGGTTTAATCAAGGCAGACAAAAACAAAAAACGATGAGAAAGCAGGAAAAAAAATGTCGAAAAGGTAAAATCAGTCACCTGCATCAATCCGGCCAGATGCAGTGCGTTTGACTCGGGTTGAGAGCTAATGGAATCAAAATGCCCCATCAAAGTTGTTTGGCCCCCGCGTTGCAATTCATCAAGTTCAATTTCCAAGTGTCGTGTGGACCGATGGCGGCGCTCTTTAAAGTGAGGCACGTGAGAATTTTTTTAGGCGACTTCAGCAGATAGATGGGTCGTGAGTGGCTTGTCATTCTTTTCGGTGGTTATGGCACACTTGTGAGACAGGATTCCCTACTTATCTCGTCCGGGAGGTTGCGGCAATTGGGACTCTAGAGTAAGAGCACATGACACGCATTATAATGTTGTGGTAACCATTAGTAACTACCATGGCGTCAGGGGCAAAATTGAGAGCTCAATGGTAGTTTATCATCGTAATTACCATTATTAGGTTTTTATACAATAATTAAAAAGCTATCTATATATGCAACATGGCCCAGAACAAAGAAATGACTTTGTTGCGAAAGCAAAACGCACACACACACACACACACACACACACACACACACACACACATACACATCTTCCTCTCTTTCTCACTCTTTATCTCTTGCTCTCTATCTCACACACACACACACATACAAACTCTTTCTTTTTTTTTTTCTCTCTCTCTCTCTCTCTCTCTTTCTCTCTAATACGCACACACCCTCTCTATCTCTCTCTACCTCACACACCCATACAAATTATCTACCCCCCCCCTCTCTTTCCCTGCTTCTCTCCCTTCACCTCTCTCGTTCTTTCCTTCTCATTTCATGTACTTCAGATGCGTGTGTAAGACTTCAGCGTGACGCCTTTCCAAATTACATTACATTATCCCTCTGTCACGACTACGTCATTGTTTACCGTGTAGTAAGGGCAGATAACGTGCATCTAACATTTTGCTCAACACGTGCAAAGGTCTCCGCGTTTAAGCTACAAGTAACATTTCTGTGCTGCTAAATTTGGACACCCACCAGCAGTCACGTATCCTACCGTAGCTTGCGGGCCAATCGCCACCTTTACGTCCTATTTTCTAGGCCCAAGGTTGCAGTCGTGAAGATCGTGCATACATGTGTTGTGCATCAAGGTCTGAAATAAGTCTCTGATTGTTAAAAGGGGTACACGTTCATCACTGGCAGCCTTGAAATCTGTTTCACAACATCTCCACGTTTCACGATAAGTTGTTTATATCACAGGCTCTTTAAATAAGTCAACGGATGTCACATATACTTTCATTTTGTCATTAGTTCGTTTGATTGTTACGTCGCTTTTTTGTCGTTCGTGTGTATACAATAATGATGTATACCTGTGTGAATCCGTGTATCTCTGTGTGTGCATGTGCGTGTGTGTGTGTGTTTGTGTGTGAGAGAGAGACAGACAGACAGAGCGAGAGGTCCACGGACACGAGGGAGGAGAGGGAGGAATGGATCGGGAGAGCGGGGTTGAGGGGGCTAAGGACACACACATCATCTATCCTCACACCCCAATCTTGTAAGAAGAACCCGATGATACCGTTTATTAATGTCGCCGCAAAGAATCTCTCTTACCACATCCATACATTTCTGTCGCTTCTCGGGTATGGACACGCACTTACAATAATAGTTTGATGATAATAGAGGATGCAACAAATACGTGTATACCATGTATACATATATCACGTTTACCATCTTTTCAAGGACTGCTCTACACATGCATACAATTGTATACATTTTTACCACGTATCCCATCTTTGCAATGACTACTCGATACATGTATGATTTGTATACAGAGCCTTACTTCTTGAACTCAGTTTAATGCACGGTTGCACTGTCGTGTAACTATTACTCACAACTCCAACGTAGCTGAAATTAACCCCATTAGCACCAAGCCAGGATATATCCGTTGCCTTATTACTAGGCTCATGCACTGGAGCATGAAAGATTGAATGTTCCATTCAATCTTTCACCTCATGGAAATATTCTTTCCATTGCACTTATAAACATTCATGATTTGTAAAATATTTTAACAAAAAACATGGTCTCATGCATACACTTGAACGATACCATCTAGTGGCATTAAATGACATTGATGACAATTTTGTGGAAATAAATCACTCTTTCTGTATTAAAGTGTGTTGAATATTTATGAGGCAGCTGATAAAATTGGACCAAAGGGAGTCGTAAGTCGACAATCCATCCATAATAGCTTTAGGGTCGTACCATGTCAATACCAGTCTCGATTTTAGTTTGAAGTTTGAAGTTTATTTATTATTTCTGACGACCCCTTTCGAGGTATGAGAAATACATAGTAACTTGTACAATACAATTTATATATATAATATACACACATGTTTTCTTTAAGAAAAAGAAAAGAAAACAGTTTCGAAATACATGTACATGTAATAGTATTTGCAATATTTACAAGTATTCACAGAAGCAATGTATTACAGTTTATAACACAGGCCTATAAAAATGTTTGGATCAATTTATGTCTTAAATTTCGCCATTATGAGTTTAATGAACTTGGCAAGTTGTGATAATTTCTTTGAACTTCTCGTATTAAATAATGATGACATTTTCAAGATTTTTGGACGAATCACATAATAGCGAGAAATGTATTTTGCTCTATCATCTGAGAAGTAAGTACATTCAAACAGATAATGAAATTCATCTCCTATAGCATTCAAATCACATAAATTACATTTCCTTTCAGATCTAGGAATATTTACATATCTACCTGCAACACATGGCAGATGATGATTACCGCATCTAAATTTACATAGGTTTATCCTATCATTACAGTTCATTTTTCTGAGATATGATTCGAAATCAAGATTATCTTTTACTATCCTATAATTTATGCATTGGCTATTATTTTGGACTTCATTGTGCCAGTTTTGCTTTATTGTATCTCGTATTCGTTGTTCAAAAACTAATTTCACCCAGTTTACATTCACCTGTTTCTGCTCTAACCAGATATGGCTTAATCCAGACTTATCCAACAAATCAATAATATTTGCAACCCATTTTGAAGTAAACGAACATTCAACATCTTCATGCATTGATTTCATTAATTTCATCATACAGGATAATTTACTCTGCTTACCACTGAGCAATCTGCACCAAAATCCTATAATTCGTGTGGCAACTACATTTGAAAGTTCATATCTACCAGTTTCTCCGTAAATCATGCAAATAGCTGTTGATTTATTTACCTTCAAAACATTTTTAAAAAAATTTCGATAGAAAATTCCAACCTGCGTAATATCTTCAAAGCCCCAAATCTCACTACCATATAGTAGTATGGGAAGCACAACCTTATCAAATAGTTCGCAGGCGATATCTGGTGGCAGAAGAAGTTGTCTTATTTTACCAAGAATTTTGAACATTGCTCTTCTTGCTTGACTCACTTGTTTTGATATGGCCTTTTTAAATCGGCCATTGTAGTTCATGGGTATTCCAAGATAAATGTAATCATCAACTATCTCAAGTTCATTATCACCGAAGGAAAATAATGGTTTCTTACGAATTTTCCCACGAGAAAAAATCATGACTTTGGTTTTCGAGGTATTAACAGTTAAATTCCAAAGAAGGCAATAACTCTTTAAAGCATTAAGGGCTGTTTGTAAATCTGTAGGATTTTCAGCCATAATGATTGTGTCATCCGCGTACAATAATACATACATTCGTAGGTATACCTCAATTTCATCATCACTTAAACAACTTCTTATCTGATCAGCAACATAACTTAAACCTTTATATGAACGACTAATATAATATTCAAAATCATTTAGATATATTGCAAATAATAAAGGAGACAAATTGTCGCCTTGGCGAACACCACACTTACAGTCAAACAGAGTGGATGTCTCATTGTTTAATCTGACATGAGACTTTGCTTTGTCATATAGATTATATACAACTGAAATTATTCTACCATTGATACCATTTGCAATAAGTTTACCCCATAACGATGACCTATCTACTAAATCGAACGCTTTTTTATAATCCACAAATGCACAATATAAACGTTTACCTTGTGCTAAATAGTGTGATGGCATATTTTTTTTTATGTTAACCGGGCACATACAAAATTATATGTTGCACACACACAAACACACACACACACACACACACACACACACACACACACACACACACACACACACACACACACATGTACACGAACACATAATCCATGGAGCTTAACATGTACACAAGTACAAACATAATATACACCCATCCACAAATGTATGTACACCCACACTCTACGTCTCTTTCAGATACCCTTCTCACAACCAACATACGCCTGATCATACCTAGTCTTAGTTAAGTAGAGTATATCGTACTGATATCCGGCCCTTCAGTTCTAATCAATTAATATTAATAACCTCGTTTAGGTCGCTCACTGGTGACGGATGTTTGAGTGCTTATAGACTAACCTACTTAAAGACGGTAAACCGATCTTGGAGGAAGCGAGCGTATCCGAACATACGAGCAGATAATGCGCGGTATTTACGCCCGACATCCTACTCTCGGTATATACTGTAAACAAAAGGTGGGGATGCTCTTAACGATTCGCTATAATGATGCGCTTGTCTTCAACAAATGGATGTATTATGATACGATGATATGTGTTGCAAAAAATGGTTTGAATATGCATTCGGTGGAGAGGAAAGAAGAGCAGAAATATGGAAGAGGTATAAGAAGAGAATTGGAAAAAAAAAAGAAAGAGAGGGAAGAAAGCTAAATGGGTAGAATGGGATACGAACATAGACAGAAAGAGGAAGAGAGGAAGAGAGGGACATGGACGTGGAAGAGTGGTTATGAATAAGTT
The DNA here is from genome assembly GCA_963669155.1 of Arbacia lixula. NCBI lineage: Eukaryota > Metazoa > Echinodermata > Echinoidea > Arbacioida > Arbaciidae > Arbacia > Arbacia lixula. The sequence goes on along the minus strand of OZ022591.1, from coordinate 3,805,802 downwards.
ATAAGAAAGGTAGGATATAAAAGGGCTATTATCGGAAATAAGAAACTATCATATCAAAGTACAGGAGAAAAAAGTAAGAGTGGGAAGTGGGAAGGAGAGAGATTCAGAAAAAAGGAGACAGGGGACAGGGGAGGGAATGGAAGGGGAATATATATTGCACTATTGCACTACAACAGGCTAACGGTCGTATTCCCCAAACAGCCCTATCAATCATAACGTCACTTTACCATCGATTGTTTCCGAAAAGGGACTTTAAAATGCTAAAGTCGATTTGGATCACTCTGCTATTTCCCCCACTGCATATGCTCCATTTCGCAGACAGATACTACCGACTCTATTTAGGTAATGTATGGAGATATTATGGTAAAAACCTATACAGAGCGTGGCAGAAAATGTAACAAAAACTATCAAATTTCTGACAATAGTCAGTGATAGCCTATGTAGGTTTATTCAACGCTTCCATGCTAATGATAGTGGAGCGCACACGCGAAACATTAATTCAATCAAACCTGAACATGGCATCTTGATGAAAACATGATAATCCCTTCGAGAATAGTTTTTATTTTCCCCATGTAAGATCGGCAGAAAATTGTATAGTAAAAAGGAACTAATCATATAATTTTACTGCTACGTGGCAATAACATATCAATTTCAAGAAAAGCTACATGGCAACATGATTATTGAAAAAGAGAAGAATCCATGAATTCATGAAAATGGTCAAAACTTTATCTCAAGAATCTAATTATAGTACTCGGAGTTATAATTCGCATTGTGTATATTCCTTCATCACAGTAGCACGAACATCATCATTCATGTGATACTTTCTACTCCTCCTTGCGATCAACACCATCGTCATCAGTACTTTTATCGCATATTATTTACCGTTTTTAACTTTTTTTTATTATTCGTTATTTTTTTGATTATCATACTCTTGATCATGATCAGCAGTATTATTATGATGACGTCATAATCGTCGTTTTCCTATCATATCTGATCTCAGTTGACGGCGGCTGGTCAGCGTGGTCACAGTGGACTCCGTGCACGTCATCATGTGACGGACGTCGACAACGCGTTCGTGTTTGTGATCGTCCCACGCCCGAGTTCGGAGGGAAGTTCTGTGATGGCGACATGTACACCGTGGACGTCTGTAGCGAACTGTCATGTCCAGGTAATGGTGGGTTTGAAGACAACTTCATCCAAAATTTAACCACAGTTGAACTCTTTATGTCGCAGATGAACATTTATTCACACGTAATACGCACAAATCCTATAGAGCGGTATTTACGTCTGGCACACACAGATTAAAGTCCCAACATATAACGTACCGCTAAGCCACTGAAATTTTCCTACAAAGACAATAGTCATATCAGTCAGCAATTGGCACACATTGCAGACGTCGACTCTCTGAAAGCACGTTTAAATCAGTTGGCGATTCTCAAAGTTGAAGCCTACATGAAATCGACGCCCCCCCCCCCTCCTCTTTTTGACGGATCACACCGACCACACATTATGTTGAATCATTGCGCTACTAAAGTAGTTAAGCCCAGCGCCAGTCTTGAGGCAGGTTAAATGTTGTACTGCACAAAGGGTTGGTTGAAGATTTGGATCTGCATTCTGAACAGAGGTTTAACGCAAACAGTGTACTAAACCTGCACTAAACCTGGACTAAGTTAGTTCACTATTCAGAATACTGGCCTTTGTGTTTCGCTCGATCTAAGGTTACGACCTTAGTAGAATACTGGGAATTGAGATTTCAATATAATGTTATAACGGTATAACAAGCGAGATTATATAGGTACTCATAACGGACAGCCATGTTAACCCTTTATCCGGAACTGATGTACTTTTGCATAGATAATACGCACGAAAGTTTGTCTGACCCGCAAAGGGTTAAGCAGAAAGTAGTGATCAATATAAACCGTATACCAAGAATCATCGACACCTCGTTCTACCCCCCCTCCCCGAAACCCAGCCGAAAGAATGTAATACATGTATGGGCTACCACCTATACGTATGATAACTACATGTACGTTATTAAAGTCCCACTTTCATCTATTAGGTATAGCGTAGACTCAAGACAGTCTCATCAGTATTTCAGGGTTGTGGTATATGTGATGAATATTTCTGTGTTGTATCTGATAGGACTGCTTAGCTTCATTTCCCCCCAAACCTCTGCATATTTTCAGAGGTTGTCAGAATATATAGGTCGTGCAATGACGTTTAAAGCCTCTTTGCCCTCATAATAAAACGTCAATTTCTTTAATGCTTAAAAAAAAATTGCAGTGTGTAAAGGACGGAGTGTCTGTGTGTTTCTATGGCAGACTATGGCAGACAATATTTAAGAAAATATAATCAATATGTACGAAATAAAACCAACTTATTGTGACAAAAACATCACAATATAATTCCTTGCAATTAGTAAAGATGACACATTAATGTTAAGCAGTATAAAGAATATGAAATTATATTTAACCTACCATTTATTATGATCAAATGAATCAATTAACATTAATTACGTAGATTGCTATCTGAAATGATAATAATTTTTTATTTTTAATATCCTTTTTCCTACATTCGACTGCTGTTAGACGTACAAACAGAAAACACATGTTATAAGTACATAAACGTGATTTAACCACTTTAATGTTTCAAACATAAGCATGCCTTTTGCTTGACATACCAAAATCTGTTAGAAATATCAAGAAAGTATGAAATTATATTTACCTTACCATTTATTATGATCAAACGAATCAATTAACATTAATTCCGTAGATTGCTATTTGAAATGATTATATTTTTAATATCTTTTTTCCTACATTCAACTGCTGTTAGACGTACAAACAGAAAACACATGTTTTAAGTACATAAACGTTATTTAACCACTTTAATGTTTCAAACATAAGCATGCCTTTTGCTTGACATACCAATATCTGTTAAAAATATCAAGAAAGTTACTTTCGTTGTTCTTGGAGAGGAGTGTACCTTTAAGATGGTTTGTGGTTTGACTTACTTTGATGGGATATCGAGGGCTTCCTGTCCCCGTCTACCAGGATGCAGGAATCACTGAATAAATGGAATTCTAACACGACTAAGCCTCTTTGCGGTATACACGGCATATTTCCCAAGAAGAATCCTCATTGCAATTATATGCAGGGGGAGCTGACATTACTTGCCAATAAGATCGTGCGGCTTGTAGGGGGAAAAGAGGCCGCAAAATATGGAGACAGTTTTATTTTTTTTCGAGGATGGAATAAAGATGGGACGAGGTGACGTTGGGGAGATAACTTGATTCTGAGATGGTGTTGTCTTTCACGAGCCGTGTTGGAGAGCTTGTTGAGGAAAACAACGCAGTATTCTCTCTCATGTCGATTGCATAAATGATTGACTGGAATATGATTAAATGTTGCTTTCTTTCCGCTTATCTCTATCTCTATCTGTCTGTCTGTCTCTGTTTGTCTCGCTGTCTCTCCCTCTCTCTCTGTCTCTCCCTCTCTCTCTGTCTCTGTCTCTGTCTCTGATTCCATGTCTCTCTCTTTATTCTCCCTGTCTGTCGATGTGCCCCCATCATTCTCCTCAGTGACATTGTTGCGGGTCATGAAGTGTAATCATGTCGGACGGCCTTAATCAACATTAGCCCCCCCCCCCCCCCCCCATAGTTCGACTCCTGGCAGTCAGCTATCACGAATCAGAACACTTTCCACCCATCTCCTTCTTTTGCTCGTACATGTCAAAATACTTACAATAATACAAATCAGCTCAGACCACCTTCATCTTCCTTACACTTCCCCTCAATCCCCTCTCCTACTCACATCTGCTTTCACCCCGGTCATACCCCACACCCCCTCCATTAATAACAGATTATAAGTGCATTATGGTATTAGTGAGGTAGGCATTTACAACCGAACAGTTTATACGTGCACGTATCTCATTTAAAGAACGCTCTTACCTCATTAGTTGAAGTGGGCGCGGGAGGGGGAGTGGGTGGTTGATGGGAGGGGTTTTGGGGTGGGGGAGGGGGGGGGGGGGCTGAAGGGTAAAGGTCCTGTAGTACCTAATAAACTTGGTCGGGGCCTAGTTCATGTTACTCCAAAAGCTTTCGTAGATGTTAATCGCCGCGACCACGTAACTATGTGCGGTGAAATGTCTATGGGATTTGCGTGTTCAAATCGGTAATCACGCAACCATTGAGACACAAAAGGGTCATCATAATTTATCCTTTGTAAACATCCCTTCATCCCCAGTTCCAGGCGAGTGGGCTCCGTGGATGGATTGGTCCGATTGCTCAAGGGCCTGCGCAGGGACAGAGATCCGACACCGATGGTGCCAGCCCCGTCGGACATCGTCTACCGTGTCGTTCGACATCGCCGACGTCAATGATCTCGACAAGGCAGTCTGCGAGACTGGTGACAGTAAGGAGAGCCGACAGTGTTCCCTGGTCTATGACCCTGCCGACTGCGAAGAGGTGGAACGAACAGGTAATATAATGGTAGACTGGATACGCACCTTCGAGCTAGCCTAGCATGTTTAGCTTGTAGGCTGTTCAATTTCATGTTCACATTAGTTAATAAACAGTCCAATGAAATACATAAAAGAACAATTAAAAACAAATGACAAACATCATGAAAAAAACCCATAATAACACGGATATTCTTAAAAATTATAATTCTTGGAACTGTTGGAGCGAAACAGCAGAAACGGGCTCCTTCATACTGATCCCTCTTGAATATGGTCTTATTGTATTGGACTGCAACCAACATTACCATTACATCGGGAAATAGGCTTAAATGCCCTGTATGAAAAAAAGAATATATTTCGAAATTATATTATGTAGAATCACATGAATTAAGAAAGACAGATCTTTAACAAAATAAGAGTTTAGACTATTTTGATCCAAAGAAACAAAATGATATCTTTAAAAGTACAGATTACATGGCTATACATACTTGGGAGGGACGCACTATTAGTGCGATATTGATGCATTTTCCTAAAGATATTCGCGCGAATTGAGCCGTCTGGTTTATAGAGTATTTATGCAAAGAAGTATACTTTATACAAGTAAAATGGAAATATAAACATTATCGTTATTATAAGGATACACTTCAACAAAAGTGGTTCTGCTCGTACGCACAGCAATCGACATAATTGGCTAGTCGTCACCATTATGTTAATGGACGCAAGCGGCTGCAATGTACTGTTCACCCGTAGCTTTATAAAAAAAAAAACAAGTGGTATAAAACGGTGTTATCTCATATTCTAAGCAAGATTAATCGGTAGATTGTGAGGCATGCACAAATAGCAGCGTACCGAAACAGCAGTAGCAGTAGCCGCTCTTGAGTTTATAATACTAATGATAATTGGCGTCATTTTAATGTGTTTTTATTTTATCGGTATCATTTATCGGTATCACTTTTTATCCGCATCACTTCAAAGTATAACTTAAAAAGCGAGCGATTATTACACATGGTTTTATCGTGGACAGGGACTAGTGTTATGTTCCATCTAGCACCATGATTTGCTTGTTTGACCTTTAAAGGGAATATCGTGCACGATGAAATTCAAGCAATGACGTATTGTCCATTGTTCACAACGGTGATTCAAATAAGACCGCGTACTTAACTTAGAATAACTATATAGGGCGCAAAATAAATCATCTGATGCTGTCACAAAATCCTTGGCTTTCATCACAGAATAACAAGAGTTGGTGATTTGAATTATTCCTTGTAGTTATTATGTGGACAAACTCAATAAACTATAATGATTCAGAGGACAAAATCAATTGAATTGAAGCAATGTTAATATTTCGTTTTGTTTTATTGGGCGACCCATGAACTTGGCCAAGGTTTAAGTACACTGCTTGCGTTCAAAATACGGGCCAATATCAACAAGAGAATTAGCAAAGAGATTCTTCAAAGCACTCGATTTCGTCACGTTTCTATGAACAAGACTCTATACGCAATAGCTTGTTTACTGCAGTCTGTATTCGAAAACATGTTGTAAGCTATTTTCATTTTCCAGCCAAAACCCCGGTCAAAAAAGCGAAGGAGCTCCATGGGGATTGCAAGCGGTTTGTCCACTTTACATGAACATTAATCTAAGAGATGGAAGACATTGTCGACGAGAGAAAGGGCGCGAGCAGGGGCGAATCCTACAGGACGCGGTTCTGTCTCCCCCGCGGGAGCTTCCCGGTACTCGCTCTAGACTAAACCGCTCATTATACAGGGATGACCCGCTCGTCCGCGCGGGGGAGAAAGAATACGCTGTGCTTGAAGAACGATGGGGAAAGACAACGGAAGGGGTACGCGGACACTTGAGGGCTAATTTGACAAATTGATACGGGACATGAAGACAAATTAGCAATTATTGCGAGCTGTATTTTGCACAATGCTGGTAACAGTAGTTATGGGAATGCCAGGAAAAAGTAGCGGGTGGAAATCCAAGGAGATTAATGTGTTTGTTGGCGTGATGAGGTATAAAAGTGAAAAGCGGGTGTGGGCATAATGGGTAGATGGAGTTCATCGTGTTCTATGAACACTTATATAGTAAAGGAAAGCATGGATCTAGTGACACATGCGTATATGGCACAGATAACGAGAAAGAGAAGAGAACGGAAGACAGTGACATGGGGGAGGAAGGGGGTGAGCAAGACCGAGACATATAGAGAAAACGAGATGAGGAGGGGGAGGAGGAGGAGGAGGAGAGCATAGAGAGAAAACTAGAAAAGAGAGAGAGAGAGTGTGAGTGAGAGAGAGAGAGAGAGAGAGAGAGTAAACGTCATGGGGAGGGGGTGGGGAACCAAGCGCATACAATATAAACAAAAACTTGACAGATAAATAAGTCTTTGCAAAAGAGCCAACGGTGTGTGTTTTTTTCCGCCTCCCCCATTCATTCATTCATTCATTTGTGGAGAAACTCTCCGTCCAGAAGTGTCACGCTATACACTGCTATATATGCACATTCTGATCTCGATTAAGAGCAGGGTGAAAGCTAGCCTGGGCCATGTTGCATATAGGTTCTCGACTACAATGGCAACAGCCAATGGGCACTGATTATTGCACATATTGCCATGGTAGTTACCATTGATGGAAAGTTACAATCATTGAAAACCTATTTGCAACATGGGTCAGAAGGCTATTGGTCTTATAAAAGGTAACACACAGGGATTATCAGACGAAATAGATTACTTTATGAAATGAGACGGTGGCTGAAATGACGCCCACGTTAGTCTGTGGACATTGTATTAGGATTATTATCTTGACGGCGTATTCCATTATTGTATTATAGTATTATCAATGCTTATAGTTTTTTTTTTCTTCTGCAGAACGTATACCTGTTTTTTCAGATTTATATATAACTATTGATGTTGTAACAGAAATCCCAGAGGAAACTGGGTTCCTATCATGAAGAGCTACGCACACTATGACAGTATGCGTATTGTAATAATTAAATCCTCCGTCTAGAATGGTGTATAAACTACATACAACAAGAAGTATGACGAGTAATAGCGTACACGTACATGATTGTGTTCAGTGTAAAAAAGAAAACACTAAAGAGAACATTTTTCTGAAAATGTTGTTACTCAAATCAAGCTGAAATTCATATTAAACATCAAATGATGTCATTTTAAGTGAGCAGGTTTTGTGATGTGTCACCCATTCACATTCTTTTAAAGAACTTTTATTTTTTTTCATTACTTCTTGATCAACCGGGACCAACACACTTGTGTGTGTGTGTGTGTGTGTGTGTGTGTGTGTGTGTAGCAGCTAGTTACTTCAGAACGCAACAATGCTTACGTGCATCACACATGTCAATCCAACAAGTCGTTTCTGCCAGAAGCATCATGAATTAATCAATGACAATGGGATGGCAGTTCCGAGAGAATTGAAAAGTCTTAGATGTATTATAGCTATGTCATGACAATGAATGAGTTCATATCTTCTAAAGATCATGATTTCTCTTAATGACTTTGGAAATAAAATCAATTAGGTATTCTATGCCCCTTTTCAGGTTCCCTAGCTTTCACCAACGCACGCACACACACACACACAAAAAAAAAAAAAAATCGCACACACACAAACACAAACATACACACACAGACACCTACCCATACACACACTTCCATACACATACTTTGGTTTTCGCTCACTCAATGTCTCAAATCATGGACCGTACTACGTTGTAGGTTCCATGCTCGAATTGAGTTGTACGTTACGTGCTACGTCAATCCATTGACAAAATATAAACAGAAGACGGAAGCGTGGGCATAAAACGATAACGACTCTTCTTGCCCTTTCGCCCTCCCTCTCTCCGCCCACATTAATCACTCTTCCCCCACACCATTATCGTGCTAACCCACTGAGGGCATGACTGAACTCTAATCCCAGGCTTATGTGAGAAATCTGACCCCCAACGAACGTGTTTACCCCGCCGAGGTTTGTGCACGGAGCGTTGTCAGTTTTTTTTTTAAATACGTACCTCCCACTCGTACGTTATATGTAATCGGACGTATGGGTGCGTGGTCGATAATGCAAACGGCTCAGACAGGTCTTAATATTCCCCTAAAGGATGCGAATTCATAGTTCACTTTTGTTATTTATAGAAAGATACATGTATCTTTTTTGTATTTGTATCTAAAGATGCAAATATGAAAACACACACAGATTATACAAAGAAAAAAGGAGAAAGAGAGCGAGGGAGGAGGGGCAGAGATAGGGATAGAGATAGAGACGGAGTGAGGTAGAGAGAGAGAGAGAGAGAGAGAGATGGAGAGAGTGGCGGAAAGAGAGGGAGAGAGAGAGATCAGTGACAATTTCTCGGCGATGTGCTTCCATGCATTGATTTAGTCCTAAACCAACTCTCATGACAGCCGCTCATTTTTTTTAATTTATTCATGAAAAGTTAAAGAAACTACTTTCTTCCAAATCCTCTTGTCTCCTTTAACTTCTTTCTTTCGTCCATTTCTTATGTTTATTTCGATTTTCTTTATCTGAAGACTCGCGTGTTTATTTTTTTCATTATTGTCCCGTGATGTTCCCCGAAAAGGCGAAGATGCACTTTTTTTTATTATTTATAAACACAACAAAAAAAGCAAGTCCCCCCTATGCAAAATAGCATAACTTTTTATCGAAGATTTTTTGTTATCAACATAACTTGGCAGGATTGTACCTTCACTTATTGACTAACTTCCGTGTGAACATTACATTAATCACTCAGTCATGCATGAGTGAGCACACATTAAATGCAAATTTGTCACTTTTCAAAAGTTACAAGGGTAATTTTGGGATTTTGACATATGAATTTTTCATGAATTCCATTTCTGGTGCATAATTTATGTCTTTTCATTTTTTATCATCCATCTCTCGACGCACTAACACCTATCCCGACACTTAACCCATTGTTCTGGTTGAGTAAGCACTGTTTAAAAATTATACATCCCTCTTGAGTTTGAAACTTAAAAAAACCTTCATTTTTGTGAAAAAATAAAACTTTGGATATTTTGACGAAGATGTAACATGACCTGTTATGTGAACGTAAGAAGTCATTTTCATGTCATAGTTGAGTGAATACGCTTTTTACTTACTTTTTTTGTTGTGTTTAGAAAGATATTTGCAAATAAGAAAACACACACAAATTCAAGAAATACAGAGAAATTGATGACAACTTGAGGACACCTTTGCTTGAATTTGCACTGACTTGCCTCCCTGTATTAGATATGCTTCACCGACTGTATATTGCCTATTATGTTCTTCTTTTTATAACATGTTCATGAGTAGAAGACAATATCTTCTGTTTAAGTCTCATCATGTTCGGTTTGGGGGGTTTGTTTCTCACTTTTTAAAAAAATGTTTCCTCCCAATGTCTATTTGATTACAACTGTTTTTCATTTATTATTCTCTAATTCAATGTAAAATCCTCACCTATTCTTTCCTCGTTTCTTCCTTTAATTCTTCTCTTGTGTCTTGCCGTGATGTTGTTATGTTTACTGTCATGCTTTTTTGTCTATGTGTCGTGATTATAGTGATGTTTTCGTTCCTTCTACGCTTCTCTCTCATTTGTCGCGATGCTTTCAGCTTTCCTTTTCCAGTTTTCTTCAAACTTGTCTTGTTCTTCTCATCCAATCTTTCAGTTCGTCCACATGTCGTGATCTTCGCAATCTTTCTATCGAGCTTTTCTCTCCTAATTGTTGTGATGTTCTATTTCTCTCTCTCTCTCTCTCTCTCTCTCTCTCTCTCTATCTCTCTCTCTCTCTCTTCTCTCTCTCTCTCTCTCTCTCTCTCTCTCCCTCTCTCTCTCCCTCTCTCTCTCTCTCTCTCTCTCTCTCTCTCTCTCTCTCTCTCATGCTTTTCTTCAATTTATCGTGGATTCTCATTCCTTCCCGGATCCTCCTGGTCGAATTATTGTCGCGATGTTTTTACGCCGTATTTTATGCTTATAATCCATTTGCCATGTTTGTCGCAATCTTCTTATTCTATCTTCCATGCCCCTCTTTCTTCTGTGGTGATGTTCCCATTCTCTCTTTCAATTCATTAATTTGTCATATTCTCATTATTTTTTTCCAGTTCGTCTCTTTGTCATGATGCTCACGTTCTTCTTTCATGTTCCTGTTCGATTTTTTGTGACATTGTCGTCCATTCGCTTATGCTTTTCGCCATGTTATCGTTCATTCTTCCATTATCTTGTGATATCAACCCACCATTTCCCCTCTCACTCTGTCATCCCTCCCCTCCACACACAGGGCCCGCGTGGGGTGAGTGGCTGCATTGGTCCCATTGCTCGCAAACCTGCGGTGAGGGCCAGCGGTACCGGAGACGGACTTGCACGGGGCAGCAGCCCAGTGGCGACCTCCCACCGCTCCGAAAGGCCCCCGCAAGCTGCACGGGCGCGCACAGGCAGGATGAACCGTGTATCGAGCGGACGTGTCTACGAGGAAGGCTGGGAGTGAGACAGAGGGATTGGAGCTATGAATAAAAAGAGGCAATTTAATACAATGAACTCAAATAATACATGTTTCTGTCTATGTCCATGTATATACATATAGCATGTACAACGTCAATGATGCCTGCACACTTACCGTGTAATGAAACGACCTTCTTTGAAACACTTGTTGCAATAACCATGATTACACCTGTTTTAATGATTGTTGAAATTATACAGAAAAGCAGCATAAGCTCAGACGCCAATTATCAACATCCATCCAGCGTCATTTCATGTTATTAACTTCCGTCATGTCTGTAGATTGTTTGAGACATTGCCACGTATATTAGACGATTGAACACGTGGTCGTTCTACGTTATTCTTAAGTGGTATGATGAGGGAGATACCTTTCCCTCATCTCCATCTCACCACCATCGCTGTAAGAATTTCAACATTTCTAGGGAACATAATTGGTTGTTTATTCATTCGTATGTGCCGGTGGAGTTGAATCATATAGAGTGGTCAATTTTGTCCATCTTACATAAAAATATGCCAGTTGATCATGTAAATAAATATTCCGTTATTTTCAAAATATAAACGTGGTGACTTTGGTGTATTATTCTGTTGTTGCTGTTGCTGTTGCTTTTTTTTTTACACAAAACAGTGAATCATGTTCAGAAAACATTTCAAGGGAGACAATAACATCAGTACAGTCCTTATCAGCAGGTGGCCTTCCTGTAAAAGCTTCTTAATTGCAATGAGAAATATGACTTGGGGAATAAAGAAATCTGATCCTTATGGACAAATGGTCTTTCTACACATAAAGTCGTTAAAGCAGATTTCTCTGTTTAACGTATTATATGACACTAGCTACGGCCAACTTCATTTATCTGTCTGCCCTATTTTAAAATGAGCATTGCATCTTTCTGGCATCATTACCTAGTTATTTACCATGAGAACGCGGGGGTTTCTTTATATGTTTTCTCCCCGGTCGTTACAACCCACTATTTACCTTCTCATTTGTCTTGTAGCTCAACTTGCAACCCGCAGAATGTCTAGTTCTGGCCTGTCTTAATGTCTTGTAATAATGCTAGAGGGTAAAATAATCAGATTCTTGGTCTTTCTTGGTAATTGTCTGAAATGAGGTGTAGTACACCGTAGGCCTAACTCATTGAGGGTTCTGATGAAGCGGAGGCGCATGTAAAAACAAGTAGACGGGCATGTAATCTCCCTCTACACACCAATCACCTTCCCATCGTGGTCTCCTCGTATTTCAGACGCTTTTGGCCAAGAAGCATCCACTTCAAAATGACCCCAAAATCAAAGATGCTTCCAAAAAGAAACAAACACTGTTCGGCTCTCCAACCCGGGGAAGTTAAAAAAAAGTCATTGTGCGAGAATGAGGGTAGCTGCCCCACAAGCTATCGTTGTGTACGGACCGGGGGACGAGAGGGCGGGGATAGTGGGGGGTAAGGACAGTGGAATACGGAGGGGAGTCAATTCCAAAATCACGCCTCTGAGTCAGAAAATCAATCTAAAAGTTCGAGCCTCGAGCGTCCGGTTTGTCGATCATCCTGTCAGCAAGCCAATGCCCGTGGGATTCTGCGTTTTCTCTGAGCCTAATTTGGTATTGTCGGAGATTGGGTGGTGGATTAATGTACGCCATCAATGGCGAACTTCCCGAGTCAATGGCAACCGAGCTTTTGTGCTACTCGCGCATTTAAAATGCATATTATGATCCCGTGGGGTATGCATTGTGGGGTCACGCAGAAGCCACTCCATAGAGAAGTCATCCAGTCAATTTCCGATTTTTCTTTGTTAAAGATTGTATCTAGAAACGTGTGCTAGTTGCGGATTTCAAAGTCATATATGATCCCATGATTTAATAGGGTCATCCAGGGGTCATTGCAGACATACTGCTTTTGACAAATGTATATTATACGGAATAAAAGAAAAAGCAATTCCGCCAATTTCCGACTGATATTTTATCTAGAAAATTGAACTACGAACGGATTCAAATTTCATTATGATCCCATGATGTATGCATTGGGGGTCAGATAAGGGTCATGAGAGATGTTTTTTTTGTAAGAACAAACGAACTATTGGAATGAAATAAGCCATCCAGCCAATTTCCGATTTATATTTTATTTAGAAACTTGTGCAACTCGCGCATTAAGAATTCATGTATTATCCTTTGAAGGAATGAGGTCACGCAGGGCTCATTGCAGATATGCTATACTTTCGACAATCTTACAGAATAAACTAGGTCATCTAGCCAATTTCCATTTTAATTTTATTTAGAAACCTGTCATACTAACAGATGCAAAATCCATTGTGATGAATGCATCGGGGTCAGAAAAGGACCATACTGACATAGGGTATTTTTTTTTTTTACAAAACTGTTGAAATAAAATAAGCTGTCCTGCTAATTTCGATAAAAAAAGAATTGTGATTATTGCGCATGACTCAACTTTAATTCAATTGACCGCGCCATCCAAACATACAACTTAAGCTCCTATCCTTTTTCCTTTTTATGTTGAAAAACACTATTAAATTTGTGTCAGAATCAGGAATATACTCCCCGTCCAAGAATTCCAATTCCAATTAAATCAATGATCATAACCAGTCATATTAAGTGGTATATTGAATTATATATGAAGCAGTTAGAGCACGAAAGAAGGGTCATTTGATTATTACAAACACGTTAATATTAGGAGAAGGCCCCGCGTGCTGACCTTCCTCTTAAACTATAATTATATAATTATACATAATTTATGAGAGATGTGCGATCAGAGAGCTCTGGGGATGAATAATTTCACGTTTTCAGTTTCAGTTTAAGTTGGAAGTAATTTTCATCGTTGCATGCGATATGATGTATATGTATATGTAAGCAAGGACTGAAAGGGAAGGGAATTGTAATGATGCGGAGAAGGGAAAGGAGAGGAAAGTCAAGGAAGAGAGAGAAGAGAGAGGGGGGAAGGAGGAAGGGAGGGAGAGAGAGAGAGAGAGAGAGAGAGAGAGAGAGAGAGAGAGAGAGAAAGGGAGAGCGAGGAAAAGAGGGAGAGTGGGAGGGGGAAGAAGGGAGGGAGGGAGAGGGAGAGAGAGAGAGAGAGAGAGAGAGAGAGAGAGAGAGAGAGAGAGAGAGAGGGAGGGAGAGAGAAAGATTTCCGAGTGCGAGCATCAGGAAAAATTGATAGAATCATTTTGTCATACTTTTTTTCTTCAATGAAAAGAGTTCATAGGAACAAATCCCTGAACGAGCAATCCCATGAAAAATCACACATAATCTTGAGTATATCTAATTAATTATGGACCAACCAAAAATAGCAATGACATGATGTTATAGAAGTGGAAACTGATTTATAAGAACTGTAGGTCATGGTTGCGTTGTTGATGAAAATGTGCCGATGATAATGACGTTTGTGATCACGATGACGATGGTGATTAGGATGATAATAGCAGTAAGTAGAGGCGATGCGGGAGAGGAGGAGATGTTTATTGCAACTCAAAGAAATATTGTCAGAATGTAAATATAGACAAGTAATGACAAGGTATAAGGAAACACAACAAAAATACAGGGTGTCGATATGATAAAATGCAGGAAACAGATGATAAGCTACAGAAATTGCTGAGCAATGAAATGAAATAGCAGGCGGAAAAATAAAATTCAAAGGAGATGAAAGGCGAGGCCTGAAGAGGAATGAAATAGAAAATTGGCTTTGAATCTTGAAAGGAATGCCAATGCGATTGAAATTGTATTTTCGGATCACCCTCTTCTTTCAAACATTGATTTTAATGTCTCCAAGACAAACGTACAAATAGGCGCATTTATATTTGCCCTTGACATGCTTGAGAGAGGGAAGCCTCACTGATACGATAATGACCCGGACTCAGAATTTCATTCTACCTGTTGTATATCATTGTCGATACATATTGACTCCCGAACCAGGACGAATGATGGAGAGCGCAAATACTTGGTTGTGAAATAAATATTGATCTTTCGTGGAACGCATTCTACATTTCTGCTCTACGAAACTTTTTTCGTTTTAGAGTTTCAGTGTTTCAAACTCACTGATACTATTGGGGGAAATGTGCATCATTGATCATTATTAAAACATATCTTATGCATGAGATTCGTCCATTAGATATCTCGTGCTTGTTAAGTATTTTATGACTTCATCCCCTTCCCTCCGATCCTTATCTCTCTCTCTTTCTCTCTTTCTCTCTCTCTCTCTCTCTCTCTCTCTCTCTCTCTCTCTCCCTCTCTCTCTCTCTCTCTCTCTCTATCTATCTATCTTTCTCGTTCTTCCTTTCTTGTTTTCTCTCTCTTTCTCCCTCTCGTACGCATTTTTTGTCTCCTTCATTTGTTGTAGTTTCTCTCTAAATATCGCCGTAGGTTTTTTTTTAACAATGTTTATCGATTACTCAAACCTCTACATACATCATTCTGTCTGGTGCTTTTTATTCTTTATACAACGTTATCATATCCTCTTACGCTAGCAAACATTGGTAGTTTACAAGCTTGATTTTGTGCACTCGTTTTCATCCATTGTTCTGACATTTTTTCTTCCTTGCACTCCAGATGACTCAAAACCCTACGTGCTCTGTCTGAGACACAGGGACAGCGCATCCACTCTACCAGAACCATATTCATCTAGCCCCTTTTTCTTTTCGTGTATGTTTGTCTCGCTGTATGCATGTCTGTCCCTTTGTCTCTTGCTGCCCCGCCTATCTCTCTCTCTCTCTCTCTCTCTCTCTCTCTCTCTCTCTCTCTCTCTCTCTTTAAGGCGCAGACTTGCACGCAGTACGGTGACTTGCAGACACACAAAAGCACGTATCCTTACCATATTATACCGTTTTTATCTTTCTCTGTCTCGATCCTCCATAGTCTATCTCTTCCTCTCCCTCTCCCTTTCCCTCGTTCTCTTTCTCTCACCATCTCTCTGTCTCCATGCATATCTCTCTATGTCTGCCTGTCTCTCTTTCTCTCACTTTCTATCTCTCTATCTCTTTCTCTGTCTCTGTCTCTGTATGTCTGTCTCCGTGTATGTCTCTCTCTCTATCTCTCTCTCTCTCTAATCTCTCTCTTTCTCCATCAAACCTCGCATCATCTCCTTTTGTGTTCCGTCCCTGCACCCATCCGTATGTTTGCCTGTCTATTCTCTGTCCATCTCTCTCTCTCTCTCTCTCTCTCTCTCTCTCTCTCTCTCTCTCTCTCTTTCTCTGTTACCATGCTAACCGACCGTGTAATTACCGTCATAATCCGCCTTGTCGGAGACACGAAAAAAGTACGGATATTAGCTGGTGGTGCATTTTTTCTCCTGCAGAATCCCAATTAAATTTCCCCTTTTTGTGTTTTCCCTTCTCCGCCCAACGTTCCCGTGCAAACAGAGCGTGCAGTCAGGCAGATCAGAAAGCCACGACAAGCCATTTCATCAGCACTCTCACTCATTTTCGTTCGTCTTTAAATTAATCAAATCTGATCACGATGCTGTAAGAGGCTTCAACAACCCGTGCCTTTTTTCCTTTCCTTATATATCATTTTTCTTTATAATCATATTTTTATGTCAACGTCTCATTGCTCAAGTATTAATCCGACTTTCACGCCGGAAAAGAATTGGATAGCATCCGTCCGTTGTGATCACAATTTTAAAAAAAGAAAAGTTTTAAGTCCTTCTCAGTAAAGGATACTAACCTCAAATAGTTTCTTATTGATAAACCTCATATACAGGTCCTTATATAAAATTATTCGTAAAAGGGCAAGGTGAAGTATTTTGTATGATTACCACTTCCTTATTAGTAGAGTGTATCATGAATTCATGGCTGCTTATTGCGTTTTATGCACGGGTTTTAACACATCTTAAACAACACCACTAAAGGCAGTAACACAAAAACGAATAAGAGCTTATGAGCGGGGTAGTGGTGGGTACAAATAAATGGAAACGAAAGTATAATGAGCAAAGGGGGTACAGATAAAAAGAAGGCTGGGGTATATTAAGATAAAAAAGTAAGATATAAACATAATATAGCTTGGAATAAATAACGCCATCGTGCTGACCGATTTTTCTTCAATTTCCCTTGACAAGCTCCTGTCACGATGTAGGACAGACACAATTAAAGGCACACAAAAAATAAAGACGGGAGGAGAACCAGAAAGAGAGGAAGATGGAGAGAGAAGGAGAGAGAGAGAAAGAAAGAGGTAGAGAACGGACATGTATAGGCACAAGGGTTTGATTTAAGGATCAGATATAAGGAGAAAACAGGGACGTTAGAGGAAGATGGAGAGAGAGGGAGAGAGAAAGAGAGAGAGAGAGAGAGAGAGAGAGAGAGAAAGAGAGAGAGAGAGAGAGAGAGAGAGAGAGAGAGGGGAGAGAGAGGGGGGGGGGATAAAGAGAGAGGTGATGGGGAGAAGCAAAACAATAAAAACGAAAGAAAGAACAGGGGAAACGGGGGTATAGAGGCATAGTGGTGTGTCATTCAAAGTGTCATGGCCTAATCTAATCCTGTCCTAAATATTGTCAGATGGAAATTACCGAGGGATGTTCTGAGATGATTTCCGTCGAGCTAATCTGTTTGGGCAAGTGACATCCGAAGCCGTCCCGCCAGACCAGCGGGCGCGGCGGGAGACTGAACCCAGAAGGACCACGCTACACCACCCGGCCGAGGGCAGATCGGCTGCGACGCGACGAGTCTGAGGACAATCTTTGAAGGCTTGGAGCCATCTATATACAGAGTTTGGCCAAGTGTGTTTCAAATGGTCGTGTGGTGCTTTATTAGGCAGGCAGATAACAACAATGATATGCTCCATGTTGCTAACTATTAAAACCGAGTTAGCCAAATTCTGTGCATGAACTGTGTAATTAGTCAATGGGGTTTACCTACAGTGGTATTGATATGTTTAACATGATAGTCATACCATACACCACGGCGGATCAAAGGTGTTCGTCATGCTCACTTGATTCAGACATACTCGATATCAAAAGATTACAAACGTGTCAGGAAATATCAAGTATTGAGATTTTCGTTAAATAATATACCATCGTTATTTCGCAGACGTTCCGATGAGTGTTTAAAAAAAAAATTACGTTCGCCTTTCCACGCACTAATACCTATTTTTTCCAACATATCAATACATGTCTCTTCTGGGGGCTGTTGAGTGTTGTCTTTTACGTTTTTCGTTGATAAAAAAAAAGGCTTTCATTATTGTCCAAGCGCTTTTGTAAATATGTTCGATTCCAATTATCCCACATGAACTTGAAAGCATTCGGTCGCGTCGCAGTCAGTTTTACACGACCTGGTCCGGGTTTAAGCGCTCAGAAACCGTCTTAGTATTACCAGGTCATTGGAACCATATGGGAAAAGCCTGATGGAAGGGTGACTTCTTCGGAAGCCCATCTTAAAAAAAAAATCTACCACTCTTGATGAGGTTGATGCCCTTACGAAACTTCAACTATTTTCTCTTCCTTATGTTTCTTCCGTCCATTCCCTCCCGCTTATTCATTCTCTGTATTGTACTGTGTGGAATGCTAAAGGGGTCTTTGTGATTGTGTGTGTGAGAGAGTGCGTGTGTGAGCGTGTGTCTATGTGTATGTGCTTGCATGTGTGGGAGTGAGAGAGAGAGGAGAGAAAGGAGATAGAGTGAGAAAGAGAAAGGCAGAGAGAGCGAGAGATAGATAGATAGAGAGAGAGAGAGAGAGATAAAGAGAGAGAGAGAGAGCGAGAGAGAGAGACAGAAATAGAAAGATAGAGAGAGCAAGAGAGAGAAAGAGAGAGAGAGAGAGAGAGAGAGAGAGAGAGAGAGAGAGAGAGAGAGAGATGGAAAGTGTAGGGGGAAGAGGGTAATATTGATGTCAGAAGTTCGTACGGAAGTGGCTCTGTGTCAAATCTTCGCGACACACATCCCCGTGGATAATGGAATAATTTAATTGTCTTATTCCAAAGAGAAGCAAGTTTGAGTTCCTTTTAAATCTGAAATGGAACAAGGTTTTCAGGGCACCCGCTCAATCACCAGAGCAAAATAAGAAAATGTGATCTATTTTATCCACGTAGACTTCTAACTGTATCGACACGCGATCTTCGAAACTGATTTAAATTGATAAGACATCTTCTCCAATGTGTTCTTACAGGAAGGGTGTTTATAATTGGGTGAAGGCTGCAAGGAAACAGGGTAAGAATCTCAACAACTCGCATTAAAAATTAAGTTAATGATATGAGAAGTCTCCCCTACCTCGTTGTTTATTTGCTTCTGTCTCTCGCTATCACGGTCACTCAAAGTATCCACACATTTTGTGTAGAGCTTGTAATATTGATGGAAATCGTATTTCAAGAAATAAATATCTTAGATAACAACTTAAGAAATGGTAAAATAAGGAAATTGACGACTGAAAAAAAAATATGTACACAGTACAATACGATGAAGATAGCTATCAATAACGGCCATTGTTAATACATTTGGTTACTTACAACATTGGTAGATATTAGCTTTTGATAATGTTTGCCTTTTGATTTGTGTTTTTAACTATTGCCAACCGTCAATTGGTCAAAAATCTTGTAAAACAAGGTTTTAAAGTTCAAGTGACAAGAGGGTTTCCGCTACTAACCACCGTCACTCAAGTGCGATATTTATTTTTACTGAGGTGTCATTATTTATAAACGGGAGAGTATCGGCCACGTTTGTTCTGAGTCCCTGCAATGATCACCGCAATTTGCTTGACCCAGTAATTTGACGTCATAAGGTGTAACATGATGACACAAATATAGGTTGTTATACGTAGAAAGATAGCGCACTGGAGGAAAATAGAACAAAGAAAGACGTTATCTTAAAGACAGCCCGTCCCTTTTTCAGATCACCACAAAACCATCGAAATACTGGCAAAACATATAGAGAAGTGTTAGCAAGCTGTATATTCATAATTTGAAACTGATACGTAGTGTAAAATTCAAATAATGCACGTAAACAACGTCTGATTAATAGTCTTTAACTCAGGCTCCTAGCAGTTTGTGTTGAAATATCTGCTTTATTGATTAATCTGTTTATTAAATTATAAAACGCATTATGAAAAAAAATTGTTCTCTAGAAGGAATCATCTCCAAAGTTTGGTAATCACTCATAAAATTAGGATTTCACACATGCATAATAACCACATAGATGCTGTAACAAAGACTAATACTTTTTTCGTAGTACGAAAAAAGTCGGTTTGAAATTTAACGGCTGAAATTTTTACATATACAGAAAGCTTCAACATGCTATATTCTTAGAAATGGTCTTAAATCACACTTTCTTCAATTTACGATCTTGATAGACGATTTCAAATTTTTAGCTTGCAAAAGGGACTTACAATCTTTAAAGAGTAAAGATTTGCATTGTATGTATGACTTGTAAAATAGAAACAATACATACTTAATGCTACTACGTTTTTGGTTTCTTTCTTCTTTTGGAGAGGGGGTTGAAGATAGGGGGGGGGGGGGGGGAGGGGCTCGTTTCATGCGCATCGAATGCCTCTGTATGTCCCAGAGGCTTATTACGCAACAATAGAGGCGCGTGTTATAATACGCATCTTCGTAACTATGCAGCGTGGAAAAACACTGAGGGCAAAACTATATCGTTATCATGTCAAAACAGTTATGTCTTGCTAATACAGCTTTATTATATTCCCGCGAGAAATACTGGATCTTAATTTGGAATACCACAAATTACATATAAAAGGTAAGCTTTCCGATTTGTTTGAATTTATTCTCCACATGTTTCGTTCAATGTGTATTCTTCACAATGATTACCATGGAATTGATACCAATATGGCTGAGTATAATTTATCATGAACAATGGAGAAGCCTAACATATCAAGATACTCCCCAAAATATATAGATTGCTCAACTAGGGATAGCGAAAAGAAAATAATACTGGTAGACCTTGAATAGATTGATACCATTTATTGCTGAAAGTTATTTGCCCCCAAATGAGCCACATTTGGAGTAATTGGAGTGATTAAATGACAACTGAAGCTCAAAATGTTCAGACCGAACATTTTGGTATTTATTGTAGTACGTATTTGTTGTAAGCGTATTAGAATATCAAAATTAATACCAACATGCAACTTAGATTATAGTCTTGACTTTAAATTTATGGCGTATGATATGTAAAGCTAATAGCAAGTCGACAATCTCAAGAAATAACCTTTGAGACATCCCATAGATGCACTGATCTTGTAAATGTTTCTGATGAATACAAATGGAGTAGACAGCTGTCCCATGATCTAAAAAGAAACAACATACAATGTGCTTATAGACATACGCCGATAGAAAACAAACTATAATGGTATGTGCAACATTGGCTAATAGATGAAACAAATAACACATCTACTGAGATAAACTACAAGACCGTATGATTGCACATCTGTCACACCATTTAAGCGGACATTCATGAATAATTCATTTTTCACATCGTTCGGATGTTCATCCTTCAGTGCAACCACACGAAAAGCACACCCCATATTATAATTCCAGTTGTACCCCCTTCCTCCTCCCTAGCGACTTACTTGTGCATTATAGAATGCATTATGGAAGCGTTATACACATAGATGAGGAGACTAGAAAGGCGTTAAGTCCGAGTTTGTTGGTATTCATGATAAATTGCATTTTAAATTACAGCAGCCATCACAATACACACTTGGTAAAACTATCGCGTCGAATCTCAGATACGCCTCATAAGAATGTAATTAATATCAATATTTGACTCGTATTGCGGAGAAGAGGGCCTAGAATGGGCGCTTATTTTCCTACGCGAGATGATATTCACACCTGTCGAACAGATATTGGTGGTGTCGTGCTGCGGTCATGTGCGCCGTAATTGGCCAGGTCTGCGTATTTACCTCGGATTTCGGCTTGCCACGGGTGAATCTGCTCCCAAGGCGCAAGGTGGTGTAGACCAAACGCAAAGTCGCTTACATCATGTTCATGTTAATTGTCAATAATCACTTTTTCAGTGTCTTGCATTTAACAGAAATAACAGCATACCTCTTGAATGTAATTAAATTTTCATTTTTTATTTCTAATTTGGATCATTAACATCCAACACGGCAACGAGCTTCCAATGTACTATGCATTACATAACTTAAGCATATTTTTTTCATACGCGTTGTGGTGTGCCCTTTAATCAAGCAACTGTGGAAGGTATAAAATAAATCGCTGATTCAATGGACATCAATGGACACGAAATCTTTACAAGACCATGAAGACGCTCTGAATCTAAAAAACAAAAATTAATTTCATACTACAATAGACTAGTAGACTTCAATTTTTTGTTGTACAGATTCCAATGGAAAGCTGTATACACGATATCGGCAGATCCTTGTATGGACGAAGATGTCCAATCCTAAGTGATCGTATTTCTTCTGTAGATCTGGTTAGCCCCGCTAGTATCCTATAACCCTCTCACTCCCATTGCCCTAGAGCTGTGGAGAACGCCTGCGGTGTTGACAAGGTCTGGTAATCCAAGGGTTAAGGTATTGACGTTAGAGACTATAAGAGGAATCCTGTATAACACGTGACTTTCTCCAGCATAAAAAGTTACGCGATAACGCTAAATCGTATCAAATATCGCTGAATTGTGTATGTTGTCTGCTCTAGATAATACCCGAAGGTCGTGTCCTTGGGCTGTGAGCAGTCGTCGATCCATTAATCATTATTTTTTCGCATTCCCGAGGAAAGACAACACACAACACACGCTGAGAATGCAGACAATTTACCCTTCAACTTCAGGGATCTTTAAAGTCGGTTGCTTAGTTCTATAGGATTGGTGTAGTCAATAGTCACACCTGTAGTGGCATTCAACTTCAATGAAAAGATTAACATTTTAGTTCCTTCCACATATAATAATGTCTCCCAATTTACACACTGGGAGACACTATCTCTCTATACCCTCCTCCCCCCCCTCTCTCTCTCTCACTCTCTCTCTCTCTCTCTCTCTCTCTCTCTCTCTCTTCTCTCTCTCTCTCTCTCTCTCTCTCTCTCTCTCCCTTAGTGTTTTGATTTTCCTCTCGCTCTCTTTGAATTCTAGGGTTCCCCCTCTCTCTGTCTGTCTGTCTCTCTCTCTCTCTCTCTCTCTCTCTCTCTCTCTCTTTCGCTCTTTCGCTCTCTCCTTCGCTTTGTCTTCACCCCCTTTCCCTCCTTCTACCAATCAATACACATTTCTTCTCGCAACCTTTTCAGTCAAAGAATCTAAGTTTGTATATTCATGGGTTACATCACTGACTCCCTCACGTCTACAGAAAGGTTTCCTCATTATAAGGTTTTTAACCCCTTCCAGCAGGAATCGATGTCTGTGCTGTACTCTCATGTTTCTTATTTTCCCCCTTATCATATCACTTAATTGAAATAAATCCTCAGGTCTGGTTTCGTAATTCGCATCTTGAATGACACTGTCTCACGATACTCTTGAGACAATCCGGTAATCCACTGCCAAACTGAAAAAGAAAATGTTTTTACATCTCTTCGTCAATATAAAGCCATCCCTTCCGCTTGTAGTGGGAATTAATCATACCGTATACTAATGAAACGCCGGCCCCGCCAAAATCTCTGCACAAACACAGATTTATTCCTAGCCGGCCAAACCAATGCCTGCAACCGTCATATCACTCCCTATCCCCCCCACTCACAAATCACTGTAGGGTCAATGGACAAATTCTATATACCCGTCTTTATCGGAAAATCTAGAGAAGTCACGAAGTTGCGATCCCATGGGACATTCCAAAATCATCCTGAGACTGTTTAGGACCGCGATGACGTCATGGAGATTCAAAGGCTACCGCTAAAAGCTGAACTTTGAGCGGTGTATTAATATCAAAGAGGGGAAAGAGAAATAATAGGAGAGAGAAAGAGAGAGCGAGAGAGAAGGAGAAAGAGAAAGAGAAGGAGAAAGAGGAAGAGAGAAAAAAGGAGATATTTATATGCAACTCAATATCTGTTTGTGAGTGGTGGGGGTGTACGCTTAGAACGGTCTTGGCTTCAGTTGTTATCCTGTCCTATTAAAACAAATGACTACGAATATTAATTCGGCATGTTCAACATCAGAATTATGTTGATCTTGTAACAATACTTCTTAGCCCTCCCCCCTTCTCTATCTGCCCTTCCACCTGTCTATCATTCTCCCTCTCTACACTTGTCATCTCTCGTTTTATGTTTCATTCCCTCTTTTCTACCCTTTTCCCCGCCACATACTCATATATTTTCTAAATCATACGTAATATGATTATATGATATTCTCTAGTGATTGATCATACTTTAATAACTGAATCATATATTGCACATTGTATATTCACCATTCTTGTAAGCGACAATAATTGCAAATATAATTATACAAACAATACTGCACAAATAATGCATATAATGCTCATAGATGATTGTTTCCATAGAAACTATATCAATTTAAATGTTCTTTGAATGTTTCCATGGTGAGAGTGTACTAATAAATACTATTTAGAATACAACCACATGGTGTTACCGAAAGTTTTGCTATTTTCTAAATAGTATTTATTAGTATATCAATTTAGTTTTTAAGCTGTACAGTACAAATAGGACCACTCAAAGGATAAAAGTTTGTGTTAATTTTGTTACGTCACTTGCGAGCTGCTCTCCCATATGTTTTGTGCTGTATAAACTCACAAGTTGTTCTCTTTCTAATTTATGATCAGTGGGTGTTCTTTTTCGTAGGAGTGTGTGTATAAACGTGTGTCTAATAACAAAATTAATGCTTGTATTATATTATGAAAGGTAAAATTTTCTTAACACAGTACACAACTTCAGTTAGAGGAGCTCGCAAGTGACGTCTCAAAATTAAGAATTCGGAAATTCATTACTCGTTAACACTTTTGACAGTTTTCTTGTCAAACCTTCACCAATGTGTTTCTTTAACAATTATGCTTTCAATAAAACCAACTTAATTTCAGGTTAGACTTTCCCTTTAAGGCTCTATGTTCTATGTACAACGAGTAGGCGCCAAGTGCTTTTCTGTACTTTCCAAATTCTATATTGTTGGTTTGATATTGCTTTCCTTGTTCTTGTGATACCGGGACTACTCAGAAAAGCTGCACTTCTTGTCGCTTTCGTATAGAAATAGTTGGTTGGTTAATTGAGCGTGTTATGGTATTCCCCCGGTGACAAAATTGAACCGCGTGAAAACGGCAGTTGAAGCCACACCATGCAATGTGTCATAAGCAGCGTGGTAGATCATGAGGAGTGAGAGATAGAGAGAGAGCGAGAGAGAGAGAGAGCGAGAGAGAGCGAGAGAGAGAGAGAGAGAAAGAGAGAGAGAGAGAGAGGTGAAGACGAGAAAGATATGTATAGAGCTAGAAGTGAGATATATAGTGTATATATAAAGAGAGAGAGAGAGAGAGAGAGAGAGAGAGAGGATAATTGGAAGACAGGTAGAGCGGAAGAGAGCAAGAGAGAGAGAGAGAGAGAGAGAGAGAGAGAGAGAGAGAGAGAGAGAGAGAAAGAAGAGGGGGGGGGGGGGGTTGTTGGAAGACAAATATGCAGTTGTGCATTTGATATTTGAGTGCTAATCCAGAGGGAAATACGCTGATGTAAGATTTACGCTATCATTTGGCTTGGCTTGCAGCAATAGATTTACTCGTGTCATGATATTCATGTATAGGGACGGATAGATATAAGTATGCTATTTTGTATTTTGGAAGCACCAATAAAACGGACATGTGTGTCGAGAGGAACGTCAGGAACGAGAGGAACGTGCATGGAAGCACATCAAGAATAAAGTTCTATTAGGAAAACAGCAGAGAAATGATTGGAATAAGGGGATGAAGAAGAAGGATTTGATATTAAATAATAATAGATATATAGACATATTTTGATAATAATTTTTTTTTTTTTTTGGGGGGGGTTGTTTTCAACAGTGAAAAAAAAACGACTTTGTTTGCTTGAGATGAGCATGTTTTTTTGTTATTCAACTCAATAGCTGTAATACTGGAACAACAGACTACAGTATAACTAAGTTTATGAACAAGTCATAACGCCATAATCACATTTGCTGCAGTGAATGCAAGAAATACAACATCCTCTTCTTTTCTACAGCAAAAAATGGTCTTAAACAGGTTTGCTTCAAATTGCTTATGAAATATAAACCTATACCATTTGTAACGGATATTTAAACAAATATGTGCCGAGAAAATGTTAAAAACATGAAGATTTACACTTATCGTTAACATGACGGTTTTGGAGATTAGTTTTTTAAATCGGCAGATTTATAGCTCCTGGAAACTAACTCCACCAAACATGCAAACATGCAAGCCAAACATGCAATAAATGTCATTGCTGTCAGGTAGTTAAAGAATTAAAGAAAATCTTCCTAAAGGTGGTAAAATCGCATTTTGCATACAAACTCAAATATTTTTTTCAGTCGTGTGTTAATGCATGTATAGGTGTTTAAAATTAAATGTGTGTATGATATAACGCTGCGATCATGATACATCAGAGAGGTTTTAGCCGAACAATAAGTTTATCGCAAAATCATTACACCACAACAAAACGATACTATCGAAAAAAAAAATCAGTTAATTTGATTTCCCCCGTTAACTGTTTCTCATTTTCATTGGTATGAATATTTAAAGTAAGTTAATGGATTTTTTACAACTTGTAATATAAGGTTGAATCTCTTCCGCTCATATTTCGCCGATGGTCATTTTATGTACATTCATATCGATATGGATATGTATTGCATATATATTGCAGACCTAACCACACGCGTAGGCATTCTATGCTCCTATGTGGATCAGACTTTTCTAATTATAAAATATGAAAGACCCGATTTAGATTATTATTATCTTACAAATATATCCATGGCTTATTATCTCTGGAGGGTATTAGGAACGAATGGTAGAGGATATTTTTACCTTTCTGTACTATTTATACTAATTGTGAGAATTCTTCGAGAAATCAGCGTGTATTGTGTATGTACTGTACGTGCGCGTTTGTATGCGTGTTCGTGTATGTGTGTGTGTGTGTGTGTGTGTGTTTGGGTGTTTGTGTGTCTGTGTCTGTGTGTTTCTGGTTTTATATTCGTCTCGTCTTTCAGGTGTTTCAGGGGTTTGGTTTAGTAATCGAATATTTTCAGACGTGGAAAGTCTGAACAAGAGAAAATAGGCATAAAAGAAGGAGTACGCTTAACTTTGACACTAGTACTGGAATTCGAGGAAAAGTACGCTTTATCACACATCTCCTTTAAAATGTGTGATTTGTACGAGCCATGATATTTCAGATTATGTTGACATCTGAGCCAGAACACCGCCTGGAGTACCGCGGAACTCCCATGTCGTACTTGAGTCAATACGTGCTAGACCACGAATTGCCCTTCCATCACATATTTCTCTATATTCTATAAGAAATTCTGCACTTTTCTTCTCACCTAGCTCACATGTTGTGGCAAGCCGCACCACTAAGAGTTTTTGTCCATCTCTTTCTTTCCTCGAATGAACCCTTATTGTGTTACCTTTTCGTTGTAAAATGGAAACTATCCCCTGAATTTTATCATAGTTGAATGGAAAATCTTTCACGCAAAGTACGAGCGTCGTAATAACTTGTGAGTGATTCGCAACAGATGTGAAGGTAAAGGCCGTATTTCATTGAAAGGTGTAAATGTTACCTAATCTTGCTTAGTACCCTACAATGTCGTGGAATTCTCGCGCTCCTGAAATTCGATTTCCCCCCACAGTGATTAAGTTACTTCTTACATTCTTTGTATATATTCACGTGTAGTAAATCATCGTTTACAGCATTATAACTGTCGAAAGGTATATGCCTCTTTTTAGTCTGTTATTTAATTATCCAAATACGGCCACCCGAGTGGAAATGTAAAATAAAACGAGTCACAATAAATACCATTGAAAAGTACTTGTACATGTTTTTATTTAGATTGGAAAAACGCCACTGTGTGTATGTGTATTGTGTGTGTCTTAAACAGAAAATCACTATTCCGATGTACACAACGTTTATCTGATTATGGTCTTCGTTTGGTTCGTGGTGCATTTATAAGCAAGATGTAATGCTATTTCGTCTGATAAAACAAAAATCAATTTTGTGTGAATTTTTATCAAAATAAAGATGATATTCATTTCAAGGTGATTGTGCCTCTGATTGTATAAAACGGGCCAAAAGCTGGATATGAGCAACAGATAGAGACAAAATACCTTATAAACTACTTGCATTTAAAACACATGGACTGATTTGTATAATGGAGTTAGACAATGACATGAACACGAATGTTAAAAGACTATTCAGAGAGAGTATAGCTGAACCTAACCATTTTTTCTTCTCTTTTAAAGGTTATGCCTTGTCCCGTATGCATCCATCCCGAAATTAAAATGTAGGCTTTGAAAATGACGACGTGAAAATCATATTCCAGTGGGATGTATTCACCATAAATTAATTAAATTGGATGATTCAATTCATTGCTTTTGATCGGAATTTCATGAATGATATGAATTTCAAATGTATACAATCAAAGTATGTTCATCCCATCCATCTAGTCAATAATGGGGCAGGCATACACACACACCGAAACTACAAAGATTTCGACTGCAACTTTTAGACCTCCGACGGAATCTGAGTGATTCTCTTATGTGAACGAGATTGATAACATTGGCTGGCAGCGTGCAAAAAAAGAAAAAAAAACCGCGGTAAGCCAGTTTGTGTTTATATGTATATTAGAACCAATCATTGGGATATTAGTAGACTCATCACCAAATGGATTGTGTTAACACTGAAACCTGAGCATTCTTTGTTGAAGAAATTATCATTTTATCTTTGTTTTCTTGCCATTAGCTATATATATTTCAGATTTTCTGTTGGGTCACTGAGTTCGGATGTAGATTGTAATCGTTAGAATAACATTTTAATGTAATGTGTCCGTAAGGCCATAGGCTTCAACCAGAATATGCATCCGTCTATACCACTGGCGTGAATATAAGTACCTAGCTATGTACATGAACATAATCTCATTGTCCGCGGTAAACCCAACCATTTATCCCTTCCAGCATACACACAAACACACACCCCTACACACACACACACACACACACACACACACACACAAACAAATACACACATATACACGCACTAATATCATCATAAAAAGCACGATCACAAAGTCAACCAGACACACACATCTCATTTACTGTAATACTGGATACTCGCACAGCACAAACACGCACATGTCTGTACTTAGAGATACACACACATCACACATAATCATACCAATTCATATTATACATACTTTGGAATAATACAAATTAATTCGTGAGCTCAAAAAAATATTTTTGGTATGCACGTTTTTGTAACAACATCACTAACTTTTAGTTCTCTTTGATTACAAGACTGAATGAAATTCATGTTCTACACTTGGGCATTTATCCTTCAGTTAGTGTAGTGTTCAAGACTCATTGAATTGAAAATTAAAAGATATCATAGATGTATTGCATGCACGGTATCATCAAAGAACTGACTCCGCATTGATTAATTAGATTACATCTATAGTTAGAATAATTATTTGGACTATATCAAATTAAGTGCGTCTCTCAATTCCTCAAAATGTTCCGAATAACGTTTGTGTCTGTAGTTTTTCAGAAATATAGAAACATTACCCGATTTAAGCCTGTAGTCTGCTTTTAATACCATTAATCTTCATCACACTCATACACACAGTAAATAATAGTTATACAAACAGCACACCAGACAGGACGTGTTAAGGAATAAATTTTATTCAACCAGGAGGAGCTTTTTACAAGCTGACTTTTTAATGATTTATTGTTTTATAAACCAAGCTATTGAACGTTGTACATAATTGATTGTATGTGTTTTATCTTATTGGTCCGACACTTGAATAATGCTAAGATAGGACATAAATCGAAATAGCGATCATGTTGTTATCTTACACAGTCCAACACCACGTTTGCAGATAGATTTAAAAAGGGTTGTTTTCTCTCTCAACGGGCAAAGAATATTGATTTAACAAAGTACAGAGACATTTAACATTTGGTGTTCTCGTCCGGCGGCGGTTGATCTTCATGTCAAAGCGATACCAAAACAGTACAACCTGACTATTTCCACTGCTTATTTTGACTTCGCTAGAGGTGTCTCCTTCACTTGGTAAGTCAGCGACACGTCACGTTAGCCTACTATTTCGTCCTTGAAAACACCCTTTACATTTCTAAGTGTGACAAAACGCCAGACACCGTCGCACGATGCAAAAGAACAACCTGACAGGTCCCTTTCAGTTTCTAATGGGTTAGCTCTCCAGAGAGGCTCCCCAAGCAGTTAACTCTCTCATTACCATTGGTGTACAGATGTAAGGTAAGCCAATGAGGGTTTTCAAAGCATGGCAATGTACGGGTTATACGCTCAGAGGTATGTGTTGAGCGTAAACTTCACGTTCACGCACGTAGTAATTGTTCATGGCTGTATCCTGGACTATACAAACCATACCGCCAGAAGAAAATTGCTCCAAACTTAAACTCAAGTTCTTTGCCATTAACGTGATCCTTACCAGTGTATGAATCGAGTTAGATTTGATAATCGGTACCAAACTCAGGGTAACCCTGCTCCCCCCGCACAACCAGTATGGTGGTTTCCATCACACTTATATAGCTGTATATCTTGATTTCATTTGATGTTCGTGATTTGTAATGTTGGTGCACAAACCGAGAGGTAAATTATACAGATCATAAGTCGAACTTGTACTGACACAGGCATTGCAAGTGTGAACGCTGAAATTGCACACTTCCCATTGGAATCAGCCTATATATGAAGCCATCATACTGAGTTGTGGTTACCACGGAGGACAAAAAAAACAGATTATTTGCTCAAATCCACAATGCGGTGGCATCTATGATTGTATTACTATTTGTATTTACATCTATACACAGAGAAGAGGGAAAGAAGTTAGCAAGTTTCTCTTGTTGTTTTTTAAAGACACATAAGTATGACAGGGAAATGATATGCAACATCATACTCTATCCAAAAAAAGAAACCGACCTATATTCAAACTTAACCTTTCAAACAACGACGGACACACTACAACGGGACTTCAAACTTTGATCAGAAATTTAATAAAAAATGCTATGTACTACTCACTGGGTTAACTCTCGAGGGCATTGAGCCTATTCAGAATAGTTGAATGTCGTAAAGACGTTGTTGTAGCCGCCCCCCCCCCCTTCCCTTCAAATGACGTCACATAAATAATACGTGTTCCCATAGCTTTGCTTTTGTGTTTGTAACTTGGCTCAACGCACTACCCCTGGAGAAGTCGCACTCGTTTATTGTGACGTATTGGAAAACAAAGACCAAACCAAAACAAAAGAGATGAACTGGAACTTAAAACGTAAAGGGTTTGAGGCCGAGTGGGGAGGTCCTTTACTGCTGGTCGACCTCTAGCGGCGCCTCGGCGTCGATTTCCCGTCGGTTCCTGGAAACGAAGTCGGCGAGGTCGGCTGGGAGACCGCTGCGCTTCTTCTTCATGCAGAAGTCTTGGGCAAGGCTGTCGAGGAGGAGGTCGGAGCAGAAGTTCCGCTTGACGGCCGTCTGGTATGTGTTGTGGAGCGCGTTGAGGAGTTGGGCAAAGTCTTGTTTACGCTGTAGTCAGGATGAGAAGAAAAGAAAGACAAATGCATCATTTCTACATTGTAGCATTGCGTTATCATCAATGAAGTCTCCTCACCGCATTTACTGAAAGATTAATACAAAGACCAACAAACGTCTGTATGTATTACAATATAACATTAAAACCAATGCATCTGCAAAAACATCTCTTTCGAGAATTATTAGGTGACTGTGAGCCAACGGAGTGTATTAATATTTCCATGCCTTTTCATATCTTAATTTCTCCCCCTAATTCAAATCAACAAGCGCGCAGCTTTCCTCAACATCCGGAAGATGTTCGATGATGAAACGCATGGTATAACGTGTCAAATGCATATTGATTTACGGAAGCTCTGGTCAGTTCAATTTGGGCAATGTGACGTGACAACTTCGCCCACATGTCTGCGTACTTCTGGTAGTCATTTCAAATAATGTCACACTCGCACCCATACACCGTCGACTGAAGCCCTAGAATTTATTTTATACACATGTCTTTTTTCTCTGAAAAGATGTTGGTCAACGAATCTTAAAGAGCGGAAAGAACTCCCAGGTTGATCGTGTATCGAAGCGCCGCACACATCACTTGGGCAGTCCCAAATTGGATTGCGTGACATCGTGAATCTTTAATGAGAAGAGTGCACAGACTACGCTCCGATGTTCAGCTGTTCAACAAAGCCTAATACTCTTTAAGCTCCAGTTATGCATTTGCTGAGTACATGGAATACACACACTGCAAACAGAGCAGTTGTATATGTTGGTAACATTACAGAAGAAAGTAATATCCACGAGTTGATTTTAAAGAGTGTTTATTGTAAACTAAAGAAGCAGATATGTCGAGAGTATGATTTGCGAGCTTGCTCCTGTTCTTATATAAGTTGGAGAGAAATATATGTCTGTCTGTAGATAAAAAAAAAAGATACCTTACGAAAAACGCCATTAATGTAACATTAAGAAAAAAGGAATGCCAAATCATGTAACATTCGTTTAAGAAAACAACCCCATTAGTCCCCAATTACATTCGTGCTTGTATTTGTCAAAATTAGGAGCAATAACCATTAAGGGCCCGTCCTTGCCTAGCTCATCACATTATGGTTACGTTAATCACTGTCATGGTCCATCGTGGCCAACTCTCATTTCCCATCGCAATCCAGTAATTTCCAGCCCAATTTGGGTGCCAGCAATATTCCACCAATAATGCTAGGTGAAACAATCCAAACATTCTGCCCAATTTCAGCGACCGAATCGCCCCCTTGTGCGGTCACGTGGAATCGATCAAATTGAGATTGAAAGCTTCAGGGTAGAGGAGCAGGTTTGCGTTCCGTGCAAACGTGGCAGCACCACGAATCACGTATTCCCCTCTGGGAATGAGGTTGTCTCGTCAACCTCGCACCAAGCATGTGTGACGTTTGGCAAGCGCAAGATGGACATGATGGATGTTACGTCCGTAATGATGTTTACACCCGGCCTGGGAATATGCCTGTGTTTTGCGATCTGTTGCGAATAATTACAGAGAACATTGGGCACAACCCCGATTCCCCAGAAAAGAGGATGTGCATTTCAGGCAATTCTGTCTCATACACTAGAACACTACACCGGAAGCGGGTATGCCCGCAAGCATGCATTTGAGCGGTGCATTGTGGGATGGCATTTCCCTACATGCGGTTTGGAGAATTCGATGTACTTGTGCAAAGCATTTATATATGAAATGTATTGTTCTCGTGCATGAATATACATGTTATGGCGACATTTTAATCCACAAACAATGCTAACGCTTGAAATATGACGAATGTGAGACCGGCCTAGAAACGCAATGTAAACATGATAGAAATAAATAGTTACCCCTTTCTGCGTTAGCTAAACTCCTGCTCTAATGGAATTGCGCGCATTACTCTTGAAAAGGATCACATTTGGCACAAAAGAGTTGAAGGACAAAATTAAAACCACTTGCTTTGTACAAAAATAAAGTAGAAACCAGATGATTTAGTATATGTAGCCCGTAGAAAAACAAATCGATGTATACATAAGATAGTTATGTGAGTTAATAATGACCAAATGTATATGAACTTAATCTTCCGGGCTCAGGATTAACTTTGGTTAAGGAAAGTTTGAAAAATTGTGTCCATGGCCTTAAACCCTTTACACGCCACGTGTGTATTGTTTCATCATTAATACACATAAATCCCATATACCAGTATTTTGTCTGGCATATATAGTATTAACTGTATGATGAATTACCTAAATTTATTTTTAGAACTCTTTAGGCATGAGGTAAATGTTATCATGGTATCCTGGGAAATAAGCTTACTCCATTTCATACTGAATGTAGAATGTTATTTGATAGATCCTTAAGGATACATGATGGAAACGTGGAATAGACAAGCGACTTCACATTGTTTGAATGTTGTAATATCTCCACGACAGTGTTCCTTTGTGTAACTCTGGATTTAAAAATATGTGAAGTAACATGAAGAGGTTGAATATTGCAGAATCATTTTATTTTCCTTCAAGTCACAAAAGAAAGCTTTACATCGGATTTATCTTCGATCTCGTGTTCATTCATTCTCTAGATAATGTTTGCGTGGATTTGACACATCAAGAAAATAACACGCGGAGAATATTTTTTTTTTTTTTTTTTTTTTTTTGGGGGGGGGGTTAAGATACACAGCCTAGTTTTTGCGATATACTTCGCATTTATACAGATTTGGTTTCAATAAGAAAGTTCCGCATCATATTCCATTACAACAAACAACTCAAACCGCTAATATCAAATATTTCCTTTCAGACAGGTAACGTTAAATGTTCCCAGCCGCGCCCAAACTATTATTTCTTAGCCAGATAAGTGTCGAAATTCATTTTCGTTTATCCTTATATACTACATTATAAGCAGTGCATGGCCCAAATACTAGCTCATCAGCGAAAGTTGAATATATGCATGTAAGGGAATATGCATGAATCATTATAAAATCCCGGTTGAGATAACGCAATTGCGCATGCATTGCATTGTGAACAGCAGCTGTCCGCCATGAATATCAAAAGCGGCGGATTTGCAGCCCATTCAAAGGGATGGATAGCAAATATTTTAAACAGCCTTGGTGTAACAAATGCACTAAGTAATTGTACATGATATTGTTTCATAATTTTTATGTTTCTGGCTCAAAATGCGATTTGTTCTTATTATGGATAGTTGTGTGTGTTAAAAGTGGTGGTATTGGTGTGTCCATTTGTGAGTGCGCGTGTGGGTTTGTGTGCATGTGTGGAAGTGGAGTGCTCCTACTATGTTGGTGTTCCGAATGGGCCCTAGCATTAATGCGGAGAGTACTGTGCGATGTTTCTCCACGATCCCACAAAACAAGGGTAGCTGAGTGATGATTCCAACTCGATGTTCCTTCGTCGCGATAGATTATGATAGGAAATGGTATTTAGCCTCGGTCATCCCGAATCATTTACACATCTCCCCCCCCCCCCCCCTTACATGATAATGTTATCCCATAGAATCTTATCACAAAGAATGACCTTCGTTCTACCTCGTTATCCTCAATAAAATAGTCTTCAATCATATCACTTTCCACCACACATACACGGCGCCGGCGTCATGTCTGTGTGCAATCTTCGCCATTCCCAAGAGTCAAATGATGTATTCTGTAATTCTAATCCCGCTGCAGATAGACAGTAACCAGCACGCAAGCTCGTTTCATATTATTGGTTGCGTATTAACGAGTCACTGATGTAGAAAGACAATGCATGTAATACAACAATCGATGATTAATGAACTAAAAAAACAAAGAAAGCGATGGAGTTTGGATAACGATGCGTTCTCCCAAAGCACCCAAAGCAATACCATAAGGCAAGATTTCACAAATTTGATTTTCGGCCCTTTTTATCTCCCATTCCACCAAGTATAGGATTGCTCGCGTGCATGGTGTGTCATTTCCAGAATAAATCAGCTATAGTTTGCGCCCCTGTCGCCCCCATTGTACGGTCTCGAGCAACGTCCTTCATGAGACGTTATTCATTTTTATTGTTCGATAGCTTGACCTACATATATTTGGATTGTACCTCGCCTTGACGTCACCACTTTTAAATAATTCCCACTCCAACCCATCCTCTTGAATACTAATTCAAATGTTTGATATGGTCAGAAGGGATCCTATCTCACCTATCCATCACTCTTCATTACATCTTAAAATGTTTTAATTAGGTTCTCATTATTCTGCCTATTATTCCTGATATGAACTTGGGTTTGTATAGCCTCTTTTACTCTTTAACAAAATTCCCCAAGATATTCCCAGAAACACAATCATACCCTCAAAGTAACAAATTAATTTTTGTGACATTTATTTTGCAAATTGCTTTACAATTGGAGCACATGATATCACGCCAAATCAGGTCATGTGAACTTTCAACCATTTTTTTACAATCTAACTTTTACAAGAGCAGTTTAATCTCACGCAATTTTATTTGCATTTTTTTTTTGTTGGAAAATTTGCGTTGAGCTTGTGATATTATAAAACTTTTTTACGGATGAATTGGAAGGAATTGCGCGCACGCTCTGTACTTCGGGTCAAGTTCACAAAAAACAAGTGATCTAATTGAGATTTTATACCGTGTCCCGGGTTTCTTTGCTTTTGGCAGACAACGTCATTCACTCTTCCAATATCGCTTGATCTGTCCTCCTCCTTTCCTCACTCAATCCCTCTCTCCTCTTTCATTTCCCCCGCCAGTTCACATGGTTAGATATCGAATTGGTGCAAAATAAACGCTGAAATTAAATCAGGGATTTAAAGCGAGAAAATGACGGATCTACCTAGCCAATTTGCTTCGCCAGTATTACCACTCTCCGATTGAACAAACCCTCCAAATTTGATTTAAGGAAAGGCCAGACGCTTGTGACTCCAAACGGGTTAGCATTTGTTTTGAAGACAAATGTTAAGGGATATAGAAAAATGTAGGCTAAACCTGGCTTACATGACGCTTTATTATTTCTTCGTGAAGAGTAATTGTCTTACGTATAGGATTGTATTTCATTAGACTTCAGTGCACTCCTTCATAAATGTATGTCATACATGAACTATAATTACATTAACTCAAGAAGATGTATTGGCAATTGCGTCTCTTTGAAACGTGAGGCAGGTGACATACATGAAACACTCAACGAATGATTTCATGAAGCGTCACAGACATAAAGTGCAACACCACATTTAACATCATTTGACTGAATTCATTACCCCCATAATATTTTGCCCCCATTTCTAATTACATGTAAGCAAGGTCGAAATTTACCGCACATAGTCAGAAAGGGTACATAAACAAACGTTGAGATTTCTCTCATCCAAAGTAAAATGAATTGTTGGAAATTTGAATAGAACACTTCAGATAGAGTCAACAAATTTCTTTACCAAAATGCCAATTTACGCAGTGAATGTTGCATTAAACTCACTTACCTACAAGAAAGATGTATCACTCTTATTTCAAAAATAATTGTTTGCAGAAATTGAACGCAAGCAATTTGTTACACACTTTGCATGATTCCATTTAGCTGCGAAAGTTCTGCTACAATCCCAACCAAAAATGGGGCAATGCGCTGTCAGACATAATATCCACGTAAATAGACAAAATGATGAGAAAGATCGGTGCATTATGAGGCAAAATTAAAATAGAATGTCGCAGATACGATTCAACAGCCAAGTCCCTTAGCCCGAAACGGCGAATCAACTACATGTACAGTATTATCCATTATCGGAGCTTATTCGGTGATGCGTAAATAATTCGATGCGAACGGCTCGCGTTGAGCCGTTAGATCGTATTCTCCTTCCAGGCTGCCTGTACTATTCGAAATTGAAAACTATGTGTGCGCGCTGCGAGTCTGAAGCCGAAGTCCCTATCACAACACGACTGAAATGCTTGCAGCAAGCCTCACATACAAAATAGGAATGGTGCCGCTTTTGGGCTGCTTTCAGAAACCACGGGTTTTCCTCGATAAACTCACTTTTGCTTGGAGCGGGCAATTTAGATAGAGCTACGAAGTTCGACTGCAAGCAAGCGGCGCAAGCGGAGCTGACAGAGACAGCACCCCGGCGGTAGCTGTTCCTTTGGATTCCGCTGCAGATGTGTTTTCCTCAACTGTGTACGTGCAGACTCTGTGCGATCGATTGCAGCACTTCTTCACTGAAGAATATTTCCCATCAACTGATGTTTTCATGTTACGAAAACATCATAAAGTAATGGATCATATTTCTAATAGGACTGTAGCTAAAGCGATAATACAAAGAAAACTGAATAACTGCTAACGATCAAGTAGGATTGCGATGCTAGCTTCGGTGAGTGGGCTGGTGTGCATAGCGCATGCATTAACCGCTACGGTAAATGCGTATGTATATTGTACGTGTTTGACGAATAATAATCCCGACGTATTGAATTAGGCTATCTGCATCACAATTTGAAAATTGAATGCTCGGGTACGGATTTATTTTGCCAATAACAAAAGTTCCACCGGATAGATCATCTTTTATTTTTTCGTGATGAAACCTTAATACTGTTTAGTTAACATACTTCCTTTACACGATAATCTAACCGGTGGCATTTTTAATATGATTTTTTCAAATCATTTATTTGGATAACGGTCGCGGTTTGCCATTCACTTTGCACGCGTAGGCGAAAGTAGGTGAACCGAGGGAGGCTCGATGATTGCGACATATTCTCCATTTTCGGAGAACTTGTTCATTATCCGATAACGGCGAACGGCTCTGACTGTTCAATGGGATGCAGGGTCTGTCTCTAAAGTGCCATTGATTAGGGCATGGCTACGGTCAATAAATCAATAACATAGAAGAGCTGACTCGTGTTTGACAAACAGGAAGAACGAATCCATGAAGTCAACATAAACAAGAGCGACTGAGAATTTAGCGGCGTTTGAAAAGCGAGGGTATTACACACAAACACATTAAGGGGCGGATATCGTGATAGTTTGAGACATGCGCAAAAATAGAAGTGACGAAAGACTTGCAAAGGTTAGAGGGATATTTTGTGAATGACCTATAAATCCGTCCATATCGAGTCAAGATTGGGTAGCTAGAAGTAAGAAGAATGGACAATGGGGCTTTTGTGTGCGTGAGATAGAGCGCTACGTACTGTCGCTACGTTCACATCTACTATAGATAGCTAACTGATCTGAATAGACGTTTAGGGCTATTATTCATGATGCTGAATAAACCAATTCCAATCAATGTCAAGGCTCTACAAAGAGAGTCAAATGTAAATGAAACCCCCAAAATGGGTTCAAATTGATTAAAAGCTTTCGAGATCTACATATATGTGATTTATTTGGTACGATATGCTGGTAACAATTGTCAATATACCAGCGCACACTTTACCTGTATCCTAAAATATACCGAGAGTGCGCCAGTAGCTAAAATAACAGAAGAATGAAAAACACATTACATGGAATCAAGCAGTTTATCAAAAACTCGCGTGATATCAGCCAGATGAAAATGTATGCATAGCCGCGAGCGTTTCGAAATACGACTATGATTGGTGAGGCAGGGAATCTTCTTTCTAATAATATGTTGTAAACACCCCCCTGCTAAACCTCTTTTTGCCAAAACATATTTTCTCTCTCATCAACACTGTCTCTTTCTCTCACATACATCCCCGTTTTCTCTCACATACGTTCTCTCTCTCTCTCTCTCTCTCTCTCCCCCTCTCTCTCTTTCTGACACTCACACACACACACACACACACACACACACACACACACACACACGTGCGCGCGCGCGTTCACTTACACTACTCTTGTACGACTGGAGGGGGATGTAAGACACAGTTTGCCCCTTTTCCTTATTCTTCCCCGCACGCTTTGACTTTGATATTTACTCTTGCAAGAAGCCTGGAGTAACTCGATCCTAGTGAGTCAATCCGGACGAAGGGCGACAGGCTCTTGAGGATAAACATTTATACAGGATCGCGGAAACTTTGGCCGTGGAAGGCCCGTCCATCTACCCCACCCACACAATCCTACAACCTATATACCAAGGGATCAGACTGGTTTGGTTGAAGCAAGACGCCTCCATCTACCCGACTCCTCCAATTCAACAGGCGTTATCACAGGATTTCACATGTTGCTTGACAGATTCGTCCAAGTAGCTGTGAAGAACAAATCACTTCTTTTTTTTTTTTGGGGGGGGGTAAAAGTTTTCGTTTATCCCTCTTAGTACCATATGCTTGTAAAATGTGTAACTATAGTAGCCCATCGGCTTTTTCGGGCTTAATACTGAGATTGTTAACCAAGAAATACATGATTATTTAATTTGCCGTTTTGATAATGAGGGGGATTCTTAATGATGAATATTCCCTTGTGATATCTTCAGCAGTAAATTTGCTCATCAGCATGACTCTGGTAGTTGTTGTTGCTCATGTTATTAATACACTAGCTCAGCGTGTCTGCTCGTGGTCGTTATTCAAGAGTCCGGTGCTCGATAGCATCATCGCAATTTCCTTTCGCCTGGAGCTAGATACCTCATAAATTAATGTACTCCAAGGGCATAGGGGACAAACCCCTCTGTGAACCCTAGCAAATCCTTTTATATCAATGTCATAATCTTTCATACTCACAGGCATAGTAGTTCTTCCACCCTTAACTAACATTTCTTGGGCGTTAGCCTCTGGCCATGCTGGGCCAAGCTGGCGCCGGATATTAAAGCGCAAATCTCGCTATATTCATGTCGAAATTTGACACGACTAATACCGTGGGTGTATCTCAGATACCCTGCGTGCGTCCTGGGCACGGAGTGAGAAGGACGTGTGTTTCGAGCTAAACATACAATGGTGCGCTAACAAGAAAAGATACACGTGATTATTGCATGACTTTCATGACACGACAAAAAGGGCGAAACGTGATTCGGGATCGACAAGCTAAATTAAAATTCTGTTACATTTTCCTGTTGAGGTAAGTATCTACACAGAAGACTGAATTACGACATGGTCAGTGTGTCTGATGGCTGATATAGCATGCGCGATATTGCACTTTTGGTGACATATTCTTCCCTGATGTACACTCATCTTACATGTCTTACCAGGCAATAAAGGACGATATAACATGCCAATGAACTTCTGCTCCTCTTCCTGTCTCAAGAAGTCAGGACTTTAATAAAATATGTACTTTCCATTGATGTTAGCAAGGCAATAGTTAAGTTAATCAGATCTTGCGACATGTCTTCGCTGGTACCATTCTTCAATTAATCTTTTCCTCCGTTATCCGTCATTTAATCACATGACTCCATTTTCCTCTGCCCGAACATTACAGTGCTTCAACATAAATGTGTGGGGTTTTTTTTTGCTGGTATCCTCTTCCACTTCCGTTTCTCATTTTATTTAAATTCTCTATCTTAATTGAATTTTGATGACACTGCTGCTCTTTCTTACTATTATTTTTGTCGCTCCTTTCCTTATCACTATCTATCACCCCATCTCCTCATAATATTCCAAATGCTCATGGTAAGGTTCTATCATTGACATTATTCTCCACCCCCCTCCCCCTTTTCGGTATCTCAATGTGTGAACCTCCACGACGTTTCAGAGAATGGCTCCAAAGTTCTCTACCCTGTCCCGCGAGTCGCACGCAAAATTGCGTGAAACTGACAATAGCCGAATAAATGCGCATTACTGCACGTCAGCGGGAGAACGACGGCAAGAAAATGAAATGTACCATGAGAAAGAGGCTTCTGCACTCCGCTCAAGATATTCTCACGTACTTATCCCATGCCTCAAATGGCGTAATCTTTCAAAAGGATGGATGGATTTAATCAATTCCTTAAGCGGATAAAAACGCGTCCGAGTGCGAAGGAAAGATGGATAAAAACCCGCCACAATACTCATAGAGAAGAAGACCACTAGGAGATTATAAGTCATAATTAATACGGAGTAACATGACAAGAAACAAAACAATCTTGATATAAAAGAAGTAACCGCCTTGTACGATACATCACTAATGGAAATAGTCTTAATATTGCAGCACACGGAAGAAATGCAACTGTAAATATAAATCATAATGCACGAGATATTGTTGCTCTGGTTTATTTCGAAGTGGTAAGCATGGAAAGCATGACGTATTAAATCCACCGAGAACATTTCTAAAGTTAAGTATAGTAAGAAAACATGATGTCGAATTTCTTCATAAGAGAAACAAAAAACACTGTTAACGTACTGGTTTTCGGCACAGATTGTTGTCATTTTATATTACTACAGCAATGTCTGTGGTGTATTTTCGCATTGTCTTCTTCAGATCAATACTTTTATTTCTACAGTTTAACATATGTTTATGATGTTCACATTGGTGTAGCTTTTTTTCCTGCAGTCATTGTTCTGTCCTTCAATAAAAAAACTT
The DNA here is from genome assembly GCA_963669155.1 of Arbacia lixula. Lineage (NCBI taxonomy): Eukaryota > Metazoa > Echinodermata > Echinoidea > Arbacioida > Arbaciidae > Arbacia > Arbacia lixula. The sequence goes on along the minus strand of OZ022591.1, from coordinate 3,763,873 downwards.
GGTATTCTGTGTGATATCCCGGTATAACGCACGTATGACAACAATCCAAAAATCACTTAGTTCTAAATGAATCTTGACATTGTATTCGGTTCCTGCGATACATTACACAATACTAAAATGCTGTATTGTCAATGACGTTATCTTAACACTATAGTTCCATTCTCATTGGGCTGAAGAAATCGCAAAGTTAGAAAAATCGCGAAATTAGGAAGAAAGTTGCCTAGCAACCGTACCAAAATCCGAATGGTCCTATTGTCCCTGTCTCCTAACTTAGTGATTTTTCTAACTTCGCGATTTTTAAAGCCCAATGAGAACGGCACTTATGTGAAATGCTTGAATGTAAAGAACGTAATCTTATAGCTTTTTACTAGGACAAATTTCATCCTACCGGATTTGCTTAATCCCCTTTATGATTGGTTTCCAACCCGGATGGGCAAGTAGGTTGATGAGCTTAAGATGTCCCATCAGAGAGGAAAGAATTGGGTTAAACCAACAGCACAGATTCGGCCCATACGCTTTACCTCAATTCAGAATTATACGGATAAAACTTGATATTAAATGATATGTATCTGGAATATACGAATATAAATTAAAAGAAAAATGCAGAGGCGTAGGACAAACAGGACTATGATATTCATATACATCCTATAATTCTATCATTTAATCTTCGATTTAATTTGTCCGCTGCTCTCAATCTATCCCTGTACTAAACAATTTCATGAATATAGTGAGATTAGTTATATGGTGAAGCATTGAGCCGTGGCAACCCATCGCGTTTCAACCCAATATCAGTGTTGACAACCACGCGCATTCGACACTTTAATAAGAAGCAATTAGAGCTCCAATGTAAACGGCGCTACCTATGAATTATGCAAGAGATGGAAGTCATGAAAAGTCAGTCCCATGTGTTTTGACTCCGACTCACCTACGGGTTAAAGCCAAATTAAAAAATGTCATCTCGCCACATGTTCACGCATGATGAGCTTTTTATATTGCGCTAATAAAACTCAATGAAGTCTACACCAAAAATCCTTAGGGGGACTCTATCCACTGAACCTGCCGCCAACATGGGCTGATTGTATCTGATTGTATGCACCATTATGGTGTGTTCCCATTGCCGCGGTCCGCCACTTTCGCTTGTCACATGAAAACTTGTATTGGGTATTCGAACGGCTTCTCCTTAGTGCTCAGCGCGTATGAATTACTACATAAAGCGAGATAGTTCATTTGCCGCGGCGGTAAAAAAAAATAATGGCGAAAAGCGAGTGACGGTAGATATGAGCTACCCGTCCACTCCATGTGAGCAAACCCTCAATAATCACCCTTACCTAAGTAGAAATGGTGACAAAATTACATCGTGATGACCTTGAACTGCAGACAGCATAACCAGCACCAGAACATGCACTGATGCTTATGTAACGAACTTCTTCCTAGACATGTCTAGCATTCCATGTATCTCATGAAACACTTTACACGACGAATCTATAAGTTGTATCATCATGACCATGCAGTCGTGTACAAAGGAATACTTTTTTAATTTTCCTTATCTATTGAGCGGATTTTGTTAATTCTTTAAAAATTCGTTTGACATCTTCCATCTTTCCTGCTGCAGAAGAGTTTATTCGGAACTAAAGTTAAGTCCAAAACTGTCTTAACTAATTTAGCTGGTATTCTGGAAGTTCACTGAAGTAAAAAGAGAGAAAAAACAGGAAAACAGAAAAGACCCGCGCCAATAGACCAATCAGAGTTCTGGAGCGGGGGAGACTTAAGTTTGTTTCTCAGAATACCTTCCATGGTTGAACATGGACTGCAACAATCACGATGTGCATTTGAGAGCTTGCATTATAATTCTTCTATATCAATATTCACTTCGATAGTAATCTTCGCTGGCCGCCTGCTACGTCCCAGAGGACCCTCAATTCTTCACACATCATATCTCCTGTTATTTTTTCATTCCACCCTGTCATGCCAATTTCGTTTTATGTTCACTTCTCCGCCCACCGTCTTGTCACATTTCCTGAATTTTTAATAACACGTGCTCAAACAGAATTATTCTTTTTTTCCTTTTTCTGTGGCATTTCAAACCATTCCATCTTGTCAGATTTGACATCTCATACATAAAAATCTCAAATCTAATTTTGGTTGGAACGTTGTCCAGACGAGATTGAACAAAAATATTGCACACGTGCGATGGAAAAGGTACAACTGAAGAAAGGAATTTTTCCGCAAATCATAAATAAAATTTTGACGTAAGTTCGCGAGGTTTAATCTATCACAAGATGCTTTCTTTCCTTCCTGTTTTACTCCCTCTTCCGCGCTTTGTTTTTTGAACATCTCATCTACCCATATACAATATATATTTCTATCACGATTTGAGCTATATAACATCCAGCGTGTCTCTTCAAGGCAAAATACGCTAGATTAGCTCACCACGCTTCCAATATTGGTCAGTGTATACTCACTTAAAACTAAAATTCATGATACGTATCCGTGAATGTCATCTCGAAATTACAATTGTGTACACTGCAATAATTAGAACGTGAAGCACTTCTATGTAATCTACAAAACACAATTCAATCTAGGAGAACGAAGAAATCTTCTTAATACCGATGCTACTTTTAATAATGAGGCAACACCCTTGCCACCCATTAAAGGAAGAGGCATATGATATTAGTAAGCACGAGGAGAAGCTAAAGCTGCCTCGAAATATAACCCAGCTTATTTTTTTTTATCCGACCTGTTGTTTATAATCTTTCTTCTGAGATATTTATAGATTTTCGTCATTCTGATGAAGTAAATGGTTGCTCATCGGCAGCTTTTAAAACCTGTGCAACGATGTGAATGAAATATGAATAGACTTTAACGACTGATACGAGTTACGCATGTGTAATCTTTGAGTACGAGGTTAAAAATAATCATTGAGAAGAGATAATTTTCTTTCCGCTCTTTTTATCTTAACCCCATTCTCTCTTCCTGTCGTGACATTCATGCAGAGACCCGAAGAACTTAAGCGAAGAAAAAAGATATCCTCGGCAATGAAATTAGCTTAAGTACTGCCATGACTGAGGGGGCGTCAAACAATAGGATTTAGATATGTTCTGCCGCCTGCAAAAAAAAAAATCAATTACTCTGTCAAAGGTGACGTCGAAGTTGCAATGCTTCTTCATCTTTGACCAAAAAGAAGTGCCCTTTTCGCTCTTGTATGAGAGTAAAAGCCTAAGTTAATGACGGATGAAAGGCTTATCTAGTTTATGTGCTTGCTGCTATGTACAAGGCAGAGGGAAGAAATGGAAGAAGACAAGAATGGTTAAACCGATTCCGCCTTCCTATTTCGGGATGCGTTAAGACCGGAGTGCTTTTAATTCTGGTGGAATCCCTGATGAAATCCCCTCATTCAGTCTCTGACTTGCTACCCCCCCCCCCCATCCCTAAACACACACACACACACACACACACACACATTCCGTCTCAAACTTGTCTGCGTTAAGATTGTGGTCTTTCTATCTGTGGTGGAGTCCCTATTGAAACCTCATCATGTGGTCTCTAAATAAGAAGAATGGAATGATTTATTTAACATTGTGTTACAAAATAATTTTCTCAAATTCATATTTCCCTAACTTGTCTATTTCGCACCAAATTAATAGAAATCTTTATCTCCGTGAGCTGGTCATAAGATCAAATAAGCTCATTCTTGTGTGGGCTTTACCTTAGGAGCAATTACCTGACACAGATAGCTGTCAATGCAGACAGTATTTGCCACTTAAGCAATTCTACCATTCCCCCCCCCCCCCCCCCACCAAACCATCATGTGATATCTCATAATCAAACATGACAACAACAACATTTAGAGAAAAGTACACACTCCACCTGAAGCGCAATGTGCGTCCGTTGAAGTCCGCACCTGCAGTCAGTGGATCGGAAAACGTGTCCCCGCTGCTATTTTGCCGCCCAAATTCAACCTTGAAACCCGCTACCAGACTCAATAGACCACGCCATGCTGGGATGCAGCCATCTCGAAAGCAACCCAGGAACCTTGCAGGCGGATGTCGCTATTTGCTTTAGTCAGTTTGGGAGAACTAAAATTACCTTGTCTCAGCATGAAACCAAAATGATATGGAGGTATTATGGAGAAGATTAATGACGAGGATATTGAGAAGGGGGGGAAATAGGATGAAGAGGAGTATGTCTTTGGTCCTATGATGAGAGAAGGGAGAAATACATACATCAACAGTGTGAGTGGTAACCGTACTTCTACAATGCACTTGTAGTCATGTACTAGCAGTAGGCATGGTACTGGTTGTAGCGGTAGTAGCAGGGGAAGTGGGAGTCATAGTAGTAGTAGAAGTAGAAGTAGTAGTAGTAGTTGTTGTTGTAGTAGTAGTAGTAGTAGAAGTAGTAGTAGTAGTAGTAGTAGTAGTAGTAGTAGTAGTAGAAGTAGTAGAAGTAGTAGTAGTAGTAGTAGAAGTAGTAGTAGTAGTAGTAGTAGTAGTAGTAGTAGTAGTAGTAGTAGAAGTAGTAGTAGTAGTAGTAGTAGAAGTAGTAGTAGTAGTAGTAGTAGTAGTAGTAGTAGAAGTAGTAGTAGTAGTAGTAGTAGTAGTAGTAGTAGTAGTAGTAGAAGTAGAAGTAGTAGTAGTAGTAGTAGTAGTAGTAGTAGTAGTAGTAGTAGTAGTAGAAGTAGTAGTAGAAGTAGTAATAGTAGTAGTAGTAGTAGTAGTAGTAGTAGGAGTAGTAGTAATAGTAATAGTAGCAGTAGTAGTAGTAGTAGTAGTAGTAGTAGTAGTAGTAGTAGTAGAAGTAGTAGTAGTAGTAGTAGTAGTAGTAGTAGAAGTAGTAGTAGTAGTAGTAGTAGTAGTAGTAGTAGTAGTAGAAGTAGAAGTAGTAGTAGTAGTAGTAGTAGTAGTAGTAGTAGTAGTAGTAGTAGTAGAAGTAGTAGTAGAAGTAGTAATAGTAGTAGTAGTAGTAGTAGTAGTAGTAGTAGTAGTAGTAGGAGTAGTAGTAGTAATAGTAATAGTAGCAGTAGTAGTAGTAGTAGTAGTAGTAGTAGTAGTAGTAGTAGTAGAAGTAGTAGTAGAAGTAGTAATAGTAGCAGTAGTAGTAGTAGTAGTAACAGTAATAGTAGTAATAGTAATAGTAGTAGTAGTAGTAGCAGTCGTAGTAGTAGTAGTAGTAGTAGCAGTAGTATTAGAAGTAGTAGTAATAGTAGTAGTAGTAGTAGTAGTAGTAGTAGTAGTAGCAGTAGTAGTAGTAGTAGTAGTAGTAGTAGTAGTAGTAGTAGTAGTAGTAGTAGTAGAAATAGATGTAGAAGCAATATCAATCATCACCATTAGCATAATTATCATCAGATGACGGTAAGGATAATCATGACAACTACATAGATCCTAATTAAATTTGTTGGTCTAGTTCCCCGTGCCCTGTAAGTAATTAAAATTACATCAGGCATGACAAATAAGCCCAATTAAAGTCCACTGCTTTAAAGTGCTTAAATGCAAAGTCGTTATCGGTGATTGTAAGAAAGGAGAGGGGTAACTTATGTATTAAGGAAGCTCCCGTTTTCTACCTTTATCTGCTTAACATCTTGAATGAGCCACCATCATGACCATGTAGAGTTTGCAATTTCAAATGAATTAACCTTTTTAATTTCATGTTATCAGGAAAAGGCATTAGATATTGAGGTAAATAGGTTGTTGGCTAGGTAGTTGGGTGACTGACTGGTTGGCTGGCTGAATGGATGAATAACTAACTAGAATGATTGATATAATGCTCAATGAATTATTAAGTCAATCCGAGCTTGATGCGCTCGTACGGACGTGAGAGTCACGCAACGCAAAATGCATAACACTCACACCTATCTCTCGTTTGAGGCGTGTGACGTGCAACATGAAATCGAACTGGCAGTTAATCGATATTAATGGACCAATGTGACCGCGCTCCCATGGCGATACCCGCAATGAATTGTTCACCTAGGAATCGGAGGACGTTCACACAATACATTCTTCTTCTTTTGCACACATGATTGTCGTTTTGCCCCATTTGCGGTATGTACATGTTATTAGCAGGAGACTTAACCTAGAAAATGCGTCAAGTACACAAACTTCAACTACCGTTTTCTTTATTATAAACCTGACATGGGCCCATGCCCAATCTTTGTTTATTTCCATCCACCACCCCCCACCCCTCCTTCCCCTTTTCACTGAATTTATCGTATCGTAGGGCCTTCCCTTCCACTTAACTCATCTCTGATGTCCGGTCATGCGGCATGTTGTACGTCGTATAAGTAATCAATTACAAATAGGATTGGTGAGATCGAATGTTTGCACGAAACATATTTTTTTTTCAATTTTTAAAATTCTCCTCGGTGCTACTCCTGTCCCCTGTTTCACCTCCAGCCATTGCCAAGTATTCTTTGTCTTTCTGCTCTTTTCTTCCAAAAACTTTTCCTTCGCTCTCTGACACCGCCCCCACCCACAGTATTACTTTGCCTCTGTGTCTCTCTCGCTTTCTCTTTCGAGCATTCTTCAATTCCGTAATCTTTGCACAGTATTACGAAAGGGAATAATGGGAATAAAGTAACAAAATCATGTCCGATTTGCTTCTCTTCTTTCTGTCCCCTCCTCTCCGATTGGCTAATCAAACCACGTGGTCTAACAAGAGCCTGAGTAAACGCTGGCCCAAATTCCCCAAATGGGAGGGAAAAGTAACTCGACGAAAATTAGAACGTGAGTAAAACGGGTAATTAGAGCGTTTCGGACGGAAAGAGAGATGAGAGGGTGGGGAGAGTTTTGGGTCGTATGTGTTCTCGCGGTCTCGACAAATAAGTGAAAGTGCGTCGTACTTTGCAGGGGGGTGGCCAACGCTCGATCTCCAGAAAAAAAAAAAACGTAGGAAAAATAGGGTAAGAATGTGTTGAAGAGGCAGAAAGAAAGTATCTAAACTCTTACGTGGCTCAGGTAAGACAAGAATGATGAGTTTGGCATTTTCAGCTTGGAATGTAACGCGATCACTTCACTATAAGATGTTAGTCCAGGAAGTACAGATAGTTACTTGGCATATTCGACATCCGGTTTAGAATATCCAGACATAAAACAAACGCCTCAGAACCTTTTCATTTGTCAATCAGATCGAACGAATCGGGGAAGAGCCCGTATTTTGTATTCACGTTTTTGACCGGGCTGACCTTTCTTGTTCTCTGCTCTTCCGCTTTTCAAGACAATATTTGGAAATAAAGTGCGTTGCGGCTGGCTCGTTAACATGGCTGATGGCTGCCAAATCCCTGAACAAGGTAGGGTAATGCGAAAAGAGTGCAGGCATGTGTGAGTGATCCGTCACATCATGCTCTGACAAAATGGATGAGTTATTGTCTGGTCATGTGACACTGTAGCAGATGACACTGACACAATACCACGATGCGCGCATTTTGCAATTATCGTGAGGTTTGCGTTAACACCTATCAGAATTGTTGGACAGGATTAGCCGAAATATTCCAAGCCGTTTGATAAGAATAGAGAGGGACATGGGTGTACAAAAGTATACATAAAATAGATAGATAGATCAAGAGATGGTGGTTGTAACGGTTATATGAACAATCAGAGATAATTATTAATAAATGAAACATATAAGACGATGGTCATATTCATTTCTCAAAAGCAATCGGCGATTTGTTTTTAAAAAGTCATAGCATATCGATGAAGCTTTGTCGAATAAAGATAACAAAATTGTGTGGGCCTCGCTTCCAAATTTAATATAGGTGAGACAGCAAAAATGATCAGTTTTTATCAATTTTAGAATGCAGATCGTAATCGGATTACTTGGTATACTTTCGTATATTTCAGGACAATGTATCATATCTGTGTTTGTACCAAGAAAGATAACGGAAATCCTTTTTTTGTGGGTAGACGACGTGATACCATTGTTTCCTCTGAGGATATATCAAGTAAACTTATCTCCTTCAGGTTGAAAGAGTATCTGTCTTTATCCTAGAATCCAATTAAAGTCAAGAAATTCGATCAAGGGCCGGAATCAGCAACTTGTTACGTTACTTTGTTTAGGTGTTTGCTCCAGCATTTTTCCCATGGAAGATTAAATTGCATTTAAGGACAAAATTGTGACCATCTTAAGCCGAGTCCTGTACAGCAAAGTCGATAAACTAGCTCAATGGCAATCAATTGTATTTCATGGGGTGTGCATATCCGATTAGGTATGACTCTGTCCTCGTTATTCATACGAACAAAAAAAGAAGTATACATATGTATTTCATGTTTTTTGTTTGTTGCATATTCTCTACCAAAGGCAATGATAGGAACATGGCATACCTTGCATTACACATACGGACGCAAAGAGAGGTGGGTTGAGAGATGGGTTGCTAATTGGATAAGGTCCGTTCTCTTTATGGTAAGTGTATGCGCTCATGGTATAAGTGGGTATTAAAATATCGAGGTCTGCGCAGTGGCATCACGCCCTTCCTCCACTTTATGGCACCCCTTTTCGGATCCTGAAGCTCTTGACGTTCAGTTTGAGCAATGGTAAATTTAGATCGTTTAGGAAAACGTGAACTTTTACGTTACTTCATGATTTCATAACCACGTTGTATTAGCATCCTATCATTCTCAGGTTTTCATAGTTTCAAACAACGCGTATGCGCATAAACTAAACTGAAGTACTCGCATTCCGTAGGAATTAAAATCCAACGCCGACCTTTCGCTTGGCCCAAACGAGATGACGATATACCCCACATGGACCTAAATGTGAGTAAGCTCAATTTTGGCTGAGCGAAAACGTGCTTGTACATTAACATTATCAAGAGCCACGTTGTCAATGTATGCAACATCGTGTGGCCCTGAGAAGTTACCCGTGGCCGTTGACGTGGACAGTTGGGAAGTCTTCCTCTTTCAAGCTTTATCACATCGATGGTGTGATACGTAGCACCTGCATTTGTCGTGCGTAGCTTTGTAAATAATGTTTCAAGGATACCACAATCGATATGAGAATCATTGATCCATACAGTTGCAAGTTTCATAACAACATATTTTTCTATATTTGTGTATGCTATTCAATTGAATACTTTTCGACCATTTCGTTATATCCAGTTATACATTGCCAGGTGATATATTCTAATACTTTCCAGAAACACTCTCGATAATCAATGTTATGATATACAATAGTTTCAATCGTATTCAAACACAAATGAACAAAGATGGAACGTACGAAGGTATCTCAACATAAGAAACTGAAATACCAAAGGTCTTCATTTGAAGAAAAATCAATTTTTGAAGCTATGTGGATGTCAATTTCAATTATAATATGTACATTTTCAAAGTAGTTAACTTTAGTTAACTTTAGTTAACTTGAAAGTAGCTAACATTAACCCTTCGGTGCTAGACAAACTTATACTTTATGGGCGTCTCTGTACATTAATGGTCAAAATTGCACATGTTGCACGTAAGAGTTAATGATTGGCACTAGTCTTCATATCGATAATGGTAGACAACCATAATGTCTTGGTATCGTTATTTGCTTGGTTTGTTATCGGTTTGTTGTAGACATCTACCTTAATTAGTATAATAGCACTGGCGTGTGTTTAGAATCAAGAAAATATGTATCGCATCTTCCATGACATTATTAATGATGCACAGGTTGGAGTGGGTCGTTACGAATTGTGTGCAAAAGGTCACTTGGTATGTTTTAAACACACGAGGCGCGGCGGAGTGTGCTTTTGACCATGCTAAAATTATCGCATGCTCCATGCAATATGGAATTGACGATATGATGGTATTTCAATGCGCCCTTATATCATATTTTCAAACCCACTCGTTTCGATTCACAGTTCAATAACTATGGCTCATCGATACACCTGCGTTGAACGAATTTAGGGCGAATTGTCGAAGACAGAAATCGATAACATGCATGACTGTGGCGGAAATGCATACCGGGAGACGGAGTGCACCTACCGTTGTTTCTTCGTCAATTTTTGTTTATTTGAGTAAATAACAAATATGACAAGTTAAGTTTATCCAGACCATTCTAATTCTTTATACAAACACATCATTTGTAGATCATAGCTACTTTTGCTTCTTTGTCTGCTTTGAAGAGAACAGAAATTTGCTGTTGAGCGACTGTCTATTGATTTTTATTGAGAAAACTATAATTTTTAGGGCAAAAAAATCCACCCAGCGACTAGTGGCGCTTAATGATTCATTGTCTACCCGGGTCAGCACATACGTATATCGGTGAGGAAAAATCACTGCGATCAATGCCAGACTTTAACTAGCGGTTTCCGCTGTGATGCATAGGTATATTGGTAAAAAAAAATGTGTACATGATACGTGATATGCCACGGATACTGTAAACGTCGAGGAGGACATGCTAACTAAAAGGTATGTTATTAAAATGAACACGTTATCCCCGACCTGTAACAAGTTTAATGATTGGAGGCATGGTGTGCCATTCCCCATTCATCCCTGCACACTCCTCGCGATGACCTTTAACCCGTTGAGAGACAGGGAAGCAGGTACTATATCTGATGTGTGTGTATAACTTGTGAACATTGCACATATTGCACAGAAAGAGTTAAACGTTTTACCAACCGCATTGTCTCCTAGATATGAAGACAAAGAGGAGCAATACTAGGAAAATATTTCCGGAAGTCTGATATCTACATGATATATTTACACAACTCCAAATCATGATCACACATTTACATTTTATGCATAATCATTGTTCGACATGGGATCCGTTAATACATGCCGTATTTCAACGTCTTGTCTATTAGTTTTCGTGCCTTTTGCTTATGTTTCCCAACTTGCACCTTTTAAATTCAACTTTAAAAAGACCACCAACAATTATGATGGTTCGTACTAGAGGTGCAATTTTCAAACCTCTAACCAATAGTCTCTCTCTCTCTACCTCCTGCTCTCTCTCTCTCTCTCTCTCTCTCTCTCTCTCTCTATCTATATATCTATCTCTTTCTCTCTCTCCCTCCCTCTCCCCCCCCCCCTCTCTCTCTTTCTCTTTCTCTCTCTCTCTCTCTACCTTTTGCTCTCTTTCTCTGTTATTCATGTGATTGATTTTCCCTATTCCCGTGTCCTCTTCATTTTAACACGGTTCTTCTTTTTGTCAAGCGCTGAAATACGAAGGTAAAGTTTGAACCAAAAAGAGTTCGAGGAAGGCATTTTTCCTGGCTCGTCGTTGCAGCAATATATAATTGCAGATTGTGTTGCCCCTAAATATGTGTCCTCGCTTTCTCTCGTGACAACCCGTGGGATTGCACGAGATATGTCTGAATTGCACCACGAATCAATAAGGAAGTGTTGGCTTTCCCACGAACTGTGGGATAATTTTACTCCTTCTTTGGTATCTAGTGGACAACACACTTTGCGACACTGACGCCGTGGGAGGGTGGAGGAAAATGGTTTGCACCCTAGCCTTCTTAAAGGGAATCATATCATACAAGTTTGATTTCAATTTGTGCAGTCACAATAACCGACCGGAAATGGTCTCATGCATAAGAGACAAGATTGTGTATCAATCAACTATAAGCACAATGACTTTTTTTTCTACAAAGCAATCAATATATTTGGAAGAATGCTCATAGCGCACATTAAAGGTCACATAGTAACAACGCATGCAACTTATCCTCTTCCACAGCGCAATCTATTTTCGCGTCTTGCTGTAAAACAAATCAAAAACACTTTACACTTAATATAACAGAGTTGAACAAAACATGAATTCACATTAGGGAATGTGTATGTGATTGTTCGTCATCACAGCAGAGCGAGTGATCGATTCTAAACATGTTAAACAACTCAACATCTATTTGTGTACAATTTAATGTGCTAGAATTGTTTTTAAATTCACCATCGATCAAACATGCAAAGTAATAAAGTATCAGGTAATGCCACGTGACTCTGTCTTTCAAGGTTGCCGATATGGATTTGCAGACAGGTGGACAAATATAAGCGTCCCCATTGGTTCAAGAGGTATTACATCGTATTTTACTGCATGCACCAGGCAGCTGTTAAGGTGAAAACTAAGTTATATATATACCTATATATAGCCTTAGAATGCATGGATTGCAGAGGGAAGTGCAGGTCAGCAGGTCTGAGATGGAGCTGATACAGAAAGGTAGAAATAGAGATTTATGTCACACATTGCCTAGCCCTCTGGATACAGCACTTAGAGGGAGACAGGGAGAGAGAGCGAGAGCGAGAGAGAGAGAGAGACAGACAGACAGACAGAGAGAGAGACAGAGAGAGAGAGAGATAGAGAGACAGAGAGAGAGATAGACAGAGAGAGACAGAGAGAGACAGAGAGAGAGACAGAGAGAGAATGACAAAGGAAGAGATATAGCTTCATAATTGTGTTACAATTTCAACAACAAAACGTGATAAATAAATAAAAATCAATCAAATATCTATGATAGCGTAACGAGTTTTGACTCGAAACAAAAAAAGAAGTGGTCGCAGAATATCCAGGGGCTTAGCATCCCTGTCCTCAGGGTGCGATAGTTCGATGATATGCCACGAGCATCGAGACATCTCATCTAAAATGATCAAGGATATCTCTCCAGCGCTCCTCGATTCTAAAGTGTTCTTTTCGTAACCGCGCTCTCTCTGCGCCGTCCTCGCTTGGTGGAGGAGGAAAGAGAGACGTGGATGTTTTGTTTTTTTCTCAGGAAACCTGGATAATGATCCTTGAGATGTGATTTGCGAGTTTCATCGTAAGGTTGTTCTCATGATGGCAGAATGTTTCCCTTTCCGCTCTGAGAATGACAATTGAATCGAAGGATAGCGGAGAATTAAGTGACATTACACCACGATGCTACGTTTAACTTCTTTTCTTAAAGAATGAATTAAAAGCCTCGGATAACAAAATTAAATAGAATTCCCTTTTTGTATATGTATACTTCATGGCATGTGTATGGAAATTTTCAACATGTCCGTTTGTAGTTTGTCTGATGTCCTTAGTAATTGAAACGAACCGGTCGTGTTCCTTAAATATCATGTAAATGGATTTATCTGACATAAATACATTCAATTTGAGACAAGTGTGCAGGAACCTTTTGGAAACTTTTTAGAATGTGATTTCATATGTTTGATATGTGCTGAAATAAGTGTGATTGACAACAAACTGTGTAATATTCTCATCCTTCTGTAGTTAGCATTATCCGATCACGATACTTTTTTTTACATTTTTTTAATAAATTAAGTGAGATTCCTGAAGCATGTAAAGGAAAACAAAATTAAGGTAAGAACGGTTTAACTTCGGTGGTTTTCGTTTCCACTATATATCATTTTCTCACACCGCTATGCGCTCGGTTTCCGTTCTTCTTATAGAAATTGATTCAATCAATAAAACATGATCAGGTTTAATTTGAAAAATGTGGCTACCAATTTGAGGTAAATTAACAAATTTTTGGTATGGTGCAGGAGTTAAGTTGTGGCGTCTCAGTTTCCATGGGTATAAGCTCGTTGCCTCTTTTTAAACGCATGTTGCATTTTTAGCCCTTACATTATCTGGCTTATACGTTGAAATATACTATCATTTTTCGTGTTTTTCCTTTTACAAAATTTTATATTTTCTGACCTGCAAACAAGACACCCTGTCTTGAAATATAAAGGATAATAGTCCAATATATTGACTGCAATCAGATGTCAGATGAGCTATGGTTCGCTACATCTCCCATTCTCGTTTGCTTTTAGGACCACGTTTAGAATCATCTACAGGATACATTAAACTAACCATGGATCCCATGATCTTTACCACTCGTATGATTTACTTTTAAGCGATTCTTCTCAGCTCATTGGTCAATGCATGTGTATCAATCACATTCTACAGTGTATAGCGAATTATGAATCAGCGCCCCCCCCCCCCCATACCCCCCCCCCCCCCCCCCAACACAGCATCTTGTGGTTATTTATCTGTTACTCTACTTTAAATTTCGTCGTGCGGGGGCGTATGCCAAACGTCAAGTAGATGAATATTTCGTCACTTTCGTTGCCACATGGTTGCGTGTCCACATTAATTACATATATCGGGGTAATTAGGTCACTGGCAGTTAACAATTATGGAGTAAAGCACATACCCATGATCGTCCAGTTTACGCAGCAATTTAGTTACATTTGAAGAATGGCGGGGGCGGGGAGTAGGAGGGGTGATGCTGGTGATACAACATGTACCCTCTTCCGACATGATAACGCCCGGCCGGAATGATTAACACCGTCCCACCTCGCGGCACGCTCGTAGCGGCGTGGAGAGATGGCGGGGGCCCCTCAGGAAATGAAAGCACGAGATGAGGACAAATAACGAAGGTGGCGGGGAGGGAAGAAAGGGCGGTGAGGAGGAAATGAAGGGAGCGATATACGGAGGGATGTAAATCCGCTTCAGCGATTAGCGTTGAATGATGACGGAGTGTTAATGGATTTCTGTTTTCAGAGGGATGAGGTAGAATGAGGGGGAGAGGAGCTTTTGCAACACTATATAATACAAAGTCAGGTAAAGATTTCCTTTTTAAGAAACAGAAGCTAGATATCACGAAACAAATTGATGTTTTTACATTGCACGTGCTCAATTTGACCTACTAAAATTATACTTTGCAAGGCAAGATCGAAGTATATTCATTCCATATGCTATACTACTATCTCAATAAATGTGAAGGCTTAAAGTGCGTCAATTTTGGAAAATAATTTTAAATTACCCGGTCTATGAAGGCAAGATAGGAAAATTCACTACACGCCCTTTAAACTAGTCGTAACTTCATTACATGGTGTGGCGGGTACGTTAACATTGACACGGCTTTGACGATGCCGCACCACGCCGGTACCGCCGGTGTTTACCCGCCACAGCAAAAGCAAAACAATCATTACTTTATTATTTTTTAATACCCACAAAGTCATGCTCCACCGCTACGGCAAAGTGGTTAACCGGTGTGAAACCACGGTAAGTCGCAGCGGCGAAATGCTTTCATGTGAACGGGCTTAAGACGTGAATTGTGGCCTCTCTTACCTATCATGTCTGTCTCCCACCTAGTCTACGTAAAGAGGGTCATGTAAAGCGTAATATACACACTCGCCCACCTTGGTCAGATGTTAGCTGCTCTCTCTGTTTTTGTTTGGACGTCCAAAGTGGCCACGATGATGGAGAATGAAAGCGTAGGGACAAAAGGGACGCTTGGATTTTTACGCAGGTGGGAAGCTATCGTCTGCTTAACCCACCCACTGCCAACCGCCAAGGCGGGCACATGCTTTCATCGCAGCTCTTTTGATATCCAGGGAATGACGAGGGTCTACGCACTTTTCAACTGAGCAATATGCATGACACAATCGAGGATGATGGATTGCAAGTCACCTTGGAATCTGACATTTAATACGTGCGAAATTATCATACGCACTACGATTACAGTACTTTAATTATTAATCGAGAAGATTACCAATTTTATGATCCAATCTCCATTCATGCATTTCTGGGCAAACTTAAGGGCTTAGCTGTGAATGAATTAAATGGAACGAAGATGACGTTGTCTACATCTAACATGGCTTCAAGTGGGTTTGGCCATGAATGTGAAACCAATCATCAATACGAATGTCATTTTCGTTAAATTCAAGTGCCACACATCGCCTTTTCAGTTGGTACATCATCATGATATATCGGTGCGAATTAATTCCTATTTTAAGGGTATATCAATGGCATGTGATCTATGTGGGGAATGACAGAGTCTTGTTTCATTTCTGAATATAAAATAGAGCAGACGGATGACATTTACGGAGCGCGTCTAAGAAATCTTGTGTTTTTAATTCCTTTGACAAGTTACTAGCATGAGATAGCGGTCAAATATTATAACCAATTTCTCTGTTTTACCGAAGCCATCTTAGGCCCTTCGCTATCCGTCTTCACATTCATGAAGATAATCAAAGGAACGTCTCTGTGGCATGATTGATGATAAAAATATCAAGCCTAGAAAAAAGCGGACTAGTCATATTCCCCTATTGTCATTTGGGTAGAAAGCGAACCAGCAGCCACAGAAAGACGTTTTTATTCTGTGCTCTCCTCCGCTGGTTTCCGTTATCTCTCCACGCTTTCTTGCATTAATGGTGATCTGCTGTTCTAGAAACAAAGATGCAGACGACCCAATAGATTAATCTCACACAATAACCAAAGGGAGCCACCCCCACAATACTCTTTTAATAGCTGAACGGAGAGAGACAAGCTATTAATAAAAAAAAAATCTCGCATATGAATAAGTCTATTGCCGGCAATTTCTACCCGAAGGCTCAACGGCCACAACCCGGCGAAATCCGTATTTTTCAATGACAGAAAGGACAAAACAATGTGCATTTATATTATTCATAATTCTGTAAGCACCTAGCACAAATTGACCTTTTTACAGCTGCTGCTTTCATCATAAAGATATACAAATTACTTTATCAAATTGTATTTGTGTATATCTTGTAGTTTTATGGTTGTCCCTGGTTCTTGATGCCGTGTTACAAAAGTAACAGTTCTGTCATCGCAATTCGAATCATGTGATTGGTTGTCTAATCACTTACACCACCCTCTCATTTAAGGCGTATTGTTTGTGTCTACCAATCATTCTGAGTTTATGACTCTGCAAACATGGCTTTGTATAAATTAATCGGAGTAGAGATGTCTCTTTTAAACCTATGGTACCTGTTGTTGATCTGCAGCTCGCTCTATGTAAACGTTGTTTTTATTGTAGTTGTCCTCCATAACGTGGTATATTGTGATATATGACGTGATATATAAAGAAATCCATGGCATTTGAAATTTCCTATTTTGAAAAAAAAAAATGTGCACTGTGTACCTTACGAATTTGACCTCGCCAATACGACTTGAACAAATAGTATGTTGAGTTCATATCCTGTGTCCATTACCATTCCCGGAAGCTTGTTGGTAAAGCGGATAGATTTTGATTATTTGATTCAAAAGAATGCGAGGATGGGCTATTTTCTTCCTCTGTTGAGTGTTGTGACCGCCCAAGTATCCTTGGCGAATTATTTCCACTGAGGCGAAGACATCGTTTAAAGGTACAAGGTTGTGCCGAAACGTAATTGTCTCAAAATTCCATATTCAAACTTCGAAGTCGCGAAGAAACTAATGATTAAAAACTAGACTTCTATAGACACCAATCTACCAGAAGGGTATGAATCTCTCGCTGTAATTTTTCCTTTTATAATGTTTCCTTGTGTAATATTTCCACAGATTGTATTTCTCCATTGCCACTCTCGCTCCTGACATCTGATATGATTTTTTTTTCATGCCGCGTTTGTTACAGTCTAAGTGGAGAGTGCTTTGGAAGTAACACTACCACCCTAGGCTAAAGGATTAATTGGTATGCATAGCCCAGATGTCTTGGGAAAAGAGGAATTAAATACATAATCAAAGAAACCTGTAACGAAATGTGCCTGTTGTAAAATATCACATATTCGGAAGAGGACGCTCGTGGAAAAAGATGAGATCATTATATTTTTCATGAGATACACTTACATACTATAGGTCAATTTCTAAAACAATCTTATGCCTTTATTGATATAAACATCGTCGTGTTTATCCATGCACAGTAAATATGTGTATAATTATTTATGTATTTCAGAAAATATTGCTTCACAAATCTAAATTTGCAGTGTCGTCATAACTTCCTTCAGAGTTCTCATCTTAGAGTTATTTCTAATCTACGTAAAAGACTTACATATTCAGTGACATGTTTCATTTCCACAGGGTTAATATATAAATTATCCTCACATCCATAACAACAGGGATAACTCAACATATATCTCCTAGTTGTAGTTTGAGTACTGTATGGGAATTAACTTGATACTTTGGTTTGACGAATCAGGTGTCAGTAAGAAAGAGACACAAATGTCGGCTGGTGCCACTGTCATGACTGGTAAATACTCCATTTTCTATACATTGACATTTATACAAATTTAATGAATATTTACACAAGGTGTCCACACGCATCTAGAGTAAACAATACAAGTAAACCTTTTTTTGTGTGAGGACGAAATTATCTGAAAATGTTATTAAGACATTGCGTGCTGCAGTATAATAAAAAAAAATATAATAAATAAATATGGTTTATAATGCCATGTCTACTAGAATGCCCCTGAACAATCACTTTCTTCACTGCGCTGCAGCAATGCATATTTTACCCTTTATTAGTCTCATGTTATTCCTTTGGAAACGAGGATCCTACCCGAAACTCACAGACAAAAGCAGACACGCAACACAATCTGTAGCGTGAGCCACCAACAGTAAACACGTTACTCGAAGCAGTACTTTCTTCAACGTGCGCTTTATGTTCGCTTCTTACTTTACCTTGTAGCTTTTTCTCCTAATTACACGATCCAATTTGTGCATGTTTCCTGAAACGCCGTGGGGATGAAATTGAGATTTACACGTCTGCAAGAAAATGGAGCATCAAGAAGGGTACTTACAACCAGCTTAGTTAGCGCGCGAATGTTCCGAAAAGCACTATTTCAGCAGTTAAGCTTATTCGAGGCAGCGATTGCCCTTTTCCACAAAAATATACTGGGACTCTTGTTATCGATACATTTCTACGGCTTATGCAAGATATATTTTTAACGCAAACAATGATATTGTATGAAGCACGTGTTTCAGTGGTATGCCTTTCATGTTACAAAAGATACCTTGTGCTTTTCCCGCGCAAAGCTTTCCCGCCAGATCTCGGTGGACACCAGTGGAGAAGGGGTAGGCGCATCCCGCTGCTGCAGAGCAAGGACTCGATTCAAGATTGATCACACCGACGGGAATTCGTCTTTCGAGAATGCTAATTATGGCTAAAATGAAATTTAAACAATCCATTACTAAGCGCGCCTCGAGCGACTGAGTGAATAAGATGATAACAATGTGTTTGTTTACTGATGGCCATCATGTGCTAATATACGGGTTTGCATTAATCGAGAAATCCACACTACTACGGATATCAAATGCTCGGTTCCCGATCTTACATGTTTTTCGCAGATCCTTTCCCGCAAGATGATAGACGTATTTGCACATCGCCTCGTCCCCTCTGGCGAGCAAGGAAGCATGGATCACTGTTTTTTCTTCTCGATGTTTGAAGTGTATTTCAAACAATCATTCGAGAAGCATTAAGACTTCGACAATCAATACGCCTCACTCAAGAGCAGCCATCAGATCCTCTCCAGAAGAATTAGTGAATATATATTGATGCGACCCAACATCGCATACTTCCCCTGTTATCAGGATTGGGTATTAAACAGCTATACACACACATTATACAGCTTGGGTATTAAATTGTCATATTACAAGTAATATAGGAATATGTATCGTATTGTGCCGATAACAATCGATATCAATGATTTATGTTGATATTAGAAGAAATGAGAGAGAACGAAACTAGACCAACATTGAGTGAATACGTTTGGTTACCGGGAAATGATTGTCAAGGATAGCTCTCTCGTCCGCTGATGTTTCGAGATTGCGAGGAAACAACGTATCGCTTTACTTGATAACTTTTTATCTGACCCTCTAGTAGCAAGCTTCAATGTCATGGTATTGAGAAAATGTGCGACTTGATTTCATGAGTATATCT
Source organism: Arbacia lixula (assembly GCA_963669155.1). NCBI lineage: Eukaryota > Metazoa > Echinodermata > Echinoidea > Arbacioida > Arbaciidae > Arbacia > Arbacia lixula. Next base: position 3,744,288 of record OZ022591.1, on the reverse strand, counting down.
ATATACTTTTGGCCCTTCCTTTATTCATCTTTCAACTTTTTACCCCCCCCCCCCTCTCTCTCTCTCTCTCTCTCTCTCTCTCTCTCTCTCTCTCTTTCTCCTCAGTCCGTATAGAAATTATATATCTAATTTATTGCCAATTTTTCTTAGGATTATACACGTCATCTCTGTCGCTACCTCAATTTCTCTTTCCACTTTATGAATCTCTCTCCCTCTTTCTGTTCAATCCGTCTAGATATGATATATCTCATCTGTTGCCAATCCTTCTTAGTATATATCATTCACGTTAAATCTAATCGTAATCTGTCCTCTGTCTCGTTGTAATAGTCTGCCTACCTTTCGTTATCCGACTCTTAATTCTGACCTGTTTCCATAAATTCATTTTCCTTTCCGGGCGGAAGGATAACCAATGAGGGATTGTAAATATTGGAAAATACGAAATTGGAAATTATGAAAGTGTTTGTAGTCGTTAATATTTTTCACAAAGAAAGCTCCCAATAATTGGGTTCTCAACTCATACATCTTTTACGCGTTCATGATCCACGTGCTAACCTATTTATGTTAAATCTAGGTTACTAAACGTGAAATGGTTAATATGGGAAAGTTGACATGGAAACAATTTGTCACTGTCATTTTGCATGTGGAGCGCTCGATTTTACTATGGGAATTGACTAAAAGAGCAATAATAAATACAGATAAATCGACACTCCTATTGAGCCGATATATGTGCCTCTATACTTGCAAACTAGCGAAAATGTAACCATTTCTTGCCTTTTTTCGTGACATTTCATCAATTATCATCCCTGCAATAATCATTGGAACATCCGATACAAATTTTATATCTTAATATGTGTGTGTGTGTGTCGGATTAATTCAGAACAAAACAATGACCATTGAAACTGTGAAAGAATACCGATACCGATACCGATACTGGCGGTTAGCAGCAGCGGGGGATCGCATCCCACGGAACGGACCGATCACGATTATTACCATCAATCATTGTCGAGAATGATCCCGTATCATTCACCGAACACCAACCAATGTAATATAACCTGTATAAATCAGTCTGAATGGGGGGATTACCGGAAATGAGGTTGTACGACGGACGGGATTCTTTCGTGTGGTTCTTTCTTAATCCGTAACGCGCCACTTGTGGATTATTTTCACCATCAATACCGCAAATCACATAGAGCAGTTTCATTTGTTACACACAAAGGGTTACACGTTATTCATAAACAAAGGTGTGTGCCAGCGTATTTGATTTTCACGATTAGTGATTTGTCTTTATTTGGAAATAACTCTTATGCGATAGATGTAGAAGAGCGTGAGTCTCAACAATACATTAATTGTGATAAATTTATCTGCTTCAACCTAATTCCAAATGAATGCTGTCAGGTTTGTCATACCGGAATGAGCTTAAATGAGATAAAGCAGTAAGGCAGGGGGGCTTCAATAAAATACAGGTGAACTGGAGTAAGAGTTCAGTATTATGATCTTTGAAGGTCAATATAGTGAATTTTGCTCCGATAGGATTTGCACAGCTACTGACTATTACGGATACTTACAGAATTCGAATATTGGTTCTGGACCCCGTTGCATGAAACTTTCCATTAATTACAATGGTAACTACCATGGTTACACCTTAACCAAGTTCGAGGTTCCCACAGAAGCTGCCATAGGTAGTAGAGTTAACCTTCAATGGTAAGTTTTATGCAACGGGTTCCTGGCTATTACCTGTAAGCCAGTCGCTCCCCATTGTGGTATCCAGCCACCTGACCCCGTAAGTGAACCTCTCTCGGATCCTTTGGGGAACCAACCCAATTATTTCCAAATTATGGCGGTCTGGCTCCCCCGCCTTCACAAAAGAAGGGTGTTTGTTACCTGAAAACTATGTCAAGCCATTTTTCTCTGTGACAATTAGCCCATTCTTCGCTGCGTCTCGTAATTGGGTTCTTTTACGTGACTCCAGCCGCCTCATCAGCAGTTATGGCGACGGTGGAAAGAGAGAGATTGAAAAATGCTTTTTGGTCTCGTATTGATCAACACACGTGGAAATGGCGAAATAGAGAAGAGACGTGTCGGTGCCATGGGTTGTGCGACGGAACGGTTTTCGCGACTGTCTCAACCAAAAAAGTAAGAATAACCGAACTCGCAAGGGATGCACATCCAAATGCCTTTCGCTTACCCATCAATGTGACATTCATGCGATTTTGTTTCTACTTGGCAGGTTTCTCTTGATGCAATAGCTATTGATATGGTATCATGAGGAATCTGTGATGCGTAGGATGATGCGCAATGAATGAATGAATGAATGAATGAAACGAATTAGATTCCTCTCATTTGGAAAATTGGTGCTAAAGGTTAAGTGGTATCGTTCGATTTGAATACACTCACCCCGCCAAGCAACGTGAGCGTTGTGGTGAATGCCTTGCGTCACATTCATGAATATGAGTTTAACCATCATGTTTATATTTAGGATTTTCGCCGTGGAAGTGTTGAATTGAACTGCGTGAAATTGCTATCACATATCGATTTAATGCTATCAATACATGCTATTTACAGTAAGGTTAAGGATAGGTTGAGATAATCTTGATGATTTCAATGACATATACAGAAATAACTCTTACATAAACTCGTTTAGACCAAAATCACTGATGCCCAAAACAACGTTCTGTGTTTATGTTCATTTGTTAATGAACATGTAACATATGGCATATATGTGGTACAGATTGGATTAAGGAAACCTTACAGTAGCGTCAACATACCCGAACGATACAGACCGTGCAAAACCGCAATCTGTTCAACATTTGGACATGATTTATTTGCAGTTAGATGGATCCATTTGATGTAATTATTCAAGAATACGCACAGACACGTACGCAAGAGGAAGGCTCCCTTTACCCAAAATGATTTGTTTTCATGAAACAAGATTCCCTCAGACTTGATGAAAAGAACAACTAATTTAGGATCTGCAAGACTGTTCTGGCATATATATCATGAAGACGATCCAGACGATTTAATAAACTCATTGATCAGTCTCCAAGCTACCGTATTTGTAGCGTGTATCACGGCCATCTCTGATTTGCACATAATTGCTTTTTGTTGTGCTTTTCATGTGTTAGTCTTTAGACTATTCACTCTTTATCTCACATGTGTGTATTATTCAACCAGTACTGCATATAAATCCGCATATGTCTGGCGCAGACAATAATGATACATTCCACAACCACGTGACGGCTGCTTCTTCTTCCGGTGCATGTAGCATCATGGGAAAGGGTTTCGAATGGTTCCCGTTGGGTTGGATTGTTTGGGGCTGGCTACAATGCTCTGTCAGGATATGAAAGAACTGGGTCAGAAGATTATGATTGTGCTCGTATCACAATCGTCACATACACCATTCATCTAAAAGCGACTCCCAAAATGAATCCTTGATATGGGCATTTGCATGGCAGACAAGCGGGGTGATGAAAGATCAAAAGTAAAAGTGGGAGAAAACAGAAAACGCATCGCAATTTTTGTAATCTTTTGAACAGACGGTTTGGCGTCTTTTCTTGGGAGGGTCGTGACTTTTCGCAGGGCTTCTAACCCAATAAGGCGACTTCGCGGCACGCTACCGAACGGCTCGAGCAGACTGGGGGCGGATCGGTGTCGGCCTATCCGTTTCAACAAATCCATTTTCACGGCATAGCAATGGATTCCTCAATCGGATCTTCTTTTTCCTTTGGAGGAGCAGGGGGAGGAGGCAAGGAATGGATTGAAAAAAAAAACAGACGTAATAGTTAGAGGCTATCTCGAGCGGTTTATTCGGAGACAATAGAGTGTTCTTCTTTTCTATCTCTCTTTCTTTCTCTCTATTTCTCTCTCTTTATTCTTCGCTCCCTCTCTCTCTCTCTCTCTCCCACCTCTCTCAAAATGCTCCCTCTCAAAATAATCAGACCAGTGAAAGAGAAAAATAAACAAAGAGAGATTACACGTAGATAGAAAAGTACAAACATTTACAAAGTTCTCAGAATGTTATTATCAAATTCTGAATATTTTTCAAAAATCGTGATCATCAGCACGTGCTAACGTCGCAATTTTTTTTGTTTAAACAGTGGATGGTTTTGAGAGTTACGCCTACTCTTTAGCTCCGACAATGAATTTTGAGCATGGTCAGGTCAAAATGAAGTTTTATAGTGATAATAATATTCAAGCAGGAAAGGAAATCGCCAACCAGATTTCGTGGCACGTATGAAATGGAGTTACACGCGGATATTAGGGGTTTAACGGTTAGTAGCAATATTTCAGCTTGTAGGTTTATATTGCATCACTTAGCACACTTTCCGCACTTTAGGAGTCTGCCCACGCATCACCAACAAATACCTAGACACTTTTCGCACGTGTTTAACCTCGTGCCACTATTGTTTAATTGTTTGACGAATCCTGACATGCGAGTGATACCCACGTGCTAGGATGATTGGGGTAATTACAGCACATTGGTCTGCTCCGAAACGATTAGCATCTTCCCACCCTAGCGATAGCCCATTTTCACTCGGATCAGATCAACCTGTACCACCTTGTTGTGGCGTTAAAGTGGGCGTAATATGAAAGATCCGTCAATTAATGTTGATGCCTTGTAATCCATCTGGGATCACATAAATCCCTCTGACAGTTCTTCGTTTTCATTTCGCCCAATTGAGCGCTAGAGACAAAAAGTGCTCGCAGCGAGCCGTTCCGCCACAGAGGCTTACCCCCTCCGGAATCATGTCATGTCCAATTTTTAGCGAAGGCGTGAAGACGCTTCTTTTATTGCTTTGCTACCAATGGCTGCAAGCTGGGCGGCATCGTGCTGTGAAGAGCAACATCAGTCACCCGGGGAGACAAACCAATTAAGCAAATTACTTCATTATCACTACCTTCGCTGCTACCGGATAAAGGACTATTTTACTGCCTGCAACGCGCCCCTGGATATTTTCTTCTCAGCACACTCTTCTCGATCAAACTGCTATGCAGGTGAGTGTGACCTCGTGATAAATGGTGTTTGAGCTCCTTACTACGGGTCATTAACACAAGAAGAAGAGATAACGAAAGACCAAAAAGACGAGGGGTGGGAGATTGAGTCCTGCTGTAGCCCCCTCACTGTGTATGTATGCGTCCGTGAACTATTACTTCATAATAGCTGATCATGCTTATCGAACAAGTTAGCGATAGCTACGACGCATTTTAAAGGGATTTGTGAAATGTAAGCTGCCCGCAGGCGGTACTTTGGTACCGATCGGGTTAACGAGCGTTTCCGAGTATGGCCGAATGTTCGGTCGCTCAACCTCGCTTATTTATCAATGTTCACTGTGCGGAGCTAAAGCATACACCAGCGCGGGCTTTGCATTCCCTTTGGTTCAGATTATACACTCCCTTAAATCCATTCAGTACTAAAGGTGTATGAAATGTGTAATCAATCATTGAAATGTCCTGGCTGGGTTCCAATAGAGTTAATCAGGCCTCTTCTACAGGGCAGTATTTGTGTACCGTATTTGGTAAAGTGGGAGGCAGCTTTGCGACACCTTAAAACTTCACTGAACAAAGTGCTCACACTCTTGATTTGGAAGTGTCCTTACCATGATTACGAAGCTAGTCCAGGGTGGCGTCTGGTAATTTGTTCAGTCTGGTATTCAATTAACCTACGTCCGTCGAGATACCTTTATGTAAGCGGTTGCATCAGAAAGCTGCTCAGCCGAGCCACCTTCTTAATGACATCGCTTATTACAATGAGGCCTCACGCATATGAAGTTGGAACTCCTGTTCTCATAGGTTATGTGTCTAGAGGTAAAGGCTAACGGAACATAACTTGTACTTAACAGAATCAACCCATATGTCAACGTCTGCTAAGTTCACTTCGACAAGTACTCACCTCCCAAACCCATGAACCATGTTAACTGAAGAGGTTTCGGTTTGCGATTGTCGTATCACAGCCAAGGTGACAAAACTGGGTATCGCCCAGTCCAACCTTCACCTTGTCCTGCAAACACTCTTCTTTGAGCATATATTAACACTCTCAGTCCCATGGGTAACAAACTGTGTTGTAATTGGCATGGGACTACAATTGATCGGTACTGATAGGAGTGAATTGTGACAGGAACACTAGGTCTACTGACCCCCTGATAGATGGTATACCCCTTCCGCCCAACAATCTTGACCACAAGGGCTTACAAGGGTGGAGGGGGCGGGGGAGACGAGTCGAGATCAATACACTCCAAACCAAATTCATTGGCTAGTTCTTGTTTTCCCTCAGGTGACAACTATGAGGGAGAGTAGTAATACCTAAGAGTGCTGTCGGATATAAATCGAAAGAGGCGAGATAGAAGAGGTGCAACGGAGAAGACTAAATTAATGGAGAAAGTGAACTGTAGGAGGAGATTCAACGCTGAATAATGTACAAGCAGTGCCAAAAAGGCAAGTCATATTAGCGATTTGTTGGTGGTTGTCCTTCATCCAGGGGTGATAAATTCTACGATATAGTCGTGTCATCTCCTGATCAATACCTACGGGAATCACACTGGGTCACCATCCCCGGACGGCTGCTGATTAAATTTCCCTAGCATTTCAGAACCTCGACGTTCGATCATTGCCCCGAGTGTGCTCATGGCCGAGAAAGAGAGAGAGAGAGAGAGAGAGAGAGAGAGAGAGAAGGAAGGACGTAAAAAGAGAGGAATAAAAAAAGGAGAGAGAAGGGAGACATGAGAAATGATAGAACATTAATGAGATATAGCTAGGGAGAGTGGGGGAATGTAGAGAGAGAGAGAGAGAGAGAGAGAAGAAAAAAGTGAGGTAGAAAAATAGCGAAAGAGTGAGGTAGACAGTGAGAGAGAGAGAGAGAGAGAGAGAAATAGAGGGAGAAATAGAGAAAGAGAGTGTTTCCTCTTTATCCTTGTCCTTTCAATTGTCCTTCTCTCAATAGGTGATTATCATGCTCAAGGCATGTCGCTCTTTTTTAAGACTGCACATTCATTCAAATTGGATTATTTCACACATTGTCATCATTTGAATTAGCATTACATTTATATTGATTAACATCTTTAAGGTCATGCATTGTTTTATAATTGTATATACTAATTTGGAAGGTGATGACCTGCGTGGGAAAGGGGGAAACTATTCCGCTTTTTTTCAAAGAGATGCATATGTACTATAACGACTGCAAGGATTGGAACTGGGAAGATAGAAATACAAACACACAGTGATACACACATACACACAAACACACACACACACAGACAAACAAAAAGGAGAAACAATATTTTTTTTTGTTACTTTCCACATATATCGTATTGCACTACTGATATATAATATCTACCATGACTTCCATAACACTTTATATGGAAATGCTACACGTGCGCAAGCATGTTGTAAAACACAATCTCCCTCAAATGCCACACGTTTCCATCACATTTGTGAATAATTCCCATCTGATATGATTTATTGCGTTCACTCTTTTAGGAACCCGATATACTTACTCTTCTTTTCTCTTTAAATCCTAAATACATTATAGGGGTTTGAGTGTGCGTGCACGTATGTACACATATATGCGTACACGTGCGTGTGTGTGTGTGTGTGTGTGTGTGTGTGTGTGTGTGTTGTGTGGTTGCATGTAACTGTGTACCCTGCATGTATGTTTTGACATTCATTATCATTTCATTATTCATTTAAGTCACCTTAAATGCCTTGATGAAATTAAGAGACCCGTATGTTTGCTGTAAATACACATATTTAGACACATTACCAAGGCCCTGTAAGGTTTATCAAATTATGAAAATCATGGCGTGCAAATTTAACTGAATCATCTACCATATCGACTACAGACTCCTTAACTGTCCTTCAAGCAATAACCACGCGATAAGGGCAAGCACCTGTCAAAACTGACACTCTATATCTCTCTTCCACTTTTACCGCAATACCACAGTCACCCGCCCCCCGGCGGCACCATTTTGTTGATCTTCAGTCCGTCCTCAGTAGATATGAAGCTACTATAGAAAGGCTATTGGGTGTAAGATATATCTTTATGCTGGTATGTGTGCAACGCGCAGTCTTTTCTTTTCCCCATTTCGCCTTTCTCAAACCATATCTTTGATTGTTTTAATGTTTGTATCTGTATATGCGTGTGCAAGTAAGTGTGTGCATCTGTGTTTTTTTCCATGTGTATGTCTAATTGTTGTTAATAAATGGAGAAAAGGGGGAGTAATAACACCAAATATAATATGTTTAAGTTTATATTGAATTCATATGTGCATAAGAAATATAATAGGTATTTTTTTCCTCTGACTGGGTGTGTTTCAGAGCCCCAACCTACAAGCACTGCTTGTTTGGAGTCCAAAGCATTGTTATAAAATATTGTTTGTATTATTTGCAACGTCATTTAACTCTGTAGATACTCTCAAATAATTGAATACAATTGAATTGAATACATTGCGATGTTTGACACCTTTCTGTGATATAAATCAGTGAACCCTGTACATACAAAACACGAAAGATGACACAAGAAATAAGGTCATTTTGAGCAGGTGGTCTTCATATACAGGTTATGTATCCAGGTTTTAGTCAAGAACGTCTTTAAATGTAGATTGCTTTTATTAACATGCGGTCGCTGGAGCACGCTTCATTGTAAAATGTTTAATCGTCTTCTTTTGGAGAAAATGTCAACATTTTTATTGCAGTCCTTTCCATATTTTTCTCATTTTTTGGTTTTCATTTGCTATTTTTCAAGGTTCTCAACATAGTATTCGAGTCGTCTAATTCAATTTTGGCAGTTGTAAAAACAGTTGCAAACATGTTTAATACATTTGTGTATTCATTCACCAAAAGTTGTGAAACCTCATTTAGCCGAGTTCGTGACTAACAAGACATGCGAATGAAATATTCAGTGCCATATCATCTATCTCTCTCTCTCTCTCTCTCTCTCTCTCTTTCTCTTTCTTTTTCTCTCCATCCTAACTTCTCCGTGTACTCCGAATTGTAAACCATACTACATACCCCCCCGCGCACTTGTAGAATTATATCTCCGAGGCAGAAATTGCATACGTTCTACAGATCCATTTAAAATTGTTCAAAGGAAAGCAAATTAGGGATAATAGCACTGCGGCTGGCGGAGGAGAACCCTGCCGAGCAAGCTAGACTGATGATAAACATAATCGTATCCAGAGATTCATTTATTGGGGTCATGCAGAAGAGGAATAGGAGGACTCGGCCAATTTTGGGGCGAATCTTTCCCCTCTACATGTATATATATTTTAAAATCCAAGCAGGTGATTGATGACATATGCTTAAAGGGGTAATACTTCATTTTTTGATATGTATTGCATACTATGATATGAAGAGCCTTTCTACCCGGCCGTGCTCTCCTCCTCCCCGAATCTACTATTTCGCTCATCTCAGCTCCATCACAAAGTGACAGGCAGCTCACAAAGATACTCCTAGGGGTGATGGAGAGGGAGGGGCGAGGAGGATTGATACCGAAGCTGATTGACGATGATAGCAGAGGTGAAAAATGAGCCGGAGAACCGGAAGAAATCCTGTCGGATTTGTTTTATTTCAAAACGAGACAAACAGAAACGTAAAGGGGATTGCACGTTTGCTGTGAAAAGAATCAAAGAGAATATTTTAACATTACGATTAAAAAATCAACCTTATCGTCACTTTTTGCTAACGTTCTGGGTTAGGATTGAGATTACAACTTGCAATTAAATTTAATATCAATAAGTAAAAATGAAGAAAAAAAAACAGACTCATTTAACGATAGTAGTTGTGAGATAGAATCATCTATTTGGAACATTGTTGAGAAAAAAAAAATAGACTAAGCGAAGGATGAATATTGAGAGAAACATAGCATCAAGTGATTCTTTTTGAAAGGAATCAAATCCAAAAAAGGCACTAAGTTTAGGTGATGCATTTTTCCTTTATTTTAGTATTCTGTCATATGAAAGTAAAACCTCGCTCAAAAGAAATAAAGGTGTATTCATTGAATTGTTCAAATACAAATATATTTAAACCCTTTTTGAACTAAACAGAATCGATTGAACTCCTTCCTGAACGAAACGAGAATGGACGGTGATGCAAAGATCCTGCAAGACTCAGCTTTGTCGCAACGGTTTTCTGGGCAAATCTGAAAACGGGGATTGTAGATTGCGATCGAGTAAGTTGACACTCCCGTGCAAACTTTGGTCGACTGGGTATTGAAAGGCCAAGACAGACCGTGATAACCGCGAATATTGAAGACTATTTGAAGTGGACGTGCCCTTGAGGCATGGGTGGGGGAGGTCTAGACATCTGGTTCGGAGGGGCAGGGGTAGATTAACTCCTTGTATGTCAGACAAACTGTTGCTGCATTGGATCTGCGTAAAATATTGTGCACCCTTGCATAGGAGGCCTATGTGTTCATAACCTTGAAAAATGTAAAATGATGATTCTGAGTTACACATCGTACACAATGGGAAATATATCAGTTCGTTTACTGCATCTATTATGTACATGACACCGATTTTTTGTCTAAATCATGTAAATACTTCAATGCATACCATCATTTTAGCAGCATTTTAGCATTCAAAAATGTATATTGTCCGTACGCAATGTTTCATGAAGGTCGAGGTAAATACCTTCTCCCACCCCCAAACACAAATGGTTTCTTCAATTCACTTTAAGAAGCAATTTAAATCGACAGACTCCGGCCAGACATTGACCAGATATTAAAAGGAGATAGTCCGTGGTGATAAGTCCATCACATGGTTTAGACCTTTAAAAAGTAGCAATCAGGTCGTTCTGAGAAAATGAATGAGATTCAATACCCTATCTAGGAGGTGTTTCGCACTACTCAGTACTAGTAAAGACCTAAATAACTGTTTTAATGACTTGCCATAGGAGGCTGTAAAAGTCTCGTTGATTACAAGCACGTGTATAAACATGATAAACACCAATGTACCCAAAAAGACTTGTAGTGAGTGTCTATGATTATCACTGTTATTACTGTTACTAGTTATGAGTGATATTATGATCATAACGAATAAGTCTTGAAAAAGAGTTACATACGCATTTAGTGAAATGATGGATGTCTTTCACTGTAAAGTTGAAGTTAGGCTGGTGTGATGTGGCAAATGAGTATCCATATACATAATGAAGAAGTCGCATCACACGTTGATTCATTTGATATGAGTATATTATACGTTGAGGAAGTGATAATTCTAAGACTCCGGTCATTGCGAACAAGAATATTCAAAAATTCTATTTTTTTCCAGACGTTTGATCGTTTAAGTATTTACCCCTGACAACATGAATTATCCTCATGAACAAAATTTCAAAGAATGGAGTAAAATAGAGAAGTGTGATATCGCACTTGAGTTATTTATTCGAAAAAACGCCAAGTGATAGCTCCGGCTGACAAAGTGAGAAATGGCGCACGTTACAGCTCCGGCGCCTTCGGCAAGAGGGTGCTAGATGTAACTCGATTACACACGTCTATTAAGTCATCGCTTAAGATTTTGACCTCTAAATTCTGCTATCATCAAATAAAAGGTCAGTGTTTGCCTCATTGCCAGCTAGCCCTCCCCATGTACGACGATGTATAGGACTGAGTATGTCTACGATTGAAGAGGGTTGTAGAAGCGTTTTGAATAAGAGCCGTTATTTTGTATTTTCTTCAAAATTCTCTTCAAAGACCAAATGTTGGTCTTGTGCACGTACGGGCAACTAAAAGTATTACTTTTTACTAGTAATTTTAGCTCGGTTTAATAATGGTTAAAGTCGCATGAACAAGTGCCCGACGAGTTGGCAAATGTGTCAACCTGATAATACAATACTGCCCAATGATTTTTTTTTGCAATATCTCAATATAATAAGTTGCAATATCTTACGCACTCCTTTCCGCCCCATGATTCTTCGTCTACCCATACTACTACTACTACTACTATTACTACTACTACTACTACTACTACTACTACTATTACTACTACTATTACTACTACTACTACGACTACTATTACTACTACTACTACTACTACTACTACTACTATTACTACTAGTCATACTACTATTACTTCTACTACTACTACTACCACCACTACTATTAGTATTACTATTACTTCTACCACTACTACTACCACTACTACTACTACTACTACTACTACTACAATTAATGCTAATACTTCTACTACCACTACTACTAACGTGCTAACGTAAAACATTGGCAGCAAGAAAACTGTACAGGCATGACTGCAAGTTGCCGAATCTGTACGGAAAATATTCTTAAGTGACGCGGTTTGCTATGAATACACAGGTCATGACAGTTGTGAAGTTTCAGATCAGGTTTAGACTTGAGAATATCGAATATCACGCGGCAAAACTGACGTGACGTATCATGGGTAGAAACAACCAATGAACGCGTTGCATTTGTATTGCTGCTCTAGACGCGACGGCGTTTTTCTAAACCCAACGTTTTGTGTTACCTTATTTGTGGCGGCGCTTCACGCTTCATCATCTACTTGTTGGATGTCAGCAACACAACATCGATTTATTCCGATTAAACCTGAGCGGAAAGTTTACCTGAAGCTAAATAGTGTGGTACACTAGCAAAAATTGCGTTACATTCGGTTGCGCATATCAAAATGTTCAAAATGCTGTATTGTATCAAGGGTAACATTTTCCAGGGATGGTATATTTTTCCTTGCGAATATCCTTAAAAGGAAAACTCATCCCAAGAAGCAGCGAAATGCCACGAGCAGGCATACACGATGTCCGTAATGAAAGCAAATTGAGTTATCCGGAGCCTAAATTAAATCATATCATATGACAAGAAGTGCCGTGTCAAATAGGAAATTGAACGTTTAATCGTTGGGTTAACATGCTTTTTAGAGGATTTATTCAGAGACATTTTGTTGTTGCCGGCAGAAAATGAATAATGGTATTGTAACCGCAGCGCTAGGGAAATAACAACTGATTCTTCGTTCAAGCGATGTTTGAAGGCAGATCTTTGTTATAATTATTGCTAGCGTCGAGCTGTTCTCTTTTACTGCATCGTGCATGTTATGTCCCTTTTCATGCTATATCTTCCTAAACAAATATTTTTTTCTCTTTCTCCCTCTTCCTATATCTCTTTCACTACATTCAACCCTCGATGTCCTATGGTGATATTCCTAGAAGATGCATGGTGACGAACATTGCACTTTCTTATGAATATGATCACATCATGATTATTCAGGACGATGACGTTTTATAACTTTCATAATTTCAATGATCATCCACCTATTCTCAGATTGATAATGACATCTTGCTATAAAAAAAAATATGAAATGAAAGCCAAACATCTCTGTCACTTTACTTTTCGAGTCTGACTACAAATGTTTCTGGAGATTCATTCACGTAATGAAAGCCAAACATCTCTGTCACTTTACTTTTCGAGTCTAACTACAAATGTTTCTTTAGATTCAGTCATGTCATTCATAATTGTATTCAAATTGTAATCTCAACAACATGAAACTGTAATATTTGTCATGAATTAGGCTGTGTTGACATTAAAATAAAGGGTGCGTGTGTCGCTATTTTTTCTCTTGTCTCCTACGGGTAATGGCCTGGAGCCATGATAATGGCACTTACCCTCGCTCGTTTTAATACTCAACAACGATCTACCATAACTACCGAATAATGCGTAGGAGTGGTTTAATATATTCCATTATTTGCGCGCAATGTAGCATGTCATTGTTATTGCCAACGCATTTCTTTATGATAAGCACTTTTTCTATATAGATGGGGAAGAAATCATGTTGATGGTGTCTTCTTACATCAATGAAACTGAATAGAAAAGAGGCCACGGTTCTTTAAACGATTTCCTTAGCATTATTCTACGAGGCGCCTCTTGCATTATCCCTGCACATGTTACAGTTATTTCTTTTATCGGAACAAAAGTTCATCTTTATATGAAGTATCATTTAACCTGGATAACGCACACCTAGATAATTGGATGAAACAAATATTTTAATTTAGATGCTTACGGAAATAAAAAGAATAGTTGCGTTTCATGCGCAAATTCCACATGTACATGTGAAATGTGTGCTCCTTGATCGGTACACATATGGACGACTTACTTGACTCTACTTTTTTGTGAGTATTGGCACTAGTCATTGAAATACTGACGTATGCAGGATTGTCATGATAGTCATATCATACTTTGTCATAGAGTATATCATTTTCTATGACGACGATTAGCCAATTCACATCCCGTACCAACCACAGAACACCAGTCGGTGATCAGGGATCTTATAACTAAACTGTAATGGCCTACTGTCTACATAATCATGTGTATGTCGAGTTACCTCAACGCGTGAGGTAGAAGTTTGATATTAACAGTCTTGGATATCGTGTGACATTGATCGATATCCATTCCATAAGATTCTCCTCCCCAACTTCTTTAACTCCGCCATTCCTCAGTTGCCAGAGCTCCCTTCACTTCCGGTCTATCAGTGAAGTCGAGTATGCCCTATATTGTCGGTAATTCAACGAATAAGGATCTGAATCTGTCAATTTTGTCTTCATACCGTAAATATCTGTCAAATGTTTGACCATTCCCTGCTTAAATCTCAAAACATTTACTATTTGTATGCAAATGAGCATTTTTTTTTTTATTCTGCGTTTAACACATCTGTCAGGCTTTTTGAAGAAGAATAAATTGAGCGACCTGGTACTTTGTAATCTTAGTTTATCCTTGCCAATTTTCAGGAGTCCATACATTTTTTATATGTGGACATGACCACCTACTTTGTCAATCTACTTGTGTTCATATTTATATGGCTCTATATGTAAACCCATGATATTCACCTTTCTGAAGTGTTTCCCTTCGTGTCATACACGATGGGTTACAATATACGTCATGAAGATTGCATATAACAAATCTGTACACATCGTTGTAAGGTAGGTTATATTGGGAGGTGATTTTCATTTATCTTATTACCTTGTACGTGATGAAGTTGCGTAGTTATGTGAACGTGTTGTATTTCTGTTTTCTTGTTTAATCATTTGCAGAGAAACTTATTCAACTTAATCAGCATTTTCAAGGTATTTGCCCAAGACATTGCACTTTGTTTCCTTGAGCACGTAATAAGATATTGACCACCATATTTAAGAAAGTCAGTTCTTAAAATTGCGTAGAAGCCGAGACGCAACATTGGACAGACCTTTCAAAACATTTGCAACTACTGGATGAGCCATTCATTGAGCAAGACATTTTTCCCAAGCTCTCAAATGTGCAGAGTGCGCCATTCAAGGGTAATTTCTTGTTCAGTGGTCACCTGACCCGTTTGAAGATTATATCCTTTATCCGTACCCGCGTTTTTAATGCGATTAATCTTATTCGAGTTTTTTTTAATGGTAAACTGAACTTCCTGAACACTATTTTATATATATGGGTCGGCTTTTGATTGTACTCTCTCTCTCCTCCATTGTTGTCAAAGCATTAGCCCTGTGTCCACTTAGCACGTCTATCCAATCCAAACCTCTTATTTCCCCTGTCGTTCTGATTATGAGCGTCGCTCTCGAAATCCTCCTCCTGTTTTTATGACAACCGATTTAACCGTTCCAAGCCATTGCCTAAATCTGATTTCCCCAGATGTACTACGCCCCTTCTCCCGTGTAATATAATTAATATATGTATACCGACGTGACGTAGGACTTTCGAATGAGGACGTGGTTTCGGAAGACTAATTCCGTCATACTCCAGTACCCATTAGACCTTCTTCGGCTGATTTGATAGTCGTCTTTGGTTCCAGAAGACTACTCCGTCTTAGAGCGTCCTTCGCGCTATAATTGAAAACACGCGAAAGTAGTATTCCATCAAGTGTTTTTAAAGGATATGATGCTTCCGCCTAAGCTATACCAGTATATATATATATATATATATATATATATATATTTTGTGAAAGAAATGGATGAAGAGAACAATGGTAGGCGTAGCTTAAATGAAGGTTCCCCAGAGCTATCTACCCTTTGGAAAAATTGGTAATGTCGAAAAAATGTCTCTGCCGGGAATCGAACCCGGGCCCCCAGCTTTGAACGCCGGTGCCTTAACCACTAGACCACAGAGACGGGTTAGTGGCTAAGGCGACCCTGATACGATTGACCGTCAGATTGACAAATTCTCGACACCATACCAATTATAATTTCCTTTGTTGGGTGCAGGTGGGTGTTGAACAATGACAAGCCGCCATGCCTCAGCTGGATCAAAGCTAGTACTTTGATGCAGTACACGTATGGGAGAAAGTATATCAATGTGAGAAATTATACATATACAACAGCTTTGGCAACTCTTTTATTTAAATATTTTGTGAAAGAAATGGATGAAGAGAACAATGAATATATATATATATATATACCGGTTAGCTACTATACTCCTCTGGATGTTGTACGCAACTTTTATGGTATTCATTGAATTAACCCTCTAAGTGACAAACAACATGCTGCTGTATGTCATTTGGGTTTATAGATCGTAACATAATGCACAAGTGGCACGCAATAAGTTAACATAATATATGTTGAAAGGACAGTGGTCACTATATATGTGTTTTACCACAAACAAGTCAGCGGTTCTAAGTTGCTTCCAGTACATATTTATACCAAGTGCTCTCATTACAGGTGGTTTCAACTGACTTGGACTTTGCTCACAACATGACCGCGTTAATGTCAATATAGAACACACATTTTGATGAAGGCAAAGCATACCACGTGCAATGAACAAAATGATATACGCTAAGTAGTCCTCAAAATATCACATTCGCCAATTCGTATATAATCTAACTGATGAAAGGTTCTACCAAGATGAATAGAATGAACAACCTCATACCAGGATAACATGAAAAATGTATTTCCAAAAGGAGCTTAATCCACTTTTAAAACTAAAGAGAATAACAAGTTTAATGATCTGAATTTGTACATGTTGTTATTAGAAACTGGACTACGAACGTGAAAAATAGTTGGCTTGCTCGCTATAGTCTTACATTTTCATTACAGTAAAAGTTTTAATGCTTCTTATTATCTGATATTCATAATTCAAATTTTAGTGAAAATAGCGCCTTTTGGACACAAGCTCTTCATAAAGTTTTTTTTTATTTGTTTGTTAAGGTGAAGAAGTAAAGTCATGAACGGGTGCTGGTGCTAGCATGTGGTGGTAAATATTTAGATAATGCTTATTAAACCGCGTTTTAACCTAATCAAACCAATAATTCTGGTCTACAGGCAGAGTTGAGATTTCATGAGGCTAATTAATATCGACCATCTGTTTTCAATGATGGTGCTTACCACGCACCAAAAGGCTACCATACTTTATATGCATAGAGATGTGTGTATGTATTTATGTGTGTCCAGAGCTGTAGACATCTAGCAAATCGCTTTTATTTCTAAAAGTTATATTGATTTGGAAAAAAAAAACCATAGGCACATAATATATCAATCTTGAAAACAACTAATAAGAGATACTTCCGTCTCCGTAGCACCTTTTGTATTCTTAGCTTTCCTTCCTGATCTGGTAGAAGCTTTTCAAGAATGGCAGCGTTTCCGATGCCTTCAAAAGTGCATTTTTTTTAAATTGGTAATTCAATCTTACAAATGTAATTTTGCAGCCTCTCCTTTTCCTTCTGAAAATGCAAAGTGGATAGCACGGCAGATATTGATCTAGATTATGTTTGAAACGAACGTTTATAGACTGTCACTCACACGGATGTAACGTTTCATTTACATTGTATCGAGGAGCAAGCCATTTTGCAGCCACCTTCAGTGAACACTGCTTTTGAAAACCCTCTCTTGGGAGTCCGCACTAGCTGACTGGCATAAGAGTATTGACATTGGCTCTTCTCGGACTTGTTTAGTGTAAGATTACTTGATTTTGTTGATTGAATAAAAATAAAGCAATTCACCATACGGCAGTTTCAGTTAACGTCCTTCCCCTCTTCAGACAAACTGCGATCTTGTTGTACAAGACAATGTCTGCTTATAAAACCTGCTCTTCTTCTTTCTATTATCATCATCATATTGCTCATGTCTTCACTGCCAAAGGCAAGATCTGACTTTGGTTTAAATCAAACTATTATCTTCAAGAAAATTTGAACTTAATTAACGAATAACCAATGTCACTATGTGGGAAAGGGAAAGTCTCCAATATTCATTTAATCTTCAAACCAGTATGATGCATTCCCCACAAACTACCTCAATTGTCTTCGGAGGAGGTTTCAACATTTTTTTTATTTCTTTCCGGCATTGAATATCTATGATTTTTTTTTCGGTTTTCAGGATGTTAAGATATCAGCAGATCATTAGAATATCAAGTCGTAAAGAAAACTCACAAGCGTTACAAACGCAAGTCATCAATTTCAGAATGATTGAAATTGAAGAACCCCTCTTTGCAAGAATCATCCATCTCCTTGTTAGATCATGGGTAACTTCGCGAGAGCTTAGATTTATTGTGGGCAAGGGGATTGAATTTAAGGTGGGATCGTGTTTGAGCGTGTTCTAAGGAAGACAAGTGGAAAAGTGCGTTAACTGATTTGTCCTATCGTGCGGCGTGGCCTTCGGCGGAAGGCGTGAATGTGCGAGGAGAAACGCTACACCGTGCCCTTGGTCTTTTCGCTCACTTAATTTGACTGATTTCGCTGGAAATCAGAAGACAGAAGAAAGTATCGATTCCAGGCCCCGGGCCGGTGATGCAGGCACATTAGACGGCCCTGACAGAGTCATTATGTTGTGGGGAAAATGTTGAGAGAAACACATCAGCAAGCCAGCGCGGCGCGGCAGAAATTAAGACCACGCTCTCATGGGTGATGGAAGGAGCTGCGGGGCTTGTTTGTGACCGTAAAATCGACCGCTGCAACAGCTATTTTGACAAGGAAGGCGCGTAATGTGTGTCACCCGGGACATCAACATTTGTTGCTCAGACAGCACAACCCTATGTCTGAAACTAATAGTTATGATTGGATCTCTGATACATTAAACTCGGTAAGGACGTAAGTCTATAATATCCTACAATAATGATAATCGTGGAGTCTAATGTGTTCGTTATTGAACTAGGTAGAGACAGCTGAATTACCATTTTCTGCCTGAACATCTTGATAACCTATGCGCTGTGATAAGACTTTTTTTTTCTGCATTAAGAATAATGAACAATGGTAGTGTTGATAGGTTGATGTCCAATTACGAAACTGATCAGTTGCAGCCAATTTACGGCTCCATTCCGTAAACTAGTTCTTTAAACTAGCTTAACACGATTGTCATTTAACTGCAAATCCTTTTAAATCTTCAATTTTTTGCCAAATAATTCTTTCCCCCTTTTACATTATACTGTCAGTGTAAAAAAAAAAGAGGGGAATAAGGAGATTACAGTAAATGATGATGAAAAAGGTGCCAGGCTGATACAGTTCCACTTTCGTGTCCTAAATATACGGATTACGTCAGATCTATGACCTAATATTCAACGACTTAGTCAGGTTCTAATGTTTGCCCCAGTTGTAGGAAATGGATTCAAAAGTTCAAACAGCAGTGTTATTTGAATCTGTATTGCCCTTATTGAAAACTGCAATTATAACCTTCAAATATCTGTTCTTAAGCCTGTTTGTGAACTGACAAGGGAGTGACATTTCGATTTATACTTGTACATACAGCCCAAGATAAAGGAGAACGTTGAAATAGTGTCACCTTTGATAAAAAATAGAAATAGAAGTATATGCGACCGGGAACGATTTAAATTGTTTCCGTTCTTTACAATGATTAAAGGAGGTGCACGTACTACATCGTCGGTTGATGTAACGTGAGCAAAACTAAGTGGCCAATCATATTAGTAGTTTATTAGGTTTTTTGTTGTATTATATGTAGCTGTTTTTTTTTATAGCGGTGCGCTTGGATGTGGTGGTGGTGGTGGTGGTGGTGGTGGTGTGTGTGTGTGTGGGGGGGGGGGGTCTACTAAACAAGTACAATTAAGTTTAGATGAATATACGAATAAGATAAATATACCATTTTTAGTATGTATGCAAATTTTAGTCAACACGTGTCCGAGGTTTTTCCGAGTAGCAATAACTTATTGATTCAGAGTGCATTTCATTCATTGAAACTGAATCATGAAATACATGCGAATGTTATATTGCTTCAGCAGGCAGTTAGGGGGAAAGTTGTGAAAACATTACGAAAATGATTTATCATATGCCACTTGCCATGACCTCGGGTCATAGACATGCTTAATATCATGATCTGAAAAAAGGGTATAATCGTTGAACTTATATAAATATCGGGACCTGTAATCAGCTCTATTATTATCATTTATCTGTATTAGTAAAATGATCACTCTCGTGATGCTGTGGAAGACTGTTACTCACTTGTTCACGTCTATGACCAGTATTACCATCGGGTTCAATCACCGTAAATGAACCGCACGAGATTGAACAGGTACAACATAACTACGACGTAGATTCACTGTTTTTAGCTCTTCAAACGGTTACCCATGCTTGGAGTATCGTTGCGAACAAGGAGGAAAACGGGGAACTAAGTTCAAGAGCGAGAAGCTTTTCGCTTGTGGGTGTGTGAACGATCCGTGATGGATGATGCTTCAAGGGGTCCATTTCAAAATGTGGCTCTTTGTATGCATCAGGAGTGGCGAGGGTACTGTTAAAAGGAAACGTTTCCAAATAATACCACCTTAGATCTCCTACGCTAGATAGTCCGAGATGCCCAAATCAGGTGAGTGCTCTTTTCCAGATTAGCGCCCCAATTACTAATTTTCCCTCCCATTTATCTAAATATTTTGACCCATTTGAGTACATCGCTGTATATTTTCGTATTTACGGGGAAATAATCTCAATACACACACATGCGCATTTGTGTAGTCGTCCAGGAACGTTCGGGGATGAAAAATGAAGCATTAAGGTGAAATGCGAGAGGCTAATGATAAGGTGCGAATGTAAATTACAAATAGTTCTCGAGTCGGTGGTACGTGAATGATTGATCTGCTGCAGGCATGTTTATTTCACAACCAACTCGTTTTCATGATATTAGTTTATACTTTCATGTATATTTCGATTTGTATTTTACTTTGTCTCTCCTTTTTTGCCGGTTTATTTTTACTATTTATTTTTACATTTATTCCAGTCAAAAAAAATGTGTGTATCTTCCCTTCTTGATATCTCTTCCACTTTGAGGTGTCATTTTAATTCACCCCCGGCACTTCTACTGCCCCTCCGATAAATATGTCTGAATTATTATACATCTTTACCTTGTGAGGTAACACAATGGTTACATTCTAAAGGAGATTGAATATGACTTGCCAAGCCTCTAGCCAATTATACTCATTCATATAAAACGATTACTTATCGGACGGGCAAGGTCGTCGAGAAGGAGCGATATCAGGAGAGATAACCGCCGCGACGTGCCAAAGATGAGAGACAGGATTATGATACCACACGATTTACATAATCACTCTTCTCTTTCACTATGCATTGGTTTAGAATACATCAAAAGTACAGGTTCCATTTTGTAAATATTCATTTTATTTCATAGATTACACGAATATTTTCTTTCAACAGTATTTCAGACTATTTGTTGGTAAAAGTATGCCCTGAGTTAATTGTATGCAGTTATGTAAAAGACTGTACAGTTTAGTTGGATGAGGAAGGTCAAGTGTGGGTGGGTGGGGAGCAGGGTGTGTGATTCCTGGGAGTAAGTACCTCAAGGCATGTTAAAAGGTGAGATGGTGAGAGAAAATGCTGAAGTTTACCGGTATAGCCGGTATAGCTATGCATTACACGAATGCCCTCTAAACATGTTTATTTCCTTGAGTATGCATAATGGGCTCATTATTTCTCTCTCTCTCTTTCGAGCGCATCACCCATGTTTATTCCTGTTTGTCATATTCCATCCTCTTCAACTCCATACCTCTCTGCTTAGTCCCATTGCCCAACCACATTTACTATATGTCTCTATCTCTGCTATTCCACTCTCCAGGTCTGCAATATCTCAACTGAAGGTCAAACGTGCAGTCCGTTGATATGTCCGTCATTATTTCTAATTTAATAAAATAATCATCGTCAGTCCAGGTAAAAATACACGAAGCTGTCTCCTTGTGTGCTTAATAATGTACGAGGATCCTAATGGAAAGCAGAATCGGTTGCTGTACTCAGAGAGTAAAATTGGTCCCCAGTATTTTGAAATTTCATGTCACTGTCGGTAATTTCTAAAATTTGTACAATTATCTCACGACAAAGTCTTCACTGTCGGTAACGTATTGAGGTTACTTCTAAAATGTTAAAAGCAAACAATTTCTTCCATTTGTGAATATCCCAATAGAGTAAATAGGGTCCATAATATAGCACAGTTCCGTTTTATTGTAGACCATGTTTGATAAGGTCAAACAAAAATATTCATAGTGTTGACGCCGAAAAATAAAAAAAAAAACATGTGCAGGTTTCCTACAAATATCCTTTCTTTTGTCTAACTAGTGATGGATATTATTCATAATACTAGCACAGTTAAGTATTAAGAGTCAAAATATTTTGATATAAGCGGGTATTTGAATAAAGAATTATTTCATAGAAATTTAGAAATTCTTCTAAAAGATTCTTCTTTTATCTCATCTTGCCATTCCCTAAAAAAAAAAAATTAAAAAAATACTGCTCTCCATTCTAACCACATTGCTAGAACTGCACAATAATGATTTATCGTTTCTTTTCACAGTGAAACGTCACAAAATCGCTGAATATTCCAGCTCAGAACGACTTTATCCAGTCCAATAGCTCAACCCATATTCTCTGGGTGAGGATGTCTACTTCAAGGTGTTTAAGAATAAGTTGACCTCCAGGAATTAATAATGATGGCGTTTTCATGTGGGGAATGTACCAATGATCGTGAAATATAGAAAACATTAGTCATCGCGTGTGATATTGCACTTTCAGACGATCGTTCTGCAGCAACTGAAATGTGATGTTTAAGTATCCCTCCTACATTCATATCCCAGCTAAAGGTGTACTCTTTATCGATCTGAGGAATCTAATTTCCTACTAGTACGTGATTTCTATATTAACGCTCAGACGTGGAATCAGACGCAAATAAACTGGGGCGTGACGGGAATATCGTTTCGTCTATATGTTTAGTCTACCGCTTCCATCGCGTGTCCTAAATCTCGATTCTCATCCCTCTTTTTTTTCTGGATTTTTCACGAAAAGTGAATTTCATTTATTTTCCTTGTAACATTATTCTATGTTTCCTGACGATTTTCGATCCAGTTTTTACACCAGAGTTGTTTTACAGAGATGGCACACGCACACTATCTCGTTGGCCAGGGCGTAATGGTGATAACATGGATCTTGTTCGCTTTCTTCAACTGTGTTTGTTTCCATCCACTACATATCGCATGTCCTCTTTATATTTTCTCCTTTACTTTCAAGAATCATAAAATGTGGCCTAACATTCTCATTATTTCTGCCAAGATTAATCTTCGAATAAATGGAATGTGAATTGTTGTCATGGGGATGACGCGGAAATTGAGGTTACAGGCAGAGTAAGACGATGGAACGGGGTTAATAGTTATCAGCCAGACATGCAAAATGCTTGAGGAATAAATCCAGAACTGAAGTCTTAGTATTTGTCCCTGCAAACTTTTCTCTTCTTGTTTTCCCCCTCTCTCCCTCTTCCATCTTTCCCATCTTTCATGTCTTTAGGGGCATCTCTGAACTTTGGATCAATTTTGGAAGGTTATAGTCAGGCAGGTTCCGCGACTGGTGTAACGCAAATTGTACTTCTCGTTAACTCTTGGACTAACTACTGACATTTGGAATACATGCCCGCGACAAACGAATAAACTTCATCTAGTCAACATGTCATATAGTGAGTATGTTACCCGAGCTACAATTTGATACACGGTTAGACAGAAAATTCATTGTGCAAAGTAAAATATATGAAAAAGTCATATTAATCTAAGATACAGCTAAGCACAGCTAAGCACAGCAAAGAACAGCAAAGAACAGCTAGCAGAATTTTAAGTGGTAAATCGGCGGAAAAAAGAAAAGAGCATTTACACACAATGAATTATTTATATGCATATAGACCAGCATGATCATGTCATAATAATTGAACTCCCTTCTCATTACTCCTTGTATTGGTACTTCCGCCAATGTCTTACGCCGATGGCTCTTGTTCGCACCCTCTTGAAAACGTGATGTGCTTTAATATGGATTGCCTACTCTGATATCACAAGTATAAACTTTTGAATGCACTTTAAAGATGTTTTACTGAAGATAATTTTCCATTACATACCTACTTGAAAAACATTGTGTGTGTGTGTGTAGATGTGTGTGTGTGTGTGTGTGTGTGTGTGTGTGTGTGTGTGTTTGTGAGTGTGGCTTACAGGGATAAATTTATCTACTACGTACTTTAAGTGATTGACCGAATATCAGCTGATTGTGATTCTCTCGATAAGTAAATATGATATACGTGTCTGAGTAAGATGTGCATGTTTGTTCAACATCGCTAAGGTTGTTTTGAGAATATAGACGACAGAAATATATTCTTCAACAGAGCATGCTTAATGTGTATTGAAATAAAAAAGGACAGTAAAAATTAGTATAACGTCAAGAAATAGATTTGTGTTGCCCTCATCTTGAATCTGGTTTTTATTTATTGTTTTCTTAAAAGTATATTAATGGTTCATTTAGCAGGTGTATGTGCAATCATCATTTGTTCATGTGCAAATGATTAATGATACATGGTTAATTCCAAACCAATCAAGGCATGAATTAAATATACCACAATGCATAGAGAATAAATGAATTGTTTATGCAATAGCTTTCCGATATGAAAGCAACAAACCACTTGGTAAATACGTGTTACCCGTTGTCAAACGAGCCGCAATGTTTGGCAAGATGTTTAGTACATGAAGTACGGTGCACTGGTAGGGTGGGGATATAATTAACGCCGTTCACAGGTGACAACATAATTTCACATCAACTTGAACAGATAATGGGGATGGCATATGCATGCAAGTCATTTGCCAGTCCTCCTGAACTCTTGTTGGTAAATAGCTTGGGTATGTGTTCGAGCGTTCGAATCATACAAACGTATAATGTACCATTTTCCTTTGGAATATAAAATGTGGTTTGAAGATTGCATGCGATAGATATTAAAAACGTCAACAGTAATGCGAGGTAAAGCGCCTGTCACTGCCATGGTGATTGGTTTTCTGCAATGGAGGTGTATGCATTCATGCACAAGCGTTGAACAAGCGTTGACAAATTATTTTGTGAATTATCTGAGCGTGAAAACTTGCAGCACACACTTTACGTTCTCCGACAAATCAATTTATGTATGCATGTAACCCATAAATATCAGCCTAAAAATGTCAAATGTGGTTTCTAGACAACCACACATTCGAAGACATTTTTGCCGGTGTAGACCGTAAAGCGGGATAAAACAAAACATTTCCATTCAAATTTGTTTGGTTTAACGTAGCGCAAGGCTCTGTCTGTTACTTGTGGAGAAGCTCAATCTAAATCCTTGAATGCTTTACAAACTATTCTTAAAAAAGGAAAAAATAATCCAGAACATTTTCTATGATACCCTAGAGTAATAAATGTTTTAAGAGATACCCAAGGATATGGAATACAAATATAAAAAGTGTTTCCTTACGAGTAATTACAACAAAACGCATTCTGATGATATATTAACCTAATATAACCGCCGGTCGACACGGTCTTTAGGAGATTAAAGATAAGTTTATGACTTTAACTCCGAGTCTCACTGAATGCTAAATTTGTCTCTGGTAAAGAAACCTAGATGCAACTGTTTTCTTTGTTTTAAGCTTTAGTGGTCTTTAGAATACGGACATGGCCAGGGTGTCTTTTCCCGTAAAGGATGAAAAAAAAAAAACATTGTTTCTACTAGGTACAAAACATATAAAAGATATAAACAGGCACGGCTTTCCCGAGCATCTGTTAACACTGGAAAACAACGAATGAAATCATTACTAAAGAAGAGTATGTGTATGGATATTAAGGAGCTGCGATATTTTGCAAGTACAGACAGCACTTCTCGTTTGTCCGAGATCGCCTCCACTACGTACTTAAGCCATTCATGTGCAATGTGAAATGCTACTTGATATATTTTTTTTCATCAATGGTGAAAAGAGCTGCACATGGCGCACAAAAAGTAAAAGTGCTACTCGATTGGTAGCTCGAATGAAGTTGATGGTACATAGTGGAGGCGACTAGGACAACCTAGAAGTGATGTCTGTACTTACAAAATATCGCTCATGTGCACGTAAATTCAGTTAATCTACCGTCCTGTACTTAGCTTTTACAGCACTTTGCGGCCAAGTACCAGTGTTGGACTAGATTTAAATTGCTGTAAAAAATTGTCTCGGAGTACAAACCAAAGGGTGGATTCTTTTCGAAATATAATCTATTGTGAGGTCAGATTTTAATTTGTTTCCAAATGTATTTTGTTGTTGTTATTCATTTGGCTTCACTGCGGGACAAATCACCCATAAAGAGATAGATCACTTAGGCAAAATTGACGGTGTATATAGAATCATCCGCTGGGGTACTTATTCGCTAATGATCTGCGCACGTAAAATATTGGACCAATTTAGGTTAAACTCATTTGGCAATTTGATGCGAACTGATGACCTTGGAATTCAATCGGACTAATGGTGCACTCTCTCTCTCTCTCTCGACGAATAGCAAGCCAACCTTTTCTCTCACATCTCCAATACGATATGTACTTACCTACTTGCAGTCTTGACATCTTAACATATGTTCGTAATCATGATTTGATTGTTTAATCAATCAAGCTCAAAATCTGATTCATCTTCATTTGGATCGTTGTCATTACCTCTCACACATAAACTCGGAATCCATTGGATGATATGGTACTCAAAGTGTGAAATGTATTTATTTTGTGTATATGAAAATACGACATACTAACTGTTTAATGAGCCCTCGGTATTATTATGGAAAGAATTGTAATACTTTTGAAAAAAAATATAGAGCAACTTAAATAAGTTATTCGTGAACAGTTCAATTCTGGTATAGACATCTTCAATGTCTATTGTGCAGATTTGTGACAAAATTTCAGGTAGCAATGTAGCTCTTCTACTTTATTTAATTTGTTAATTTGAGGTACATGTGTCTTCGATTTTTCGCCTAATGCAGTTCCTGTTTCTGTTTGGCTGGCGTTATATATAAAAGAACACAATGGAATTGGAATAAGAATGACAAAGAGCAAGAAAACAATTTTTGGCTTCATTGGCCTGTCAACAGACATGACTCTATGATAAAGAAATTAAGTTCTATAAGCGTATTGTTATAAATACGATTTTGAGGACGGGCATTACTATCAATCCTGACGGCGCAAGAAGACGAATTGTTATGTATCCGTTAAAGAGAATATACTGTACTGGGGAGATAAAAACCCTTCAAAAGGGTGATCGTGAGCAATCTTCTTACCAATGATCTGAAATGTGCATATGTGCATATGCAATTACATATGATGTCATTACAGTACGTAACTTGTTGCTTATTTGTATCTGGCGACCCCAACTCAAGCTCCGCTTTTCGGGTTTTCGCCTCCTTCAAATTTGTGCCGAATTATATACTGTATTCGTTGCTATGTCAAATATTATTTTGTATATGTTTGAAGGAAATAAATGTGATTTTCAATCAATCAAAAATGTATTGTCCATTTTAGAAACTGGCAGAAAGTTATTCACCCTCAAATGATCCACATTTAAGGTAACTATTGATAAAATCACAAATCTGCAAAATGTTAGGCTCGAAACGCTCTGAGGATTTGTGACTTAATCACTAACTACTCCAAATTTGGATCATTTGAGGGCAAATAACTTTCAGCAAGCTTCTAAAATGGACAATACATGACTTAAATGCCATTGCCAAGAAGGTTGCTCATAATCACCCCTTTGAAGGCTTTTTGTCTTCCCAGTACAGTATATGCCCTTTAAGGAAAATGGGGATTGATGATAGAATATGTATTCTCTATTATCACACTATTGATCAAAACTTTGAATAAGCACAGCCAAGGGAAGAGGATAAATAAGAGTCAATAATGACCATGCCTTTAAATAAAAAAAAATGGTAAAAGACAATGGCGTTATAAGCTGAATCGCATGCACAAATACAGGTGAAGACAGTGTTTTATTCTTTGCTGTATTTCAGAGGAGTAGGGTAGAGATTTAATCTACGTCCTTAATTCCCCATTTCCTACTTATTTTGCGTATATATTTAAATAATTTCCTATTTGTCAATGACGCAAAGCACAGAAGTGACTGTATTTTGTTGAAGGGTATGTATTTGCGTGCGTGAGTTTGTGTGTGTGTGTCAGTGGAAGGCTTTATCATTGCACCACCTGTCAGTAGTAGCATAATAATAGCTTTATGGCCAAATAGGGCCGGTAAATTTTAATATACTGTCATAGAGTCGATAATGCGTATTAGAAGAAAGCCAAACCCAATAAAATTCAATACATATCTATGTACAGTGAGTTTCATAATCATAGTATAGTCGAAAGCTTTACTAGCCTGAATGACTAACCTACTTCCCGTAATTGGACTCATCAACGCATCGAGAGGTTGGATAATTTTAATCACATCTCCACCGGGGATGAGAATACAAGTGGCTCTCTATGGTTACGACTGTGACCTCAATCTTCTCATGAAGCAAGTATCCATGATGACCATGAGTAGTTATCAACCTTGTGATTATCATGACTATATTACATGATCAGCACGTAGTCACTTAATTGATATAAATTATGCAATAAGTTCAGAAACATATTTTTTCACCCGAATATCAAGGTATGAAACTAATTGGGTTTCGAGTTGTGAACGTGAGAATTCATTAACACAGCAATTGGATACTGATCTTGAAAGGTCAATTATGGAAATAGGTCATCGCGACTCAATTTTACCTATATTCGAAGTTAATTTTGAATATTTTATATGTGAGGGAAAAAAGCGAAGGTGATAGAGGAGTTTCATTGACAGCGCTTATTTCTTCTCCCCAACATGGAAAGAGTACAATTCTCGCTCCACGTTAAACTGAAGGAACGTTTTGAACAGTTCTGAAAATAAAGGCCCTTGTTTTGTTTCACACAGCCCTCACTAATGATAGGAAGCAACAGTTTCACAGATTTAAAAGAAAAGTTAGCTGTTTTATTTACACTAATTCAAATGGTCTTACAACAGGTACTTTATATGAATGTTTTTTTTTTGTTATTACATGAAGTACCACAGTCATGTCAACAACTATAGTTTCCTTTCTTATAGATATACATGTTTATACAAGTATATAATTGTTTGGGGAAATATAAATTCATATTCTCCTCAAAACCATCTGGGATATCAGCCATGCATATAATGTAAGACTGCATTTTTATATCAATCTATGTTTGGTTTCGTTTTAGATTAAGTTAACTTTTTTGACTTTGCATAAATATGTATATAATAAATAAATATATCTTTTAGATGACTATGACAGGATATTTCAAACATAACACATATCATTCAATCGCTAAATCTATTTCGTCTTCACACGCACGCGACGAATTAAAGAGAAAAAAGAAAACCAAGGCGAAATGTATGTATTATAATTTCCGAATATGCCGGATTCAGAATTGCCTTAGTACATACAATGACAAACAAGAGAGTGAAAGAACATTCAAATCCAAAATAGAACACCACACTTTTTTTTTTTTTACAATTTTCAGGAACGTGCCGTAAGCTTACCTGTGACCAATAAACATCTCAATGCATCATATTTCAACTGGATATATTTGTATATATCTGAGGGGGAGACCTATTTGAATTCGCTTATTTCTTGTTTTTGTTAAGAGAAGGGGATAAGCGGGGGAAGTAAACTTACCCTTAGTTCAATGTCGTTGGGGAAAGCTGAAGCTGTAGTAAGGCAGACAACAACGACGACAGAGAAGATGGCTAGACCAAGTGACTTCATGATGGCTTTTTTGTTAAACACCCTTCGTCTACGGTCAAAATTACACCTAAAGATCCCTTCCTAGTTCGTGGGTTGTCACCGGTCTATCGAAGTTTTACTCCTGGATGGCGTGTGGATGCGTGGCGGGGAGTTCGGTCGTTAAGTTGAGTATAGGGAGAAATGGACGTATTGTTCTGTGCGTGCGTGCGATGCGTTCGACTCGGAATGTTGCAATGAGAAGGAGCTTAGAAGTACCGCCAATAATATGCCGCCAAAAATGATCGGGCACGCTCCATTCATTCCCAGTACCGCGGCTAAATCCACGACGCGTCTGCGCACGACGTCATAGAAGCAAACAACCAATCGCGTGCCGGGATGAACTCACATTTGATGTGTGATATTTTTGTTTTACTTGGTTCTCGTTTATGACGTTAATTGTCTTTATCTCGAAAGGCACGTGATTGGCCACTTTTCATTACAGCAGGTAAGCCTGTCACTCCTACTACTAGGTGGCAAGAGGTTCTGACCATGGTCAATGCCGTGTCCATGGAATTCAACCGGAGTATATGTTGTCTTAGTTACTGTAAGTACATTTTACAATGACAAGATGTCAGTATCTTATCACAGAAATAAATACGTTACGGATAATGATTATAATACATATGAAATTATAAAAATGAAATCGGCATATTTGGATGGTACAGTGCTGAAACTTGTTAGTATGAAGGCAAGCTGAAATATGAAATAATTTGCTGAATTTAATGAAAAATGTTGGGTTGCCAGATGTTGTTGTTTTTTTTTTACGTCCGTGTAACATTTTATTAGTAGTATTCCACGTTATAAGAAAAAGAAAATCCAAGACGAGAGAGAGAGAGAGAGAGAGAGAGAGAGAGAAGAAACAAAATGAGGTATGTGTGCTTACACACGGCGGACTCTTATTAGTTATTATCGTACTTGTCTTCATCCTCCTTGTCACCATCATCTTTAACTATATTCGATCTACATTCAATCGCTCGTCTTCTTCTCCTCTATATGGCTTGTGATTCTAAAGCCCTTATGCATTTCAAAACTCTCATCGCTATTCGTGTCCACGATCTGCGGTTTGCTTTCGATATTTTAACTGTTTGTGTGGCGCATGTAAAATTGTTCACAATTAGCACTCGCAATCTGCATAGAAATGCAGTTTATTTTGGCACTGGATGGCATAGGTTGCTCTGCTGAATGTCAAATCCCATGCAAAATGAATGGATTTACGATGGTAACAAATAATCACAGATGATATCATTTCTCTTCAACCTAGACATATGATTGATGTATGTTCTCTGCATATCCAAAGAGGAAATTGACTTAACGTTTTATTATGTAAAACATTCTAATCATTGGTCGTCAATTGAAAATAAAAATAGGGTTGTCATGACGATTTTCCAAGATATCCCGTTAGGCCTCGAGTGACACTGTTATGAGTTATTATTTCATATCATGTCGCAAATTTCGGAGGTAAATAGCCAAACTATTTTTACACGGCATTTTTGTTATGTTATATTAACATGTATATTGCTGACGCAGCCTTTTAAATCCTTCTCATAAATAACTTGTTATGTCACTATTTCTTCTACAATCCTTTTTGAAAGAAATATATCATTCTCCTTCGAAATAGAAAAGTGAGCTATGAGAGATTTGAAAGCACATGTGGATAAGAATTTGAACCATGCAAAATCAAACATAACTATTTTGATCACTACATTCTATGTAGAGTTCTGGATTTTCAGTGAGGTCTCAATTGTTTCTCTGGTAACTTATCATTATTTCACATAATCAATGAAATGAATACATAACCCCACATATCTTAAGCATCTCTCTTTACGTCTGATCTCAAAAGAGAAAAAGAAGAAAAATACTGATTTCTCAGTACTGCAACTTAATTAGACTCTGTCTTTATTTAATGCTCACATATTTTCGGACAGTGAATTCAAAAATAGATCACGTACAAAAACTCGAATTGTTCAAAATCAATCTTTGGAATACAGCATTCCCTTCGGGCGGATCTCGCAAGAAGAAAACTCCGATCTTGTTTCCTAATCATCGTGTATCATGGTAGTTCAATATTGAAGTGACGTAGTACATTTACCGAGAATCTCCCCGGTGTCTTAAAACGACGCTTGAGCGTCATTTCGCAAGATGCGATATCACGCGACAGCTTTGACGCCGACAGAGTTCTGATACGTTGAAACAAAATCTGTTGGTTTAAGTTCCATGTGTCATGCGTCTGTCCGAAGTTTGTGTGATGTGTAATCTTGGGTTGCGTGGTGTGTTCTTAGTGTGCTTTGCCCGCAAATCCTTCAATGGCTAGATTAAACGCTGCTCTATGATGTTTGTGTGCATCACGTGTGCAAACACGCACCTATGGAGCATGAAGATTAAGCTCGGTGATCAAAGGCGTTTTAGACAAAAAGAATAGACGAAGAATAAATTTGTGTTTGAAATTGGCAGCACCTATTTTCAACTCCGATTTTCATCGCTTAACGGAACATCCATTACCTTTATTAGAATAAAACTAAGCATACATTTAAAAGCAATATGTTTGCCAATTTAGAAGCAAAAGTGTTTCTTTTTTATTGAAGCAAAATCCTAATTGCCAATTTGAAGATTTAAGTTTTTTTAATTAGCTTTGAAAGATCATCAGAAAATTTGAATTTGTCAATAAACGATTGTCCATATTGTCCGGAATTTAGAGATTGTTTATTTTAGGCATCTTTTATTTTGTTACTTCAAGATATTACAATGAAAATATTCAAGCCACATGTTTGGTGGTAAATCCCGATTGGAGTAAGTACGTCTGTGTCAAGCGCACGTCTGTTGCTGAGAACCACTCAAACCTATTTGTATAACCTGTGCAAATGTGCACGACTGGTACTTCAAAATGTAATACATGTTGGAAAGAGATTGAAGCTGAAATATACGATAAATTTCCTCAATTACAACATAGACTTAAATAATCGCTTTGAGATGTAGTAGGTCATGTAGAAACATGACCGATGGTGTACGTATTCTGATCAATATGGCTATCTGTTCAGGTGCTATAACAGTAGTGCATTTGTCACTTTTCCCTGAGCGTACTTTACATTGGTACAAATAATGAAAGCTATTTCCGATTTCAACTTACTAGGCGAGGAATTATTCAGTATAAGGTATACAATAGTATACCTTGCAACAAGAAATCAACAATTAGCGGTGCTTATCATGGTTTATAAGGTGTATTATCTGTATCATAAACTATCTGTACAAGTCATGTAGCCAATGTATTGGATACATTTGATATGATGTAGTTTCGTATCTATGTACTTAAGTATATGTGACTTTACAAATATACGTGAAGAACAGCAGCAGGGGTAAACAAAAAGTGGCTAATCAAGTACCGATTAATCTGAAAACAAACATCGTCATAAGAGAATATTTTATTGAGTAAGGACTAGTTTAGATGAAGTGCGTTACCATCTCTTACTATCCCAGAATAAATTTTGGTACCAGTATTGAAAGACGTATTATGTGAAAAGAGTGCTGTTCTGTTTTCGTTTTGAATGTTCTTTCAGTTTCGTGTTTAAGATGTAATGTATATAGAGCGTTATTAATCCCGCAAGTTTACACATTGTAGCACATACATTCCCATCGCTCCTTTCGACATGCTGTGGATTTTCCTAACTTCAGCATGTACACACTATTCAACTTCTATTTGTGTCTTATTCACAATACCCCCCCCCCCACCCCCACCCCGCCTTCACCCCAACTGAAACCCCTCTGGTAATACTTAAAATTCGTTTGGAGGCAACAAAACACATTAGATATTAGATGCGTCTACTCATTAACGGCTTTCACCTAATAAACACAACTATCCTATTAACATGTCTTGTTTCTGAAAGTATGGATTGCCCTCTACCAAATCATCTGCTGCCTTAAGCCAAGTAATACATGACAAATACACTTGAATTTGCGAAACGTTTTCCCTCGTGATGGGATGGACTAGAGAGGAGACTCATGTAACGTGCCGGCTTATCATCCTACTAATGAAACCACGAAAGACAAGAAACAAGACGGCGATCTTGAGATGGAATATAAAGGTTATGAAATGGGGTAAGGCCAAGGAGTAAAACAATCTCATTCAACATCTGTCCCTCTGATCAGCCTTTGTACATCTCCCGCTCGACACGGCCTCACCGAGAACCGGAGCCAGATTAGATATCAGACATGGCGAGAGAGACGTACCCGTCCCGAATCAAAACATATCAGGGTTTCACTTCACTGAAGCGAATCCTATTGATATGTATACCCCGTGGCGTCTCACTTTTGTCGAAGAAGAAAATGTGTGAATTAAATGGACGATTGACAAGACAGTTGTGATATATTTTTGCTCATCCCATTAGAAAGTGGTGGTGATATTGGCAATGTGGAAGGTGTATGATGGGGAAAGAGAGCTAGGAAGAAAGATGGGGAAAACCTCGAGAGAGAAAGACGGAAACATGAAGAGGAGAGGAATGGCAGAGAGAGAGAGAGAGAGGGGGGGAGAGAGGGGGGTGGGAGAGAGGGAGAGAGAGAGAGGGGAGAGAGAGAGAGAGAGAGAGAGAGAGAGAGAGAGAGAGAGAGAGAGATAGGGATAGAGAGAGACAGACAGACAGAAGAAAAAGAGTAAAACGAGAAAGGGGTGAATAAATACATGACTGGGAGGGGAAATGAGGGCCAAAAAGAGAGTAAACAAATGCTCGACAGATCTATCAAGTTCATTCACGGCAGAGAAAAAAAGTGCCGACTGTGATTATCAACATCACTACGTCACTATGCTCTCACGTAAGATGCAATACAGTAAAACAAATGAACGGGTTTATTGCAAGCGAAGTGCATTTTGTGCATTACTCCCTCTAATCCTGTCAATTATTGCACACACACACAGACAGAGAGACACATACCGTGTTCCTCTATCTCCGTCAGTCTCTCACCTCCGTACACGACACCACCACTCTACAGTCTCTCTCTCTCTCTCTTTCTCTCTCTCACTCTCTTTCCAGCCTCTTTTTGTTCACACAATTGTACTGGAACGACAATATTTATAGCATGCTTTATCAGTTGCATGAAATGAGAAATTCATCACACTATTGATAGTAAGGCCTTCCACTTACCTTAACATGAATCCTCCCAATAAATACACTCACACTTCCATATTTCCATTCCTTTAACATGAGGGTGCAATGCCATTTGTTACCGGTTACCACGGTTTCATTTTTAAGCGTATTAAGCGTTTTCATGTGACGCGCAGATGGTTATCTTTGATGACGCAATAATAAACAAGCGCAGGACAGAAATGCATATTCATAAGGTACGCGCATTTTTTTTACATACATATTTTCACAACATGCATTACATTAAACATAATAGTACCAAAGCAATTTTGTGCATTTTGTTATTTATTTTCAATAGATTTGTTATCAAAGTGTTTTTGTTCTTCTCCAATAGCTCTCTACCGATATTTAACTTCATTAATGATCGTGCACAGAAAGAGAGGAATTTTCTTTGCCATCCCCTTTATCTGCCTTTTTGATGAAAGAAAAATTACATGGCGCTTCTACCAAACTGTATTTACAATAATGTGCTATTTTTTAAATGTGTTCATATTGCGCATGCGTGCTGGCGATACAGTGCATGTAAGACAAAAAAAGGGGCAGCTGTACGAAAAGAGGAGTTGCTTGGAGAGTAAATAATTGCGCTAATGGCAGATTTCTGCCCCAATTATGGGAGATGTCACTCACTTAACACCCTGAAAATCCCCTTGAAACCGATTTAGAATGCAGAGACTGGTGATTTGCACCTCGTTTGCTACATGATTTAATTATCTGCCGAATTTTCCGAATGACCTGTTTTATTATTGAGACGCGCAGAGGATGTTTAGTCCTTCGGAGAACGATTCGTTGTACTTTTTTGACGATATTATATCGACTGATCCCGGAGAGATTTGAATGGGGCGGTAGGAGATTTTTAAAGCGTCGACATTTCGCGCCAGCGAACCGTCACGATGGCGTAATTGGCTGGATACGCGGGGTCTGTATCAACACGAACTTCGCTTCAAATTCCCACCGCGAACATCACTTGTATGTGTGTATAAGCGAGAGACGCTGTCATGCTTATGCCCGCTAGAGGGCTCCCTAGAGGCTGTCAAGTGAAGTTATCTAATAAAACAAGAGGTGAGGACCTTTATGTTGTTCTGTTTTAATTCAATCAATCATTTGTTTATACATGTATATGATGTAAGAAATAATACTTCCTGTCAAGTGTATGAGTGTGTATTGATGAACAAAGAGGATGAGGTTTATGCAGGGACAAACTTGTCAATAATGTGAAAAGTTGCTGCGAGATTTTCTTGCATTGTTATTAGCGGTAGTACAATTAATCAACAGTTTTAAATGAAAATTACATTACAAAACGTCTCGATGATACTGCACGGAGAGAATGCAATATACACAAAAACTAAAATACTGTTCAAATGTTAATAAAATGTTAAGTAATATCATCTTCATACTATGCCTGGTTGAATTGAGTGAAGCAGAAGAGCATTTTCATCTGTGCTTAGTAATCAGTGATAATCTAACACGGATTCTCTTGTCACAACCATGGCCACTGATGTGATAAGCGAATATGCTATTCTGCAGTTTGTTGAATTGAAGGGATAGTTCAACCTGGAGATGAATTGGCTTAAATGCAAGCAGAAACATGAAAGAAAGATTTAGTATAGGCTTGCCGAAATCCGTCAAAGGATAAGAAAGTTGTGATCTTTTGAAATTTCAATTTTTTGACGTCACATGCGAGGTGCTCTTCCATAATTTGCTCTTTTTCTGTTTTTTACAACGGAATTGCATTTTTCAAACAGGTGTGTGTGCAAAACGTATGATGTATCAAATGCATTCTTAAAAGGATGTATATCTCTTTGTGAAACGCACATTTTCGAGAAAAAAAAATGTACACAACATCTGGGAGAGCACCTTGCACGTGGCGTCACAAAATCAAACCTAAAAAGGCAATAACGTTCCCATCCTTCGACGGATGGTCATCAAACCTCCACTAATTATATGATTCTTTCATGTGTCTCCTGTTATTGAAACCAACTTTATTTCAGAATTTACTATCGCTTTAAGTTACCATTTTGTGGTTAGTGAACGCTAAATACAAATTAGCTTGTAATCGTCTTTTAATGTGTTTTTGTTACAATATAATACGCTTGCAATAGAATATTTCCATTATTGTTGTCCGTAACGTTTACAAGCGGTGCGCTATGAATGCCCATATGGCCAAGTGTGTAGTAATACCCATCGGTAAAGCTAATATCGTACACATGTTATACTTGCGTAATACATAATCGATGTATGAGCCGACTGATCGTGACAGTACCAGGATAGCCTGTCCTCCAGCATGCTGGACATTTTTATTTCAAACGAGAGGAAAGAAAAATGAAAGAAGAAAGAAGACAGAAAAGTTTTTTTCCTAAGACTAGTCACTCTGTTATTCTCCTCTTTTCTCCCTCCAGGGAAAGAATTGAGCATGATTAGTCTATGCCGCTAGACCCGTTTACTTGTGATTGTAATTTGAATTGAAAATGCCAAGCAGCCTGGAAGCCAGGCTAATCCAGGGTAACTACCTCGTACATTGTTCCCATTATATGATCCTCCAGTAACGGAATAATCATTGACTGGACATTCATCCAAACCCAGGTCGGTGTTAAGCATGTTAAGTGAACTATACCGGCAGTGACTACAGTTTGAACACGTGACGCCCATTTGTACCTGAAACTAGGATTCTTCTTCTCAGGCACTTATATACTTACCAATAAGGACGTATTGACCTACTAAAGGTGAGTGATCATGCTTTCGGTGCTTTCATAACACGCTGTCTTAATCTACTTATTTACCCTCTTCATCTTACTAAATCAACTCTAGATCTACTAACACGATCAATTATTAATGCGTGATTCGTTCAGGCCATGTCGGCGCATACATGAAGGGTATAATTGCCTGATCTTAAATTCATTCTCTTATTTTATCTATTTTTTCATTGTATTCGACACGTTGCTAATACGCTTTTCAGTAATGATTAGGAATTGTTGGCAATTTGAAAATAAGTTAAATTGATCATTATATTCATTGGATCCTCCTCCCAAGACGCAGTTTCATACCTATAGAATCAGACAATAAGCGGCATAATCATATAATCAAGTCATAAGTCGTACAAAATCGCATGTTAAGTATAAAAAAAAGATAACTGAATCCCTGTATCTGATTAATTTTTAAACATTTCAACTACGTGATACATCAAAAAGAGAAATGCATAGATAGCCTAGGTAAATACATTAAGAGTTCGATTGTAGGCATATCTATAATTGTCTACGTCATTATGAGAGTAACGCAATCGATGCGCGGAATGCAGTGTGAACAAGCTACACACTTTTGCACGTGTCGGACTGATGAAGGCGGTGCGGTTACATAACTACATCAATTGATCAATATTTCTTAATGTTTTTCGGTGTCATTACGGACTGCATTACAGTGACACACACTGGCTTATCAGGGTGAGAAACAATGGGAGATACTATGCTAGTTGTAATTTACCACTGTCCAGTTTGGCATACATCATTTACAACTGATAGGTTGTTCGTGTAGGGGGCTCATTTAATACTGCAGGGCCATGTTGCATGTAGGTT
Source organism: Arbacia lixula (assembly GCA_963669155.1). NCBI lineage: Eukaryota > Metazoa > Echinodermata > Echinoidea > Arbacioida > Arbaciidae > Arbacia > Arbacia lixula. The sequence continues at coordinate 3,705,585 of OZ022591.1, read as the reverse complement.
TTCAATTATTGTAACTTTCCATCAATGTTAACTACCATGGCAACAGCCAATGAGCTCTCAGTAGTGCATATGTTACCATGGTAGTTACTATCGAAAAAAGTTACAATATTCGAAGCCCTACACACAACGTAGCCTTGGAAGAAGAATTATCCACCATCTACATCGACTCTTTACACTTCTGTACAATAAATCAACAGGACCAAATAAAGCTATTAACTTCTTTTTTTATATATATAAACAATTGATGCTTTGTTGGTTGTTTCACACGTTCTTATACACAACACCCATGTATCAGCATTTTATTTAGCACACAAAGACTAAGTATATCGAGGTTCAAGTCTGAACTGAGAGCTATCTTCAGTGGATGTAAACTTATGGTCTTGTGTGAGGTTGCAGTTTGGCTGTAATATGATGAATCCATGTTGGCGTATGTAAAAGTCTGATAGCGTTAAATACAAAACGCACATTTTCTGCAGTGGCTCAATTATTTTAACTCTCTATGTAGCTATTAGGTACTTTTGCACACAATGATGCACACAAGCCCAATTCAGTAGCAGTTGAATTGGCACATAGAGGGTTACACGGATACGTGCTTAACTGAACTCGCTCTTTGTCTGCAAGATATGTCTTTGCTCTCAAGAACTACACCAGCATTTGGCACTGAAAGTGTTAAGCGTGATTTTGAATGTTTGTCATTATATTGTCATAACACGAAATACCGTCCTAACAAAGTTATTCATCAAACATAGATGGTTGTTAAAGCACCATAGACGCACGGTTCAATGGGTCTACGGTGCTTTTTTTAACGACCCGCTATCTCTAATGTAATTTTGCCTTGAACAATGGTCTCTCAATTTAAAGACCACATGCTCACATATATCACATTTCTCGTTTCCCTCTTTGTCAGCCTCACATGTCTTTATTTACAAGCGTTACACAAAATAAGCGAGTTCATAGTTGCAATATGCGCGTGAGCAGATTATCACTGGTACGAATGATCTTGGGCCAATTGTTTCACTCACAGAGTAAAATGGAAATTCCATAGATTGTGGACCACGTTTATACCCATTATAATGCAAATATGACAACAGCGATTCAGCTCTGAGAAGGAAGTGAAAGAACATTCCGCCATGTGCACCAGCTGCTTCTATTGTTGGTATGGGCAAAATAGCATGATCATGATCAAATCTCTAGTCGTTCTTGATTCAGTGGAGTGTCTGACTGTGATGTAACTATGATTTGCATAGAGCAGCCGTGTTTCTGGCACACTAATGGTGAAACGGTCTGTATGTACATGGTTTACTGGGTAATAAATCGGATACGTAGATGTTCGCTACATCCAGCAGCGAATCTTTTGATTGGCATGCTGGAGATGCTACCGCAAACACCATGAATATGGGGGTCAACAGAAACCAAAGTGGATTGGTGTACAAACAACAAACCACCGCCATCTCTTCAAACGGAAAGAAACGTCAAGAGTGATGGTTCCTGGGCTCTTTGGATTTCTGCGATCGTTATCGGTAGACTAGCCTCCAGGCTGTTGCATATTTCTGATCCCGACTGCCCAATAGAGCCTTGAATTCCAAGACTAGATACTGTATTATTGTACTCTATTCTCAGTCCTGGATAGGAAATCGAGAATGATTAGTCTACTGCAGCCAGACCCCTTTCTTAAATAACTTGTTTTAAAATTGCTAACCGCCTGGAAGCCAGGTTATTCTCTTGATACGTGATTTGTGTTTACCTCCTCTGATAAATAGTTGAAACAGAGGTTACCACCCTCTGTGTGGCAGACAAGGGCCCCGTTGCATAAAACTTATTATTAATGGTAACTTTGATATCAATAACAACTCCTATCGAAACCTTGAATTTGACAGGCTGTCCAGTGATGTTACCATGGTAGTTACCATTCATGGTAAGTTTCATGCAACGGGACCACGATGTCTTCTCTAAGGAACGTCTGTGTCTTGTATGTTTCTTTATGGACGGTTCTAGTATGATAAGAAATATATAAGTTTCAGGGTACACAATGTGGCACTTCTAAAATGAGCTTATTGCGTGTGTTTCTTATGCAAAATTCCATGTTTGATGTATACAGCACAGCTTTCACCCCCAAGATATATTCTATGCTCATTGAAGAATGGTACTCGCAAGGTGAGAAATATCCAAAGAGTTGTGCAGTGCGCCGTGTGGTACCGCAAAACGCGTCTTATTTTGTGCATTTCTTGAGCAACTTTCCTATTATTGGCGTAAAGAGTTAACAAGCACAGTTTTCACCTCAAGATGTATGATATGTTCATTGAAGGAGGATTCCCCCATGATGATAAATAACGATGGGTCTTACGGCACACCATGCTGTACCGCTAACATCATCGTGCGTGTATTTTTTGTGCAAAATTACCTTATTGCGTAAACATAATTAACAAACACAGCTGTCACCTCAAGATGTAGTACATGTTCATTGAAGGAGGATTTTCGCATGGTGATAAATATATGCCACGTGATACCGTGAAACTCGTCGAAGTGCGTATTTCTTGTGCCAAAAAAAAAAAAAAAAAAAAAAAAAAAAAAAAACATTATTAGCGCATACAGAGTTCAGGAGCAAAGGTTTTACTCTGAGATTCCCATCGCTGGGGTCATATCATGTACATGATTACGGTAATTGATTCACGTTGACGTACTTATCTCAAACAATACGAAAACACCTTTTCCGTCACCGAAGCTTACAATTCATGCTGTAGATGCTATTCCATATATTGAATGATGTGACAACGAGAGACGGTTCGTAATCAAATCAAATGAATTGAATTAGAAAGGGGAAAACGCAAAGATAAAATGGATAAAATAAGAGAAGGTAACAACACGTACTTTGTCGCTTTTCACTCCCTCATTTGCAAGTGATGCAGTATAGCTTTGTGTGTCGTATTGGGTGCGTGTGCGTGTGTGTTTGTGTATGTCAATGTATAATGTGTATGTATGTACGTGTGTGTGTGTGTGTGTGTGTGTGTGTGTGTGTGTCAGATGATGTGTGTATGTTTCCTATTCGTTATTTCTACGCTACAGAAAACTACCCGTTCCGCCAGGGCAAAAGACACATCACGTAAGGACATGTTGCATTCACACATGTGTATAAAGTCTTCGAGCTTAGACTGACACGTTATGGTGGTGTGTTAAAAGAGGGACTCCGTACACTCGACTACCACCATAGTAACGATTATGTCAACGTCCATTCTTAAAGTTCGCATAATGTCACCACACATGGGTTTTCTGACGCCTTTCTAATTTTCGGTGGTCTACACTTTTGATTCATGCGACACGAAACAGTTAGACAAGCGAACGCTGATGCCCTGTCTCCCTCTCTCTCTCTCTCTCTGCAGCGCAAATAGTTCGCTGACCCACAATAAGACAGTAATGGATACCGTTATGAAGTCTTAGACGACTGTGCGTGTCCAGCGAAATGATTTTGCTTACGTACTGACATCAACTCCTGTTTATCTTTGACCAAGTCACAAGGAGAAGTTCGTGTTCTTCTTGCGCCTTTTTTCCACTCGTGGTGTCCCGAAACTTTGCGTGGGACACTTTCTATTTTATATTTATATTTTTTAATAAGCCTATCAATATTTTCCTCTGCCGCTTTAGTAGCCGGATAAAAGTATGAAGCAACAATAGTTGGAGAGATTCCCAGGAAAGGTAGCGCTGGTAGTGGGACGTTTTCGCCACCTTGAAACCACCCACGTGTTGACGTGTGTTAATACTGACACGGAGGTGTGCCGTATAGCTCGTTTATGCCGTGTATCGATTGATGACAGAGTAACCGACGTGTGTCTTTCTCACTCAATCCTCAATCACTCGATCAAGTAACTAAGCTATTTCTGTGAAAAGAAGCGTTAAGAACCGGCACATCGATTCGAGTTTGTGTTCTCTGCGTACACGCCCATTGATCATGTTGTGTTCTGATACGAAATAGCAATAATGTCAAGAGAGGGATATTACTTGCTGGGAGAGGGACGAAAAACATGTTTTTTCTTCAGGAAATGTCATAGTGCCATCGAACATAGATCTCACATTATGCAAACTTCACGCCTTAAAACAATAAAGGCACTTGTTTCGTTTGAAATACATCATAATATATCACATTTTCAGAGTAGCTCAAGTTTTCATTTCATCAACATGGTCAAGGCGGATTGATCTGTTTGAATGCTCATTATTACGGCATACGTCATTGGAATGTACAGGTAACGTTTGTCTGAGAAATACATGGAAATTGTAATTTCCAGGCTAACCCGAAATTTATTTCTTAAAACTTAATATGACCGCTACTTCTTACTTAGTCTATGCTCCAATTTGTGGAATGTGATATATATTTTATGATGCACTGTTCAAGCCGCCCTAGTCTAAACACTAATATTGACACTTTTTCGGCATTCATTGCGTGTTAAAGAACATAGCGAGGATGGACATGGTGAAAGCAGGTTTAGTCTGTATGTCCAGACGTAGTTTAATATCGGTGCTTATACATATGGTTTTGTACACACAATACTAGTCACGCTTTAATTCTATTCTATTATCCATACGTCCCCCGTAGGGAAGGATTTAAAAATGATTTATCTACTGCAGTTACACCCGTAAACTAAGTATTATTTGGATTAAAAATGCTCGACAGCCTGGAAGCCAGCCTAATCTTCATGTACTCGGTCATGTTTCCTGGCGGTCGTATATGATCTGAAGTCTCCCTGATGTTTGTAGTCACGTGTTTACACAGCGGAATAGTTTAGAGAGCTGGTTAAACATTGGCCGCGACCTCTCTCATAGTCATTGTTGCATTCACGAGATTTCTCTCTCTCTCTCTCTCACTCACTACTCGACGTTACACATCCGTGACGAAGGCAATTTCCGGACCGTAACTATTTCTGAGCCAAATCAAACGCTGCTCTATATGATTTTTAAGTATCAAAGGTAAAAAGGTACTTAGCGGTAAAGAAAGCTGAACTCGTAACATGAAATCGGGAATCATGTCGCTCACTTGATATAACATTACAAACAAACAACATTGTATTTTGATGGCAACAAAGTTCTAAATATATATTGTCGAAGAAATGAAAAGAATCTAAAAAGAAATATATACAAAAATGCAGTGTTTCTTTCTACCTTTGTGTTCAAACGTTGTACTGCGTTTCCCCCATGTCGTTACACTGTTGGTTACACGAACGCATTTAAAACCTACATCAAGATGTTTTGTTACAAATTCGCTATACTCGATGTTCAAAAAAAGAAAGAAAAATAAAATAGTAACTTACAACTAGACTCAAGCTCAAATTGAAACATCGTCAAGTCAAAGGGTGGCATTGTTTATCGAAGCAAGTTTCATGACATGTCATTATTATCCTTCTTGTGATAATCCTCTGAATATTAAATGAGGTTTTAGTATTCGACAAACTTGGACCTAAAAATGTGTGTGTGTATCAGATAATCAATTCACAACACACCAATGTACATTGTATGCTACTTCTGTCAATCCACTAGCAACTTCCATCATAAGTGCCATTCTCATTGGGCTTAAAACAATCTCGAAGTTAGAAAAAAAATTATTTTTTTATTATTACCTAGCAACCGCACCAAAAGCCGAATGGTCCTATTGTTCCTGTCTCCTAACTTCAAGATTTTCCTAACTTCACGATTTTGGTAAGCCCAAATGAGAATGACACTATATCGTTATGCATGATCCTTCTAGGGGAAAAGAAGTTGCGGTTTGACATGTGTGATGCACAATGGCCATTGTTGTGTTCTGAATTAATTTTCTGATACACACAAACTTTTAGATCAAATTTTGTTCAAAAGTGAAAATCTCATTTAATATTCACAGGATTATAACAAGAAAAATAATTAATGAAATGTCACAAAACCAGCTTCTACAAAGTTTCACCCCCATTGACTTTATGGTGTGTCAATTTGAGCTTGACTCTAGTTGTAACGTATTTCCAATTATTTTTCTTCTAGGCTAAGTGTAAAAAGGTGTTTTTACAATCTAGTACAATCATTTTATTTTTAATGAGGGAACTGTGGTGTAGTACTTTTCAAAGATGTTAAATCAGATTGCAGATAGATTCCGGGTTCGAGCCTAATAGCCTGGTTCGTTACACTTCTGGGCAGGGTGTTTTGCTCATGTCTGTCCCTCTCAACCCAGGTGTAGTAAATGGGTACTTAGCAGGAACGACTCCTAATTAGATCAACTAGCTTCTGGCGCTAAATACGGCTACTGGGTTAAAGCAAGGGTAAAAATCGAGAGCCTTGGGCAGTACTTTTTACTATAAAAGCTGATCATTAGTATTTTATTTGTTTTCTTCTTCCTTAATTACTGTTTTACCGTTTTTTCCATTGAAATTACTGTACCCGGCTTTAGTAATCGCTCTCGACGTCACTGTTGTCAACACCATCATGTATATCATGAAGTACTACCATTTTCGGTATTCATCATTTTTGTCAGTAGCCAATCCGAACTAACATAATCGATATTACGATCCTTCTCATTAATATGGAGAATCATGTTCTGCCAATGGTAGCAGTTAGTATTATAATGACCTCGCTCACAGAACAGATTTGATATACATTTTACATCCTCGCAGTAATATAATCATTTCCATTATGTCCATTATGCAGGTATAGAAATGATCGGTGGTATAGGTTGCGGCAAACAATGGTGGTGATTGTGGTGATGCCGTGGTGGTGGTAGTAGTGGTGGTGATGAGTGGATGACGAGGGGAGGGAATACAGCCTCCCTCTTCCCTCGAAGGGAACATCATGGCTGGAATCTGCCGTGAATGAAATAGTCATCATTAGTAATTAGCAGATTCTTCCTTCCTCTCTTTCTCTCTCTTCCTCTTCATTTCTCTCCTTTCTTCTGCTTCTCTCTCTCTCTCTCTCTCTCTCTCTCTCTCTGTCTGTCTGTCTGTCTGTCTGTCTGTCTCTTTCTCTCTCTCTTTTTTTTTTCTCTCTCTCTCTCTCTCTCTCGCTTTCTATTGATTTTCTTTTCTCCTCCTTTGTCTTTTGCTCAATTCTCCATCTCCTCTTCTCGCTTTATCATCTTCTCCTGTGATATGTAGCTACACACGTTTCCTGCTCCCCTCTTCTCTTTTCAAATCTACACTTTTTTAAAAAAAATTCTCTCTCTCTCTTCAGTTCTTCTTTTTCTATCGCGATCTTCTCTGTCATTTTCTGTTTCTGTTGTATGTCGCTCTGTACATAATGTTTAATATGCGTCGATCTTCTTCTCTTTCTGCATGTATAGTCGCCATACTTCTCCCTGTTCATGTAATATCTAATATACACGTGTTTCCTGCTATCATCTTTTCAAATCAATACTTCTTTCTATTATGCAAATTCGTCCCTTCTCAGTTTTTTCTTTTCTATCTCTATCTCTTTTCTCCGCCCTCCTCTCTGTTGATGCATCCTTCTGTACATACGCCTTCGAGCGCTGATCTCTCCCTTCTCTTTTTTTTTCTCGAATAGGTCTAAATGCGATCAGGAAGTTGTAATGGAGCAAGACCCCCCAGCTCCTTTTTATTGGGGAATGTTTATCCTGTAATCACCTTCCTTCCCGCAGCACGGCCGGGAGACAGATATGATGAGATGTCAAAGGGATAATTTGGACCATGGCGTCTTGCGTGTTAGGTATCAGTCATGTATACCTTTCTTTGCTTCAAAGCTACGGGTGGCGGAAAGGGCGAGGGTAGCCTAGTTACAAAGGTGGTGGACATTTTTCTCATCCAGACCAAAAAAGGAGTCTGATAATAAGAAGCATTTTGTCATTTCATCATTTCATTATTTTGTCATTTCATCATTTCATTATTTTGTCATTCTCCTCCTTTGATTAATGTTCAGCAGTCAAAGCCCTTATTAATTGTTTTGTTTTTTATGAATTACCAACAGCCTGGAAGTCATGTTAGGAGAAATTAAGCCTGAACTGATGATACGACACTGTATGTCTGAAGAGTTTGCGATATTTGTATTTGTATTTGAAATGGGAAAACTGATGTAAGTCAGAAAGCGCAGCATTTTGTTAATACGGTAAATAGCGTGATATAGTAATATATATCACTGTAGAGGGAGAAAAGTGTATCAATTTTAGAGCAGCATATATTTGTTTGATAAATCCAATACTGTAAGTGGTAGGTAAATAACCAGAACATTTCGAAACTGCACCCCTTGAACATGATTTTAGTCCTCAATTTAAACTCTCACCCTCGTTACGTCAACATCATTAATGCTACATTGTACATATCGCGCGTGCACATTTGTTTTGGAATTCATGTTCCAAAAGCGAGCAGACAAATAATATCGTGACGTCATGCAGATAGTGATCGGGCACTTTTTTAATAGTCAAACAATCGGAGGGACTTTTGACTGGCCAATAGTGTTGGCACTATTGCCCGCTGAAAATTAGGAAAGTTAAAGCACAATAAATCAAATATTTGCTAAAAGGTTAATTTTCATCCTTCTTACTGATTTATGTAAAACCCCACCAAAATTTCTGAGAGAGAGATAAAAATCGTTATCAAAATTATAGCTCATTCAGCACAATATGTTCCGCGATGATATGACGTATTAGGAACAGTTCCTCGATTATTGATTTGATTTGGCGGATGTTCCAGTACAAGACCTATTATAAATGAATGGTCAGTTGTCCAATACAAAAAAAAGTTATGTTATTCGTGAGCATTACCTTTCTTTAGGACAATTTCCATTTTATCAAAAATGAAACTGGAAATAAGTACCGAACAGCTCAGCGAGCTGCAAACGGTTGCGCGTGTACGGTAAACTAGCCGCTCATCCGTCGACTATTTTGGATTTTATTGACCAGACAAATCTCACGTAAAATCGTGATAAACAAATCTACACATTCAGGTAATGGGAGATCCAGTTTAATAAGCCATTTCCGTAAATGGCCCCTTGTGTGACGAAAAAATTTGCTTTGGGGTTAGCTTTCCTTCAAACCAAAGCCCTGACTATCAACCAATCAGGTAACAGAATTAGAGTGTCTTATGACATGAGATCCTTATACTCTGTCAATGTCTGTTATGACTTATAAACCATGTTGGTCAAAACTCACAGTAGTAACACACGTACGGGCCGAACTGAACAGCTCAAAGGAAGAGGATAATAAGTAGCCAATCCTAACCCTTCAGATTGCCCACGATTAATAAAAGTTGCAGGTTGGCCATGAGAAAACACGACGACAGATATTCAACTTTGTCTTTTATTCCTTTTGGTTTAGGGACTCGCATCTCTCATCTCGGCGAGTGGGACATGTTTGAGAAGTCCTGACATGCGCACTTTTTGACCCGCGATCTTTTTTCCACTTGACCCTTCTCCAGCACTGTTTGATGTAGAGACGCATTCATCAACCCAGTGGCCTTCCGTCTTATTTCTATCTCTTCCGATCCCCTGCACCGTAGCCTTGTGACATCGTCGCGACAGCCAAGGACTATGGCACACATTTTAGGATTAGGGAAGTGTAGTGATATATTTACTCACCAAAAAAGAAAACCGTCTACAATATACTAACACGCGATGACACTTTCTTCTGGCAGGTTTCATTTAGAAGGTTCTTCGCCTACATTTGTGACCTTTAAGTGAAGATGGTGCTCTTGCATTACCTCATCCATTTATTTTCTTTTTTAAAAAGTCAGCGAAAAAGCATTACGCACACCAGTTCTGTCACGTCTATCATATTGTGACAGTATGTATCTTATTGCAACTGTTGCAATGCAGTTCCTGCTAGCGCTAAATAATCACACATAATTATAGCGTCTTATCTTACAATTTAGGTTATTACCCGTTCTAATAGCTTCTTGGATTGAATAAAAATGGGAAAAGCATACACAAGTCAGTCCATCACATATCAGTTGATAGGAATGATAAACATGGAACAGAATACTGCTTTCCAGAAATCGCGCGTGCATATCTACTACCAATCTGAATCATTATTAACTATATTGACACATAAATAGTTAAACGCTTCGAGTAGTAGACGTATCTAGCACCTGAAACATATATGTTTTGCAATAAACAACACTTTCTCGTGACCGTGGGGATTTCGTTGCATCTTTAGAATGTTTGATATTGAGGTATCGATTGCTTTTCCAGCGGATATATATATGATGCTGCCAAAGGTGCGGTTTCAACGCGTCGCCTACGTGCATGAAAAATGGATTACTGGGTCAAAAATCTCCATTTCATTGGATTGACATTTCTCTCGGCCGATAGTCCTGAGGGGTCGTTTTACGACAGTTCGTCGGCAGGAAATTACCGGTGGTTTTCCTCGGAATAGGATAGAAACCAGCTACGATATCAGGCAAAAACTATTCATCATCATATCTACGAATTGTGCTGATATATGGACTACTCCAAATACGCCGAGGAAATATTGATGGCACATCGCGTTTTTTTAGGTGGAGGTGTTTATCACCATACTTTGACACCAATCTCTTTTTAGGTCACGTATTCAAACTAATGACACAAGGCAAACCAGTAAAATGGTCACCTCCTTTCGCCAGATAAGTGGTATTTTGAAGACCTTGCATGCTCATTGTATTTTCTAGCTGGTCTTTAAGGTAACCTTGCCGTTTGTGATTGCTTAGTCAATCGTCGAGATGATATTGATGACATAAGCATAAAAGCAACAACGAAAATATATAGATATATATCCCTCATAGGGCTATTGTATCCCTCCCTCTCTCTGCACACTCCCGTCCCCATTCTCTCTCTCTCTCTCTCTCTCTCTCTCTCTCTCTCTCTCTCTTGTTCTCTCTTTCTCTCTCTCTCTTTGTTTATCTCTGTCTTTCTCTCTTTCTCTTTCTCTCTCTCTCTCTCTCTGTCTGCCTCTCTCTCTCTCTCTCTCTCTCTCTCTCTCTCTCTCTCTCTCTCGGTTCCTCAATCTATTCATATCCTCTGCTTTCTCACTCTCTTTCTCTTTCTCTCCCTCTCTCTCTCTCTCTCTCTCTCTCTCTCTCTCTCTCTATCTCTATCTCAACCCCCCGCTCTGTAGCACGCGTATACCTCACCACTATCAACCACTCCAAAACGTAATTACAAGATGCCATGATACGCATGACGGCCAGCGATATCCCTAAAACCTTTCCCGCCCTTTACCACTAAATGGATTCATTAAGCGTGGATAAGATCCAAAGGCACAACAAAGTAATCCAATAGTTCCCCTCTGAGTAAGTCCATGGTATATGAGATGAAGGTGGTTATGTAGTCAGCTCACATCATCCAGCGTATTACACTGTGCGAGACATGGATTGAATTGGACTGAAGACGCAACACACATATTTTGGTCGCGTAGTCATTACGCCCATGTTCGTGGCGTGAGGCTCATAACAATATTAACCGTTCATCTGCCAATATTGCATTTTCACATAGAGCAGCATTTAATCTGGCACAGGAAGTGTTAATGTATGAAGTGTAGTTAAGATCGACTACTACATGTACTTCTGGTAATCAAGTGTACCTCAATAGTACTATCGGAACTTTGATCCTTTCTCTTAATCAGAAAACGACTTCATCTGAATCATTTAAGTTGCGGAGAGAGGGTATGTGAGGCGCTGGGAAGTTTTTATTTTTTAACGCTCATGCAAAGGGAGAATAAAATGGGAGGGAGAGACCGAGGGATAGTAAATAGTCATATGTTTGATCTTTAAACAATAACATGAAGTCATTTTAATTTGTATTGCATTCAGACATTTCATACAACCTAGGCTCCATCGCTGAACTTATGTGATTAATGTATCATCGCGCACTGTATTATGTCGCTTCACAGTTCAGTCATAGACATGACGTGAATATTACTTCACACTATATGATTTTTAATGAAAGTTAGCATAATAATCGTTTTTCAGTTCAGGGCTTTTTAAAACCCCAAAACAAATAGTCTGTGTACTAAGGAGGGGTTGTGACGAAGATATTTGACGCACGCAACATACGGATGTTGGCATTTTCTTGACGTAATACGGCTTTGTTCACTCACTTCTCCCAGGATATCGTTAGCCATTCAAGCTTTGTGAAGTAACGGTTCCTATTCTTAGAAAAATTTTAATGGATTATCTAGACGCATGTGACAGCACGTAAATCCACATTTTGATGTAAAAACACTTGTAAGTGGTTGGTTTTCGGTACAACGGGGCCGTGGGGATCAGAATTGACTTGCCGTTGGGCGACAATATACAAACAAAATGGTTGTGCATCAACATGATTTCTCGACGTAGGCAGCCCGTAATTGGGGTTACTTATTGGAAACGCGATTTGTTACATGTCGGACCGAGCAAACACGAGCGCCTTGGGGTTAATTGAAGAGCGCCTGTGACAGTCAATACACAGGAGTGGACGAGTGGGAACGTCAACAAACATGTTCTGAGATGTAATTCTACATCCGTGGCGTCGATACGTGAGGGAGCAAACTATTTTAGAACAGTTTCATTGATTAAAGCAATGGTTCAAGTACAAGTAGTAGTATTAGAAGTACGAAAAAGGAGAAATTACGGTAGAGGTAGTGATATTAATAGAAGATGTGGTTAGAGGTATAAGTATGAAGTTGTAGCAATAGGTGTCATATACGTATATAAGTCATGGTTTCAATACATGAAGCAGTAATTAATGTAATTAAAATAATAGTAGAAGTAAGTAAATAATTAACAACAACACTAATGATAATAGCAGTAGAATTATTATTAGTAGTAGTAGTATAGTAGTAGTAGTAGTAGTAGTAGTAGTAGTAGTAGTAGTAGTAGTAGTAATAGTATCAAGAGTATCAGAAGTTGTAGTTGCTATATAAGATATCATTAGAAGGAATATTAGAGAGAAGGTGATGGAAGAGAGGAAAGAAAGTGGAATGAGAGAAGTAGATATTCGGTCACACATCAATAGCGGAGCCCAACCATGATTAATCGCCGAGTGAATGCATGCCGCCGCGCCCGTCATTTAAATGCCGACGCTTTGATGAAAGAATGGGCATAAACGCCTAATTGTATAGGTGTGTTTTCGCAAGTCGATTGGTGTAGCAATAGTGTATGTGTCTATCTATATGTTCATATAAATATATTTTTTTTAAAGTTGACCTACGTTCATTATTGTAGTGACGTAGAGATATCTGAGAGAAATACAGAACGATACAGCTGAGAACTCCACCCTACATGGGCGCACAGTGTAAATGCGATCGTATGACATCACACGCGGCGCGTACCAGATACACAACAATTACTGGGACAAGCAGGTAGGGAGAGCTCGAAAGGTTACGATGACGTCATGGTAACAAAATCAAGCCTGCGAAGACAATAGCGCAATAGTGACAAGGGCGGGCGGATTCTTCTCCATTGTGTGTCCACGCTCGCGCGGCAGGAGACGCCTGAATGAAGCTCACTGGCAACCGAGGGCGAGCGAGGCCGCTTTGTAACAAAAAAAACATTTTTTTTGGTCCGTTTCGTTTAATAGTCCGCTTCATTTACCGAGGTGTGCTTTCTAAAGCATAGGCGGTATTTATAGCGAAGGACGTGAATGAGAGCGAGAGGAGAGACGGGGAAAGTCATCGAAAATGTATCTTCCACTGAAAGGAAATATATTTCACGATATATTGGTGGAATGTTTAATAGAGCAGGAAATATAAGAACTAGCTGTTTACCATCATGAGAGCTTAACCCTGATTTCTGTTGTTTGCTTTTAACATCTAAAATGGAAATCTTAAATTTATGAAATTTTGAGTAGGATATTTTGTATTATTTGTTGGAAAATGTTGACGTCTGCGGATTCGATACTTAATGGTCTGGCACAATGTGCACCTTACGTTGACCTTCACCTTATACTCTATCCGTTATGTATACTAACTTTTCAAGATCATCTCTTATGTCTCTTTTTGAAGAAAAAAAAAGTACAACTGCGCGCCTAACTTTCTGCACCACACAATCAAACACCCACACACACACACACACACACACACACACACACACACACGCACACACACGCACGAGCTCACACACACAGTCACTCACACACACACACACACACACACAAACAAACACACACAGAGTCATGTCTAACTTCATATACAGACGCACGAACAGGTGACCACACGCCAAAATATATTCTCTCTCTCTCTCTCTCTCTCTCTCTCTTGCTATCACACATAATTACACACACGCACACGCACAAAAACAACACATTTTATATTTCTCTCATGCAAACAAAAAACGGAAATGTATAAGCTTACACTCAAGCACACACTCACACACATACGAACACTCCCAAACACACATCGTTTCTTATCTCTCTCTCTCTCTCTCTCTCTCTCTCTCTCTCTCTCTCTTTCTCTCTCTCTCTCTCTCTTCATAGCAGATGCACATAGGTCTACATCCTTTTCTCTACTCTTCCTACGCACACGCGCGCGCGCACAAACACACACACACACATACATATTCTCGGTCTTACACAGTCTCATTTTCTCTCCATCACATGTACACAAAAACACGCACGCACAATTTAATACTCTGTATGTAAATATACGCCTCTCTCTTTCCCTCTCACTCATTTTTTACTGTTTAACAAACACACACTCACGCAATATACTTATAATGTTCTACATGCATTTTCTTTTTCTTCATGAAATGATGTAATGAACAAGTTCATCCAAAATGTCAAGGTCCTTTAAAAGACCAAACTCAATTTGATGCATTTATTTACTTCGAACTTGTGTATTTAGTGTGAGTGACCTTATCACTAAGATTGCTGTCATTATTGTGGAACTGACAAGTATAAATCACATCAGTGTAATGACAAGGTTCAATTTGCACCTTTAGAATGTTAATGGAAGTGACATATAAATTATGAACACATACCCTGCGCACACGCACACACAGACACACACTTGTACACACACCCACACCCTTTCTCTCTGTCTCTGTCTCTGTCTCTGTTCCTCACTCTCTCTCTCTTTCTCTCTCTCTCTCTCTCTCTCTCTCTCTCTCTTTCTTCATCTTTCTCTGTCTCAGATAACGAATCACACACGCGCACTGTCTCTTCTCTGTTTTCATCTGCTGCGCACACACTGTCTTTCGCTCATTAATACATGCCGTTGCATTGACTTAAGCAAAGTGTATAATTTATTTCCATTTCATATATATATAATCATGAGGGCTAGGCCTTACACATATACTTCACACAACATTGTGATTGCACTGTCAAAATAGCCGTACACGCATTGTTAACTTGGATGATAAAAATACAGACACACACCATTTTCATTCATTCGCACATACACATTTTCCTCTCTTTCTCTCCCTTTCTGCCAAACACACATCCTCCTTGTCATAAATGCACATGTCCTCAATCTGTTTTTCTTTTTTTATCTCTCTTTATCAATGTTTTCTATTTGTATTTCACACAAACCACACACAAATACATATTTTATAATATTTTTCAATTAACTTTTGTAAAGAGAAACCCGACAAAGCAAAGGGCATTCATTCGTCGAGGTCCTTAACAATAGGCCAACTTGAAATAATCACATCGACGTATAAATGCATTTCTATTTTTATTCATTCAGATTTTCCTTGTCAATTATAAACCTCCTCTCCATCATAACCACTTAATCACACCATCATAAAAAAAGTATATATTCGTTACCAAATTGGAATATAAATTATTGTTTACATACATTCCGGCACATGCACACATTCTCTCTTTCTCGCATGCCATTACACACACACGCACACACACACACACACACACACACACACACACACACACACCTTGAAGACATATAATCATAATGCAACATGTATTGAACTTCAAAGAACGTCGCGACAAACTTAAGTGCATGCGTACTTCAAGGTCTTTTAAAAAAGAACAAAAAAAAAGCACATCCATTATTTGTATACATGCATTAATTTGTTTGGTATGTTGCCTATTTAGGGCGGCCTCATCAGTGAAACTGCCGGTCGTGGGAGGGAGGGAGAGAGAAAGGGGGGGGGGGGAGATGATCACCAGTCCCCACCGCTCTCTCTTTGAGACATCCATACATATAGGAGACCTTGAAATACCAAGGTTTACCACGTGATGTAGTTTCTTTCGATCTATACTGTAATAGAATACGATTTACACACATTCAGCAATGGCAAATGTATAACTTTGATTGTTGTATCCCCCGCCCCCCCCCCCCCCCCTATTTCCCGCTTTCGCATGCATTGAGACCTTGAGATACCACGGTATACTACGGGATCTAGTTTCTTTCTACCTAACACTTACACACACATTCAGTAGTAGTATTAGATATCTTTCTGTGCCCCCCCCCCCTCCTCTTTCACCCTTTTGCATTCTATTCCAGGAACCTATTGTAATTGGATCCCGGCGGTCACGTGTCATATCGAGTCCGCCAATCGATTTTAGCTTGTCAATTTCCGCCGGGTGTCAAGGCGTGCGCCGCCGATAGTGTGTTAACGGATGCCGCGACGAGTGGTCCAGCGATGACCAGCGGGTGACGTCATCAGATTTAATCTGCACAGCTAAGTACCCCTCACCTGACCCACCCTTTCTCTCTCTCTCTCTCTCTCTCTCTCTCTCTCTCTCCCACACACACACACACACACACACATACACACATATATCACACACAATTACATACAACTTACACACAAACTATCATACGCATTTAATGTGAAGGAACCGACAAATTTAAGTCATATGAATGAGTGACTATCAATACATATCTACAACAGATCACAGATCAATGGTGATAAAATTACTAGTATTTTTTTGATGACATCATAACAATAATGAATATTGATAAACACATGATATCGATCTTAAGCCAGTGTATACGCTATTGTGTATACAAATTCGAAATGTTTAAAATGATAGCCAAAACGACATTTGATAAAAAGAATATAACTGGATGAAATGTTGGTAATCACTCAAAGCTTTGTGAACTCATAAGCTTGGATTTATTAGGTGATCTGTCATGATTGACAGATCACCTCTTAATTTCGTGATGATGTTCTTTGTTCTTTATTTTTATTCCATGCCTCCTACCCCACCTTTTTGTGTCATGTATATCTCAAAAATAAACTTGTCACTGCAACATTTTCAAGTTTGAGCGTATTTCACTAATCCAGTCTCGATAATATCCTAATTTTCAGTATGCTGTAACTGAGACCTTGCTCTATGGTACGAGTTGTCTTCATTTTTCATTTTGATCATGTCATCATGGTGTAAATTTAGATTGTAGGCGCTAATGTCAATATCTAACGTATGCACTTCAAAAATTGGCAAAAATAGGAGCATAATAAAGTGCGCATTTTACTACTAAATACGTTATTGGTGAAAGGTCAATATTTTGAGTACATTTAAGTAAATTTTACGCGTCGGGCATCTCATAAGTAATATTCTGTCGCATAGTTTGCATCATCCAAGCTTACTATTAAAGAAAGAAATAAAAATGATGTAAAAAAGAACCCCCCCAAAAAAAAAAATTTAAAAAAAATAATAATAATAATAAAAATAAAATAAAATAATACTAATACTACCACTAATAATAATGAAATCAATCAATCAATAAATAAATAAATAAATAAATAAAATAAAAAAATAAAAAAGGAAGAAAAAATAGAGAAGGCTACGCGATGATAGCTCAATGCATACGAAATAGAAGGTAAACAACACATTCGAGTGGATTTAAACAAAAAATGATCGAGCGATTGTTATCAGGAGTTCAGGTGTAGTGACTTTAGGCCATATCATCACACTTAAGCTCATGACCCTTAACGACTACCATTAGTTCCCTTCTGGCATGGATTTGAACCCAGAACGATGATATCTGAGAGTGAGGCAGTACAGACCACCTTATATTTGTCCACAAATATGTTTCGTTTATACTGTTGTGCCAACGACAGAGCGTATTGCGTAGACGTGTCATGGTAAAATGGTTGTGAACTGTGACTGAATATATCGAAATCACCGGTTCGAGCCCCATCATGGCACATCACCACGTCCTTCAGCAAGATACTTTATCAATATTGCTGCTCTCCACACAGGAGTAGAGATGGATATATGCTAGGAGGTGAACGATTATGTGTGTATGACCCAGCGCTGCTTTCGTGCGGCCGGCAAGGAATACTCTTCGGGAGTGGAGATGGTGCACATATGTGCGCATAATACGTTCCTGTATCCAGCGACCGGGGCTCTAATTGCAACATTCCCGTTAATCCAGTCTTCGTACTGTTAAACGGGTACACATCACCCTCTACATCACTGTGTGCGATTGATCTTGACCAAGCGCCGAAATCATGTAGCTGCTGGGAACATGGATTTCTCCCCAGCGAGTGGAGATGGCGCATTTTATTTGTGTGCGTGATGTGTTCCATGTATCATATGACTGAAGCTTTGATTGTAATATCCCTCTCAATTCAGTCTGCTATCGGATATCTCCCTGATAATATTAACCCCTGCTCTGCCAGACTCTATACTGCGTCATGGGAATGGGGTGTATTACCAGTGCAAATATGCCTCAATTACGTAAGGATAGTTAAACATATATAAACAGCACGAACGTGAACACAATGACTGTACCAAAAGGATGGTCGCATGTAAAAATGCACGTACAAGATATGCTCACAAAGAAACAAGAGTCTTTTTTTCTATAAACGATACGCAAAATAAATCACCTCTGAAGCATGTTTCTTTCTCGTTTTATTATTCGTGTAAGGCGCTTTCATCGGGCTCAGGCATCGGGCGAGATGAGATTAAAACCCTAAAAATACTCGATAATAATTTCATGCCATCACACTTCATCGTAGTGGGTTTGTGTGGGAAAGTTCTCGAAGATGTCAGCGCTATTATTCCATAGAACAGAAGTACACGTAGTTTGCTTTCACACTTCAAATATCTCCGCGACCTTTGAGTGAAATACCCTTGGTTTCGAGCAAGTTCCTAAGGTGTTTTTAATCGGAGATATTACTAGAACTTTGCTTTCAAGCGTATGAAATAACGGTTACAGTTCGATATTTCGAAGGTTCGTTTATTCTGAAGGTTCGTTATTCCGAAGGTTCGTAATTCAGAATCACGTAAATTGCCTGTACCTCGATGCTCGTTAGTCCGAAAACGAAAAAGGGCTCGTTAATCCGAGCATTTGTCGCGTAACGTTCGGAATAACGAGCCTTCGGAATAACGAGTGCTTCCCGAAATAACGGGTACTTTCAGATCGGGGTAGAGCATCCGATATCACCAGACGTTTTTCTATTCGGTGAAATGTGAAAGGGCCCGAATATGAACAACTTGAACTCAATAAACAAATTATAACCTTATTTATGTCTAAAGCCATGAAAGGCTTTAGCGGGTGTCACGATTTCAATTGACCACGGATTAGGAGGATAAAGCTTAATTCCCATGCACATTCCGAGAGCTTTATAAAGTCTTGGAAGCTCCATATGCTAGAAGTAAAAGGAAGTGAAGAATTTGCCGCTGTCCTCTTGCTCCAATAACGCTCCAATCTTTAGACGGATTGCTTATTGAAAACATCATGTAGAACGTTCGTCAACATATTGCACTATTATTTTGGTTGTATTAGAGCGGTAGAATTCAAAGAAGTTGCATCGAGGAATTGCGTAAATCCCTTCGGGGCTGCGTTTGTTCTTAAGCTTTCTTTCACGATTTTCACTTCGTCGAGAGATCCATCTCTCCCTTTTTATCTCCCTTTCTCTCTCTCTGTCTTTCTACCTCTCTCGCTCTCTCTCTCTCTCTCTCTCTCTCTCTCTCTCTCTCTCTCTCTCTTTCTCTCTCTCTCTCTCTCTCTCTCTCTCTCTCTCTCTCTCAATGTACGTGTTTATATTCGTCTCTTACCTCTCTCCCCTTCCATCGTGTTTCTTACCATCCGACTTCTCACTTTTTCTCCACCCTCATTCTCTTCACCCCGCCTCTCCCTCCCTCTTATTCTTCCTCCATTTCCATAAGTCTCTCTCTCTCCTTCTCCCCCCCCCCTCTCTCTCTCTCTCTCTCTCTCTCTCTCGCTCTCTCTCCTTTTCTCTTGTAAATGTTGCATCTGCATCGCTATCCCCATATCCTCCACACACCCACACACCCTTTCCCTCTCCATTTTACCTCTGTCCGTCTCTTCCACTTTCTTCCATAACGTTTTATATGATCTAAGCTTTTTATCTTTATATCTCCTTTCTATGTGTCTCTCTCCACCTTCATAGATGTTAAAATGCATGGCTTAATCACGTGGCCACAATGCAGATAAACCCGACTACTTCAGTCAGACTTAAAGTCCCCTCCGAAGTAATTATTGCTTCGAAAAGAAAGCTGAACCTTGACTAAGTTCATCAAACGTTCTACCTACTACAACTGTTATCTTAACATACCAGAAGTTAACTTAAGGCTTTTCATGTCATTACCATCAAACTTTACCTGCTTCCGTTTATTTCTATCATACTCTTTAATTAAGTTGTTACAAAACGGAGGTTGTGCGACCTGCAAAATCGTTCCTGTCATTGACACCACACCGGTGCTGGCGTTGCGAGCACGTATGCAAACTTAATGAGTGACGAACTGTGCAAAAGGCCAGCTTGGGGCCACGCACTTAACTTCCTTCGGGGGGTTTTAACGTCATCGCGCATTCGTCCGTCAAACAACGCCAAACATAACTGCTTAGATCATGGCGCAAATTAAAAATATAATGTTCCGGACTTCTGCAGGCGTTTCTCGCCGAGCTGTTGACACTTAATGGCTCAAGTGGAAGAATAATACAGCCATGCTTTTAAGCTATAATTAACGCTTCGTGGTCTCGATTGTTTGTGGAGAATACAGACCCTAAGTCCATCCCTTTCATGCTATATTCCCCAGAGATAATAATGTAAAAGGGCGGCGGCCTGTGATCGGAAATATGACATGTATGAGGGGATATCAGCAGGCTCAGATATCGATAGCCGATGGTTTCGGGACTGTTCAAGTGATTTAGAAGTCGTCTTATTTCCGTATCAAAAACATCGAGAGGATCGTTTTGTTTTGTCAAGATTCCAGCACAGATCATGATCCCCACGAGATAAGGAAGAGATACCACAATATGAAAACGGAAGGTAACATAAGAAAGGGGAACAATATCTCTTCGAACTTAGTTGTTTGATCATTGATTTGGTATATAAAGTTTGTTTTCAAACGTTGGTTCTGTTTTCCTTATTCTTGATTTTACATTAGATACTTGAATTGTATATAGTGTATTTCTGATCCTGTATGTCATTCTTTCAGGACAGATGTTTCACGCGCAACATAATATTTATAATAGAGATCTAATATAACTTCGTCATGCCATCCTCACTTCATTGTCATGCTAGATATTACATCCCAAGACATAATAACAATTATGAATTACTGAAGAATAGACACGTTAAGTAACGATTATGACAAGTCTGATCGTCGTCTCCTTCCACATTTTGTTGGGACTCGACAATTCTTGATTGCATTATCAAAAGATAACATTAAGTGACAGCGCAAGGTGTCGAAAGTGGGATTCCATTACCCTCGTTATATTTCGATAATACGTGAAGCTAATTTCAAAGTGCCCCCCGGGGCCAGTTCTCACGGATTCCAAAGTCCTCAACATTCATTGCGGACATGCGTGTGACGCTGAACAGGTCTCCTTTCCTTCAAATACCCGGTTACATAAATTCATGACGACATCCAACACTACATAGCGATAACTCTTTTGACGGGTTATGTTATCTCGACCAATCATCACTTGTCAGAGAAGGTGTCTTTGTTTTATATTATATGGTATTATATTATAACAATAAATGGCGTATATCTTATATTACATTTCCATAGAAATATAGACCACGCCTACTGGATTGCTCGCGCCTCGTTGCTAGTTTCGAGTGGTAAAACTGTCGTTTTCTTTTTCTTTCAGGTATATTTAATGGTCTGTTTGTGTTCTCTTTGTGCGAGCGATGACATATTACTTAAAGCTTTGTTTGCCTGAGGATCATCATAATATTACCTCCCATGTCATTGACTTGCAATGGACGAGTAGGAGTGGCTGTCAAATTAACTAATGTCATGAAGATGCTATTGTGTCATACTAATTATCATCATCATCGGTGGCAGCAGAAAAGGCAACGGCAACAAAACTTATTTTTCTCGTCGCTTTGTCCATTATTGATGTGATGATTATGGCGAGGGTGTGGATGGCAATAGTGTTGACACTATCTCCTTCTCTGTTTTTCTTAAAATTAATCATACTGGTGCACAAATGGATTTTTTAACCAATTTCCGAAATTAAAACAAGATGCTCTCTAAATACATTCATGCAGCAATGAAAAGAAAACAAGTTACAATGACGTCTGCGACGCCTTTTGCCTAACTTTTTTGTGTCACGTGTGTATGTTGTCACCATAAATGCAAATAAATCCTACTGAGCGTTACATTGTCTGGCAAATTCGTCCAAAGCGAAAATTGTTCCCCTTTCTTACCGTCGGGCAGTATAGCATGTATAAATCAAAGCACATGGTAGTGTCATTCTCATTGGGCTTTAAGAAATCGGGAAGTTAGAAAAATCGCGAAGTTAGGGGACCGGAACAATAGGACCATTCGGCTTTTGTACGGTTGCTAGGCAACTTTCACCCTAACTTCCTCGATTTTTCTAGCTTCGCAATTTTTTAAGCCCGATGAGAATAGCACTAGTGAATCACAGTGTTGTTACTCATTCCACTTAAATATTGACAATAATTAGCGATTCTTATATAACGCATAACCAATAGTGATACTTAGCTCTTTGCACTGACATGACCATGGGTAGGCGTTACATAATTTAATCTGGTATCGCAAACAAACACTCATCAAGGGTTATTAACCACAGTTGCCGACAAGTTATACGGTCATGAACATGATGAAGGTTGCAATAGGTGGTTAGGTTCAAGGCCGTCATGCCCTTACCAGTAGCAATGAGGTGTGCGCTCAGGAACGGCAGAAAGTGTTTGGAGGGCTGGAGAGAGAAGGAAATCGATCCGCCGGGCAGAATGTGGAGCTAAGTACGACCACATTTGATGGTGTTTTGTGTGACTATAGAGAGAAAATTTCTTCGGGTTGTCACGTGTTATTATGCAGCTCGGTTGCAATTGCAATCTGAGCCGTTTTGTAAAGATATGAGTGTGTTTATTGATTTCCTATCCAGACTTGATCCTGGTCAAGCAAAAATGATACTGTTCTGTACACTGCTGTAAGAGTCAAGGACAGGTTCTATCGCTTTAATCATATATATATGTCAAGGTAGACCGGCTCTTATATTACCTCGAGGAAAATATATTGGCAGTTGTATAGAGAATATACCAAGTCTTGGTTCATTTAGTTTAACATGTTATGCGCCATTGAGGTATTTTTCCATAGGTGATACATCACTTTCGTATGTTTCTTATAGGGCAGTATGGAGTCTGGCAGAGAAGGAATTGAGCTTTTGACTTCCTCGTTGGATAAACAAAAATAGAATTGGTGTCTTTATGATGTGTAGAGCAATCTGAGAGAGAAAGGGAACAGAGACAGGGGTAGAAGGAGAGGAACGTGAGGGAGAAAGGGGGAGGGATTAGTTTTTTATCCCATTTATGCACTCTGAATCCTACTTTAGGCAAGTAAAGTCAAATATCAAAGTAAATTACAATTATGTCACATAGTGAACACGGTCAACGATAAAGAATACTTGACTATTTATCATTATCCGTGTGTCAGCTTTTCTAGATTATGCTTTAATTAAGCAATTTGGATGAAAGCTGGTGCATAGTCCCCTTCTCCATCTAATACGTGTATGTTAACGCGAGCCTTACATTATGCAAATGTTATAGGCCTATCTAATTATCAAAGTGTTACGATTGTCTATGTTATAATTGTTGTTCTATGTACCCGGGGCTCCCGGGAGAACGGTGCTTTGATCATTGACGGGGCTAATCTGGTTTTGGAGGAAAAGAATGATTGCATAAGAAAAGAATAAATAGATAGACAAATAAATAAATGAAAGAGATGGGATTCAAACAAAGCAAAAGAGATAATGTGACGAATACGCAAACCAGGAGGAGAGCAAGAGGTGACGCACGTTAAACTCATCTTCCAAACCATGTCGTTATGTTCGTTTGAGAGGAATGGCTGGGAGAGAGAGCAGCTCATTTGAGAGATTGAAATCATACACATCATGACAGAAACAAGAACAGAGGAGGAGTGGAACATGCACGAAACATAACTAGGGTGAGCAGAGATAAAAAGGGGGAGGAAAAAACTCATTCTGTGTGATATTCTAAACCACGTCATTGTTTAGAAGGAAACGCCGGGAGAGAGAACCCCTCATGTTGTCTGAAAACACGACGATGAAAATCGGCTGGATTTGCAACACGTTCGCCCATCGAAACCTCGATGCTGCGATCAAGTACTCAAAGAGAAGCGCAAATACCTGACAATTCTCGTCGTCCAATTTAAACATCAAGATCCACGAGGAGGAAACTGTGTCTTCCTCCTTCCCACCTTCTTATCTTGGCTCATCTTTGACGTATCGTCGGCATGTTTCGGCCTCTTACAGGTTTCATGATTCAGGTTTGCGGATCTACCCACCTTCTCATGTAGTCACTGGCCATATATTACCCTGCAGCTATTCTGTAAAGGTACAGGGGGGTTATGACAGTAGGGGAAATGATTACGGAACGTAATCACAACCGAACCGTTCTGGCATCATAACCGAGACTGGATGTTTTGTCAACGATGTTCTCACTTTGACATGATTCCTTCCTGGACCCTGTTGCATAGAACTTACCATTAATGGTAACTCTACCATCAATGGTCACTTCCATGGCAACATCGCTTGACACCAAGCAAATCCAGGGTCTCTGACATGAAAACCTCTTTGGAAAGCTGAAATTTCAACAAAACAAATGAATGAGTAAAGTTGATAATTAAAACCTAAATGTAATCACCATCAAAAACAACTTCAAACTTAATTGTATATTATTATTATTATCATTATGATTATTTTTATTATTATTATTATTATTATTATTATTATTATCATAATTATTATTATTATTATTATTATTATTATTATTATTATCATTATTATTATTATTATTATTATTGTTATTATTATTATTATTAGTAGTAGTAGTAGTAGTAGTAGTAGTAGTAGTAGTAGTAGTAGTAGTAGTAGCAGTAGTATTATCATTATTTTTATTGAAATCGAAACATCACTTTGTTTTAAATATATTTTCTCTCCTTACTTTTTCCCCGTTTTGTCTCCTTCTCACTTTCATCCACCTCCTCTCTCTGTTTGTTCCTCCCTTTATGCAAATTTGCCCTAATATCTCTTTCCCTTCACTCCTCTCCCGTTTCTTGTACACCTTATTCCTTAGAAAGTAGAAGTAGAAGGAGCGCTTGGAGCAAATTTACCATCAACGGTAGGTTTAATGCAACAGCGCCCTGTTGTCCCCAACGAAACAAAATGGGCTTCAGGTCATGGAAGAACGGGTGCCTGTTGATTACGGGTTCTATAACAGTCGCCACTACTACTCGTTACCTTTGACCTCGTTAATGTGTTGTCACTACCAGGAATCGCATTATGTTTTCTGCCCTTACTAATCTTGCAATAGACTTTGTCCTTGCTAGTTCGAGCCAAGATCATTATAACCGTCTATCGTTGCCGATGCACATTTCTTCGTCCGTTACTATTTTGTACTTAATTTGGTCATCATAATCTATCTGTGGAATATGATGGGACAAAAAGAATATGTTTGCTTTGTAGAAAATGTGTAGAAAACTTGATGTAGGAAAGGGGTAGACAGAATAAGAATTATTTTTTGATAGATAGACAGGCAAAGCAATATAAAAAATAGAAGAAAGTTTAGCTAAATGCCCAAATTATGTTCACGTTTTAAAAGTGGAAATTTACATTGAATTTAAATGAATACACACATTTGTAAAATGTACGATCAGCTGATAATGAAGGGATGTCCTTTGAAAAATGTTCAAAAGTGAATGCTAACCTTTTTTTTTTCTTTCTCTTTTGAATGAATCTTTTCCAAGATTCATACTATGCAACAAAATTGAGACAGGTTAGTGACATGGCTATCACACTTAACGTGCGCACAATTAATTACATGACTTACCGTATCTCTTTACTAAATACACGATACTGTCTGTCTTTTACATTCAAGAATTCGCACATCATTCTGTTCTGCAGCATATCAAGTAAATGGACTCAGAAAGTAAGCACTTTTCGTTAAAGTGGATTCGAGAGAGCACACGAAACAAACCATAAAATCCTGCCCAGGCCAGGGCGCAGCGCAGCTCGAGCTCCGTTATTTGCATGATTTGCGCAGGCCGAAAGGCTTGGGAGAATGGAACTGCTGGAAGAGCGAAGAAGACATATGATGCCATTAGTTCTAAACTGAAAGTCACTGCGGCGCGTTTGTCTCTTGTCTCTTCCCTTCGTTCTCCCCCACCCCCCCCCCCCCCTCTCTCTCTCTCTCTCTCTGTTTCTCTCTGTTTCTCTCTGTTTCTCTCTCTCTCTCTGTCTCTCTGTATCTATCTTTCTGTCGTTCGTGGTGGTTGGTAGCAGTCAGCTCCTTCCGTGGCTCACGAAGATCAAGTGCCTCACTCGGGAACGAGAGGGAAGCCTTCAACAAGATGGATATAAACTGCTTTCTAATTGATTCCTAGAGGGTTTGGGTGTCGCGTTCTGAGTGAGAATCCGCTCTTTTGGATCAGAGTCGAGAACGTGATTTCTGGACGGTTTACCGAATGATGGAGAAGGCTAAGTTATCCCATTGATAGCGGAAACATATGAATCTGCTTTGAAAATGGGTTTTCTGAAGAAGGAATGCATTGCGATTTGATGCGTTCATCCTTTCTCTCTCTCTCCATCTGCCTGTCTCTGTTTGACTCTCTTCGGCCCTCTTTCTCTCTTCCTCCCTCTCTTTCTGCCCCTCTCCCTAATATCCCTTTCATTATTTGTAAAGTTCTCTCTCTTTGTACGTGTGTGTCTGTACATGTGTGTGTGTGTGTGTGTGTGTGTGTGCGCGCGCGTGTGCGTGGGTGTCTGTATATGTGTGTGCGTGTGCGTTGTGTGTGTTTGTGTGTGTGTGTGTGTGTGTGTGTATTTATGTATGTCTCCCTCTCTTTCCGTCTCTCACTCACGCTTTTTCCCGTCCACACGTTTTCTCACTGTATCGGCCTCTCTTCGTATCTTGCCCACATCACTTTCACTCTCTGTGATGTTTTTGCGCACGGGCAATACACACGAACCACATTGAACAGCTACTTGTCTGGCACACAAAGGGTTAATGTACCTCTTGTGCATTTCTGCATCGGTAATGTGCACAAGTCACGTACAGGGGCAGTTTGCCTGGCACGCAAAGACTTAACGCCGCTCCCCCTCCCTCGCTGCCATCGTCCCTTCCTCCACCTGAAAGACAGTGCTGGTGTACATGTGTTCTTCTCTCTCCTACTGCTCTCCACTTCATCCATGCACGAATAATGGTCCCGCCCTGCTAGCCAAAAGAAGCATTCATCCTGCAAATTGCAGCACGGTACATTAACACGTCACTATCACTCACATCTTATCCATATCAACATTCTTCAAACTTTACCGATTCCAATACTTTCTCTGCCGTCGGCTTGCATTGTCTCCTCCTATTTCTCGGCACAAGTTTTGACACCCCTGTGTTTGAAAACAAAAAACAACTTTATGTTGAATCCAATGAAAACGTAATGGATTTTTATGCTCTTGGGACGCATTCTTAAGTCGGCTTTGTACAGCAGCCAAAGTGGTCTCATAACATTAATGATGACGAATAGTAAGTGTAGACGGTTTGCTTCTCGGTTGACCAGTGCCCTATGTGCTCCAGATGTGGAGCGTGACGTGAATGGACAGTTTATCAGTGATGTACAGAAATTAGAGGAGAATTTGAAATGATATGTCAACAACGGACGAATGTAATCAACATGGGTATAGTGGTCAGACTTAAAGTCCAGCGAAATAAGGTGTAGAAGAAACTGGAGAGGAGAGAAGACAAAGAAACAATGGGACAAATATGCGTACGTAGGGGGAATAAACAGAGAGAAGAATAAACAGAGAAAGGATGGAGTCGATAATGAGAAAAGAGAGAGATAAAGAGAAGGGTGGATGGAGGTGAGAAGGAGGCAAAACGAAAAAAACGTAGGGATAGAGAGCACATGATTATGCTAAAGAAATTGATCTCGTTATGTTTTCAAATTTAATTGAGGTTGTTATTACATTCAGGATTTATTAATCAACATGATTCGTTACTTCTTCTGTTTCAAAGTATGTGTGTGAATTCAGCTTTTCGAAGATTTGTTTGTACTATGTCAGAGAACCGCCTTTTGCTGATTTCGAACAGTCACAGTCGCTTGGACTATGCAGTCACGCCACAACGCCTTGTTGCAAGAGATGTTGATTTCTTTAAACGTAGTCCAAAGAACGACGTAGGGTGCAGTCAGATAATCCATGCAGTACCAAAGTGGTGGCATCATACCCATTGGCACAGTTACGCCGGCTTCTGGTTCTAACCATGAAACAATCTCGCTCATGTGAGAGTTTCACTGGTCCGACATTGTCTAGCGGGCTAGTATCGGGCTCTACGAATGAAAGTCTCCGCTCTGATCACCAATGTTTGCTCTACCCGCACATTTTGGATCCAGTTGTCTTGACAACATGTCCATTATGACGTCACACTTCCGTCTTCGATATGGGCGTAGTTTAAAGCCTGACCTGCAGATCATAACTCAATGAGACATGAATAAACATGCTTGAAACGGCATTTCAGACCCTCACGGACAAGCGCTTGTACCATCAAATTCTGAGAAACAAACTATGAGCTGTGACGTCACAGCTTCGGGACCGAGTTGTCAAGTTGCCTCTCCCAAAAATGTTAATGTTCAATATCATTAAGACATCCAAAACTTTGTAACTGATTGTCCGATGTTCCCATTTTTTTTTCTTTTTCTTTCTTTTTTTTTTTGCTCCGTTTCTGCTTCTCAGATTTCACAGCTGATATCAAGAGTAATGTGTGCGACTGGACTTCCCGTTTAAATGTCAGTGAACATATGAAGTTCATCTACTGAACACCCTTATTTCAAAGGAAATCTCATTCGTATGCTACCTCTATCCAATACATTATACATTTTACATCCATTCGATTCACAGATGTCACTAGTATATATGAGGAGCACAGTTCTCCAATGGTAAAATCCCCATCCATCTAAAACGTGACGTACGTATACCTGTCATAGCTCGAGCCGAATTCATTTCGTCATCTAAATCAGTTCCAAAGAGTGTTCCATTTGTGAATCGGGTGATGAATTAAAGCTATAAAATGGATTTGTGGTGCGAAAATGGGTGAATTTAAGGGGGCCGTGTATCTACATTGTGGAATAACCTTTTCGAATACAATCCATGAGAAAATGAATTATACGAGTATTTGACGTACGTATATGTGGAGCAATGCCGCGTGAATGGTGAAGAGAAATTTGATGTCCAAACGTCGCTGGTATACCATGTAAGATAACACCTTTTGAAACAAAATAAATCAATGTGAACATTTATTACAAATTGACAATATCAGATGCTCGTCAGAGGTTAATGAGAGAGGGAAAGAGAGATTTCCGTCATTCAAATAAAATTCAAAGAGGGTATTGACTGTGTGTGATAGAGGGCGGTGTGCTTAAATCATTAATGACTTCAAATAGGTAGCTTGAGAAACGAAATAAGGAGTATAAAAATTCCGTATGGTATAAATTTGACGTAAATGATATTTATTAGTATTAAGAAGTAGGTTCGATATTTGTTGTTGGGGGTATATACACTTCTTTTTAGAAGTGTTTTGTTTTCTTATTAGTGATTCCTATCATTATGCGATTGACAATTTAGTGCAATACGTACATTACTCGTATGCAATTATCAAAACATATTGGCCGAATATACGACGCTTACTTGCTGCATATCATCAACTGACCTCATTATTTTGTTCAACACGACAACTTCCATTTCTGCAAGGAGGCCCTCTATCGGAATCATAGCAATAGGGGAAATGAACTGAGTGATCAGGAAATCATTCCTGGAATTTCTACACTTGTCATATTACTGGTTCAGGTACTAGTACATGTATATGATCAATATAATTAAACGTGTAATTAAGGAGTTTCAACGCCCCAACGTCCACAAATCCCAGGCCTTAAACAATATAATGTCTACTTTCCTTACTGAAAAGGACATGTACATGTATTGCAGTGCATCTTGATTCATCAACAGAAGGACTCCGAAAATATCGCCGTAATTAGACTCGCTCGAACCAATCTCACCAGCAAGGAAAAATGACGATCGCCACCTATCGGCAATATAAGGAACATTCTTTTCCATACCTTTGTTACGTATTTATTTAGACACCATCCTAATCGAAGTGTTAGATCATGGGTGGATCAATCTACGGTTCATACATCCTTGGTTGAATTACATAATCAATGTGGTTTCCTTATTCCCTTTGTTATTTGTTTATTTGGTAAAAAAAAAAATCAGGGTTTCCTTAGCTTTTAGGCAATTTCGATGGACATTCATATGGGGTGTTAATAAAACGAGTGTGCTCCCATGATCACAGTCATGTGGTCATGGGAGGGGCGCACCTAAATTAAATGTTCTGTGAGGTATATATGCATGCACCCCCCCCCTCCCCTCTTCCCCTACCACCCCCATACCCATCCCCCCCCCCCCCCCCCCCGCGTTCTTTCGTGGGCTATACTAGTCGTCACGAAACAATCTCTCCTAGTGAGTACCATTTACGAGTTTATCATCCACTTTCGTTCTGAATCACACACATCTATACATGCAAGCACCCCCTACCCATCTTCCCATCTACACACATACACCCACATACACACACACACACACACACAGACACACATACACACACATACACACACACAAACACACAGTAACACGCATTTAAAGTCAATATTATATTGTGTCCGTGCTCCCCGCGTGATACTAGTCGTCACGAAAAAAAAACACTTCCATTTATGATTTTTTTTAGATCTATACTCTGTCACACTCAATATTTAGAAGATTTAGGCAATATGATCAAGGGCCGATTTTACGGAAGTACCTCCATGACGATATGAAACGTGTGTTTTTTTTTTTTTTTGGTTTTTTTTTTAGCCACATCTCGGATTCGCTTCATCTCGCAAACATGACAGAAGTGTCAATAACGCCGTGGTGTCAATAATTTCGTCCTGTGTGGGGTAACTACTAGTAGTTTCCTCTTTTGGATATGCATTTTGTTAGCATAATAGAAAGCTTTAATAATAACACAGCTTCAGGCGGAAGTTATCAGGTGACTTAAAGAGCCCTTTTTTGCAGGTAAAAAGTGAGATAGAATGTTTAAGAAAACGGACAATGGAAGAAAATCCATCCTAATCAAAAGAGCTGGACACTGAATTTGAGCGGTAACATATTGATTGTGATTGCTACGTTCCAGTAGAATTTATGGTTTGTGTTTTCTTTATAAGCCGAGGAGAAAAGGTCGTAAAGCTATTAAAGATAGGTTCCTCATGTCGATCACACATTACATACGAACGTGTATCAGCATGATGGGCTAAACGTGTATCAACCAAAGCTTGTTCTAGCCTAGTACCTATAGGCTAGGTTTGTTCATGACGAAACACCATTCCCTATTACCACATGTGTAATTATTTTGCTCCGCGATTGTCTAGCGTTGGTTCAACGCGTCCTTCGCGTGTCTGACCTTATGCGACGAACTCCTGACGAACATAACGAATTCCAACAAATTCAGAGCGTTGGTCCAGCACGTTCGACGAACGTGTAACGAATGCCGATCACGTTTTTTTTTTTTGTATTGTAATCGCATGATACCTTAAGTGTGGTTTCAAAGTTGCGACATTATATTGATTGGAATATTTGTTTTAATTTGGTCTTTACATTTGTTGTTTTCTCCCAATAATATTACTGCAGGAGTAATTACAAAGACTGTCATAAAGTTATATTCTGGCCGGGCCATCTGCTCAGAAATATATACCAGTGCGTTACCATATGCTGGCAAATATGCCTAGTAACCCTTCAGGGCCGGATGGCATCGCTCATCACGTTTATAATCCAGATAATCTAGGTTCAGCTCGATTTCCACATTTCACGTGATCTTTGCTCTTATCTTTCGAAACTCTGGGAAAATTCGCACAATGCAAAGAAAGATGAAGATGGTCTTCTTTGTTTTACACAATACCACGAAATCTACTTTCGATAAAATGAAGGAATGGTATCGGGACGAGATGATATGCTGATAAGTAAAGGCCACTGCACACGTCACGATTATGTTATGATTCTGCAGTCGTCGTGCGTCATACGACTGCAAATGTGACATCACCTATTTGTAGAAACCCAATCACGGGGGTACAGCCAGTCGCAGATAGGGATGCGAATGATCGGATCGTGTCGTCTTCGGTATCCGAGATTGATGTTTTGTTTGGAAAAAGGTCTAGATACAGATATGAAAGCAGGCCGTTTCAGAAGGTTGGAATTCATCTCGAAGATTAGATTTCATGCGGATGATTTCAACACGTCGATGTGATCCGCGACGAGATTATGTTTGGTTTGGTTCAGCGGTTTTGTGACGTGAGGTCCTGCCCCTCGTACAGCACGTAGCCCATACGAGGGCGATGGGGCAGGGGTGGGTGTGGTTGTGTGTGGGTGTGTGAGGGAGGGGGGCGCTTCGGGTCCCGAGACCAATCGCTCCTCACTCCAAACAAAATAACACCTCAATAGCTCTCAACGTATGGATATATAAACTCATTCTTACAGGGAAATTATACCCCTGAAACAAGTAAAAGACCTTTAAAAGGTCGACTTGAATAAATGTATAAAAATACAGATACAATTAAACAAAACAAAAGAGAGAATGATCAGACTTATTATCATGAACTTATTTTCGTTTTAAAATCACAGCGGTGTAAAAGAGCTCTCTTATTCTTAATCGGAAATAGACAAGTATACTGTGGGTATTGTCTTGTTGACGCATTGTATACAATAACAATGACAATTCCATACAATCCGTCATCTCTGACGAATAAAGGTCAGTGATCGGAGATGAGTGTTAGTAGTCGTGATTTTCACAAATGAACAAGTGACTTGTAAAAGTGTTTGATGTGGGGTTTTTTTTCAAACTTTTACCAACCTGTTTGTTTGTTGTTTTGTTTTTGCTTGGTGTATTGTAATTTGGTTCAATATCCTTAAACGTGTCCTTGTCCAATCCGTCCGTGTATATGATCACGCACACATTTCAAGACCGTCTTTCCAGGGAGGCAGACATAATAATTTCGAGATCTTGTTTTCTGGGAAACGCAGCCCGCGTAGCCTGCCAAGACGGAGGGACCTGACCGCCCAAGCGTTTATCGCGTGATGATTTGCCCGTGAGTGTCGTCACGTGGAAATATCCGCATTATGATGTAGTCTGTTTTCCAGGCGGTTGGACATTTCTGATCCAAACTGACAAATAGTGTTTATTACTATACGACCAAGGATAGCTACGCTTCACGTGTCGTTGGTAAGACTAGACACTCTCCTCTTTATTCAGTATTTAAGTGAGGCGGGGGACTTGAGATTGATTAGTCTACTGCAGCCAGACCCGTTTAATGAATATTCTAGTTTGGATTGGAAATATCCAACAGCCTGAGAGCCAGGCTAAGAAGGATGTGTCATTCTCATGTCTGCTCTTTGGCGAGTTGTTATTGGGTAAATACGCGCAAAGGGTTGCTCTCATTAAAAAGAAATAGCTGAATTAAAAATGAACTAAAACGTATATTGAAATGGAGACGGCTGCTGTTTGAGAATCTGGAATCTGGAGAGAATGTCAATTGATGGGTTTTAAGTGGTTAATGTTTTTTTTTTTTTAATATGTACTCAATATATTACTCAATATAAATTACTCCAGACCCATGACTGACTGACAAGGTGTTATATTTGCCTACGGCAGAACATAATTGGGATACATAGGGGCTTTGCACTTATCCTAATTACTATAATTGCGCCGCACAAGACATGACGATAAACCTCTCTTTTATTTCATATCTATTTCCAAACCCTGTGATAGGTCACCCCCCCCCCCCTATACACACCTTCTCTCTCACCTTTATATTAACACATAACTTGCTATATACGCATCACTGACATGACATTCGATAATAACCTTACTATCTCTAACAATCACCCCAAAAGAAGGTTGTCCCCCGTTATGTTCCTTGTGCTGAAGAAACGATTAGGGACTTTACTTGCCACAGTATATAGAGCGATAATCGTCCGACTGTCCCCCCCCCCCTCTCTCTCTCCCTCTCTCTCTCTCTCTTTCTTTCTCTCTCTCTCTCTCTCTCTCTCTCTCTCTCTCTCTCTCTCTCTCTCTCTCTCTCTTCATTTCAGCTAGCACGCACCCCCCCCCCCCCAATCCCCCTCACTACTTCAGGAGAGGTGAGAGGGAGTACCATCCTTAACAAAAACGTGGTTGAATATTGTGTGCTCTCCATCTGTCAAATTCAAAATCAAATCACATATGTATACCGGTAAAAAAAATCGGGTGAAAGTTCAAAACTTAGCAGGAATGATTGATGAAATGGACTCTTTTCGTACTCTCGGCGTTCATTTCTTTTGGCTTCATATTTTTTTTTTTTTTTGCTCCGAACTCTTTCGGGGTCACGTAGAGGACACGAGAACCAAATCTGGCATATTGGATGAAAGTCTGTCTCTTTCTGATGCAACTCTCTACACCTTATCTACCCCTTCTTCTTGATGATCAGTTAGACTTAGGAGAAGTGTCAATTGCATTAACTAGATATTAACCCAAGTCTTACCATATCATACACATGTGTATTAAGCCAAAGGGTATTCAAGACACGGTAGTGGAAGGTTTAAAGGGAATATACTGTACTGGGAAGACAAAAAGCCTTCAAAAAGGTGATCGTGAGCAATCTTCTTGCCAATGGTTTCAAATTCATGTATTGTCTATTTAAGAAAGTTATTTTGTCATCAAATGATCTACATTTGGAGTAATTAGAGATTAAATCACAAATCCTCCAACTGTTCGGCACGAGCATTTACAGGATTTGTGATTTTTTTGTGACTCGTGATCATTTGAGGGCACATAGCTTTTAGCAAGTTTCTAAAATGGACAATACATGAGTTAAAGACCATTGGCAAGAAGGTTGCTCTCGCGATCACCTTCTAAAGGCTTTTTTGTCTTCCCAGAACAGTATATTCCCTTTAAACCCTATGATGTTAGGACTTCTCTGGATCGGTTGGAGTTATCTAGTCTGGCTCCCAGGCTTTTGAATATGGTTGATTCAAAATAACAGATAAGACTCTATTACTCACAAGACTAGTTACTCTTTTCTTCTCTTCTTTCATATGTTTGCGAGCCGGAGAACGAATCAAGAATAATTAGTCTACTGCAGCCAGGCGCGGTCACTGAGTATTCTAGTTTGAATTGAAAATGCCCTTGTCACTGCAGCGGCCTGTAGTAAGTTTAACTATAAGTATATGGAAGAACTCAAGATTGATGAGCGCTCCCGAGAGCCTTGTATGAGGCTAAGATAATGGCTTTCCTTAGATTTGAATGTGTCGATCATAACCGCCCAACCATTCATGGTCAAGTTGCATGGTTCTTTGTTCCCCTATAAGACCCAGATACATAGGTCTCTCTTTTGTCTTCTCCGTACCTTATGACCATGCCTAGCATCTCTTTTTGTGTAAGCACACCGTTGCTATAGTGATGCTCATAATACAGAGCAGTGGAGTCATCAAGTTTTGCTTTTACATTTGTGCGTTGGTTCAGAACAAGTCCCAACTCGGTAAGGATACATATTTGATTCATGCTCCAAAACATTTCACATCCGTCACCCGTACAATTACGCTTGATTCTTGCCATAACTTTTGAGCTATTATCAATTCAAAGCATTTCACATTTTTATATATATATATATATATATATTTGGGTGCATTTGAGGGACAAGCCGCTAATAAGAAATACAGTTATTGGTCATGCTGGTATCTTTGGGGGTTTAGCGAATATTTCCCATTAGGCCTTCGGGGGTTTCTTTTTCAAATCGGCTTAACCATTACGGTCTCCAGATTTACAAAGTCTGTAATTTAATCTCCTGTGGGCAATATTTTATGTCGGTAGTATTCCAAATTGTCCTCATTCGTTATTCATGAATAATTTTACGACTGTACAAATGTATACTTCAATCAAACGGGTGCTATATTAGCTGCAGGCACAGTTGTTAGCTTTTAGCCCTTTAATTTCTGCAAATCTTACCTCCAAAGATGCACGTACTCCAACTACATTTCCCTATGTCATTGTGTGTAGAGGGCTGTGTGCATAGTGTTTGGCACTCAACATATTTTTATCGCTCTCATAGTATTATGATAACTCAAGGCTCAAGGACAGGTAGATCTTACAAATTGTTACATTTGCATTAGAAGAGAAGCAACAATAAAGTGCAGCAAATAAACTCAAGATTTATATTCTTAGACCCCGCAGAGTTACGATGTTTATCGTATATTCATGTCACAAACATATCTCTACCTGCCTATGTGTATTGCAAACTACAAAGCAAATTTACGGATATATGTTCCCGCAATATTTTACCAATGGTTATCTGGCCTAGATTTAATTTTCAAACCTCAATAAACATTCTCCATTGTTTATCTAATTTGGGCATTATTATGATTGTGTTGTTTACTGGGTTGTTGTTGCGGGATCAACTATGATAAAGTCTAAATAGTTTGTTTAACTGAGTTGAACTTGAAGGAGGACTCGTGGACTCGAGGTACATTACGCTGTAGTACATTTAATACTCAAACAACTATCATGAATAAATCTGTGATGAATACATCCGATGAATCTCCTGAAATAACTCTGCTGAAATCACTGTTGAAATAACTCTGCTGATATAACTCAGGAAACAATTCTGGAAATATAAC
Source organism: Arbacia lixula (assembly GCA_963669155.1). NCBI lineage: Eukaryota > Metazoa > Echinodermata > Echinoidea > Arbacioida > Arbaciidae > Arbacia > Arbacia lixula. The sequence goes on along the minus strand of OZ022591.1, from coordinate 3,668,531 downwards.
TGCCTCAAACTCTGTGAGCTCTCTAAATATATACTCTTTCTATCTCAAGTTTGAAGTAAATAATTATAGTGAAATTCATACAGAAGGTCAGTTTCATGGATGCATGATGATCTCACAGAGACTGGACTATACCTACGTCATCCTAAATTCCAGTAAATATCATTCAGACTAGCCCCATAAACCCGATGGTCAGCTATAACCTTGAGGGTAATTCAGCTTCTGAAAGGTGGTCATTAACGTGGAAACATTATTTGGGCGGGGAGAGAGAAAAGGACTTATATCACAAAACAATTGTTTAGATATATCTAAGAGAGTCATATAATAAACCTTGCTTGGCTGAAGAATTTTGTGGTTTTTTCCACACTTCTTTCAAAACAAATCTTGCTCGTGTCAGAGAGCTACTTTGATGCATTTGTGTATTTGTATGGACGTAGTGAAATCTATACGGAACAGTTTCTACTCGCTTCTGCATGTTGTTTCAAGTTCAGTATATTCGGACGTGGCAGTGTACTGATGAAAAGAAACGTTGTCGGTTTGTACCATAGGAACCCCGATTTACTCAACCTACTTCTGGTATACACATGTTTTACGCCAATTATATTGCTAACAAGGCATTCATTCCCTTTGCACCTTTCTGAACCAGAAACAATTCTGCTCCATTAGAAGTATGATGCACAATGCAATTACGGGATTTAGAGAGTTAATGTGATCCCGCTCCCTCCCCTATGTCAAGTTTCATTTGTTCCGATTAATGACCTGCAGCAATTTGTCCTTCTTCGACAAAAAGGAAGCAATGAACAAAAGTGAATTTCAGTTTCAGTTTCAGAAAAAAAAATCTGAGGAATTATGAAATTGGTTAGGGAGATGTGTGTTCCCCCGCTGTCGTATTACGGAAGCGCCCAAGTACCTCTTCCAAATTAAAACCGGCTCCGATTTCAAGCCACAGCAAGAGCGTTGCAAATTGTTCCAGTATTTTTGATTTATTCCACTCGTATGTTTTTGTCGCCGGAATGATTAGGCTACGTTTGTAGACTAAACCCAGATCCGTTTCGGACTACAAGGCAAGGAAATAGAAATCTCGTAATCGTGATGAAATGTTAAAAGAATGCCACGTGTCACGAGATTCGCAGACACCGACCGGTTGGCCCGTTTGTCACGTTTTCAGCGATATATCATCAATGTTAGATGCTTACGTGCAATTTTGTGACGGATATTCTCATTTTAAACAGACAGTTGTTTGTCATATCAGAATCACAAAACATTGCCAAACCGTTGAAAGGTTTTATAATCGTTCTATACGTTCTTAAAATGTTTTCAAACGTTCTATACGTTCTTAAAGGTTTCCTGTACGTTTTTAAAGGTTCTTAAAACGTTTTTAAAACGTATTCTACGTCCATTAGGTTTTCTGCATATAAAAGCAAATGTGTGAAAGATTTCTAAAAGTTTGTTTTTACGTTTACAAAACGTTCTAAAAACGTTCATTTGGAACTTTTTGTTAACGTTTTTAACCTTCAACAAATACATGTTTTTAAAACGTTTTCACAAAAAGTCCAAAAAACTCTTTGGAACGTTCATAAAACGTCCAATTGTTAGCTGAGCTGACAAGAATTCGTACCACATCGTTGCAAGCGACTAATATTAAACGATTTATGATTTTTCGCATTAAGTTCTCAATGTGTAATCGGAAGAGAGAGAATGCCACCTTCACCATCAATGAATGGTTGAAGACCGTGGTCCAGCTGGAATCTAAAAAGTACATTGCAAAGTTGACGGTGTCAAAATCTTAGGGAGATGGTTCTGTGAAATACTGTAGAGTCATGTTTTTGCGATATTTTTGTGTATATTTCATTATAAATCAAGTATGAACCGTTCAACTTGATTTGACATTTGGTGCTTTTAGACAACATAGTGAAGATTTGGGTCAGTTTATCGTGCTATGCCCTTGGTCTACAGGCCAGCTATGTGTACGGCTTGTTATGTGGTTGGGTATAGACATCATCAAAATGCCGGCAAGTTTTTGACACGGTGCGCATAATGACGCCATAATGGTACGAGAACTGCACGGGTGTGAGGTCGGTAGAGGTCGGTGCGGGAACGAAAACAAACAACCGTGCGCGTGTCCCTGAAATAAAAAAGACAAGATGCGGCTTTTTGGTCTTCGGCTATACCCCTGGGCTGACGAGGCAATTAAATGGAAAGTTTACATTGGTAAAGATTCTTAGCCTGACTTTTAGGCTGTAGGACATTTCTGATTCGGTATTTGAGCCGACAATATTTGAAATGAAATGGAAGTAGGAGAGGGTGGTAATGAACTAGTCACAAGTAGTTATATAGGTAATTAATCAATAATAATGGAATTAGAACGTGAAGGTGGTGATGAGCGTAGTGATCTTTTACTGTATAACAACTCTCTGACTTGTTCACTACTCTCACCAAAACCCCGTCCTTCTAATTTCATTCCATCTCATTTAATTACAATTCAATCACCGAAAACTAAAGTTGAAATGGTTTTGTGTAAGTGTAATAAAATTAAAGAATCACCTCTCCTCTGTAACTCTTTTCTTTCCCTTTCTTCAACCATAAGTGGGTCAGATATCCTAAAAGAATACAAAGACATGGTACTACCGAACTGTTCAATTTTTCTAAATAGCAGTGGTTTTCCCACTCCATTCTGAAAGTTTGTAGCTCAAAATCATTAACGACACTCAGATTTAACAATTAGGTGTGGGCTATGCGACTCCTTAGCTTTTTCAATTTACTTTTCTCTATTCAAGCGTTCGCTTTGGCGTTTCGTTTTTACGAAATATAGCGTAATTTTCAACATGATGTAATTAAATATTAACGCGGCAAAAATACGTGACAAAAAGGCACACTTCCGTCCATACCATACCGTGTTTTTTAATAACAAAGCAAGATCACCTGGCTCTCTGGTATGCCAAAGCGGATCACAAAGATAAAAAAAAAATAATCACAATTCGACAATCGCGCCGTATCTGCCTCATTACGGAAGATAATTATGTGAATTTGAAACAGAAGACGTCAAAATAAAGACTTATAGTTATTAGTAAGACAGTATTTTAGAAGAAAACACTCGTTACGAACTGCCAACAGGATAATAGAACGTGGAAGTTACTTTTAAAATATCTACATTTAACTGTATCTTTCATACTGTATCTTTCATATTTCACAGGATCGTCTAAAATGCACTCTCATTAGTACAGGCATACACTTGCACTGGTAAAACTGTTTACCACATCACAATCTTCATAAGTTAAACACTGCATTGTTATCATGATTATCAGTTATCTTTTCTTGACGGTCCCATGACAAGATGTCATAAAATTGATGGTTATGTGGATACTTGAACTTCACTTGCATTTATGAAAGAAATGTGACACTGTCTATGTATTTATGGTATTATATAATATTTGTATACTTTTATAGTCCGCATTGGGGTCGAAAATTGAGCAAAATCATTCTCATACTCTCATATTCACAGGCAAGATACATAATTTTGTAGTGTGTTTGTTAGGCATCATGTGATAAATTTTACACGTTACAAATCATTATCTTCTTCTGAGGCTTAATGTTATTCTTATGATCGAATAAATAGTAATAATGATTATTACAATAGAAACAATAATCAATATAATATTGTTGAAAATATATGTAATATTAATAACAATATTGATAATAATGATAATATCAATGATAATGATAATGATAATATTGATAATAGTAAAGATGATAATTATAAAGACAGAAAAGTAATTATGACTATTCTGGTGAATAACAGACCCTATTGTACAGTTTTGCATAAGAAAATGTCTAACAGCCTGAAAGCCAGACTAGGCCGAATTACTGACTGATGTCAAAGAAGTCGGATTTCCCCCACACAGCTCTGACATAACCATCAGGATGTGCTCTCATGCAGCACGTAGGCAAGGTGTGGTGAAGGATGAGCAATCTGTCAAAATATGAATTATTCATTAGGTCTCTCTTCCAGGAGGTCGATTAGAGGGCATACGACAGACATTCTCTTTGGAAGAATCAAGGTGACAGTGACCTTTCAAAACCATTTGTGTTATACCTGAAAGATTTCAAAGTAATATTATGTGGGAGTATGGATATATTCGTGCTGAAGCTCTCTCAAATCAAACGAATCCACTGATGATCACTGATGTAATTGGGTACGAGTAAAACAGAATCAAAGGTGTAATGCGATGATGCAATCTCACTGACAGTAATGCGGTATGTAATACATGTACAGTATATATGAGATGTACGCCTGTCCATTTTCTCGAGATTATAGCTCGTAGGGTAAGTCAAGCTATGACTTTCATCGAGGCCTAAATTACATCACAAAAAGCAACCACGATCAGATATATTATGACTCAGCAGTCGTTTGATTTGCGCGCCTGTGAAATAAGGGCGAGAGAAAAGCTGCCCTGTATCGTCTTCCAAGTTTCCTTCTCGATCTAACTCGAACGTTGTGCGTGTCACGCACGCGCCGAAACTACCGGCGATACGTCATCTTACCATCTCACTATTGACCAATCAGCGAACCGAAAAGCGGACCGGCGAAACGCATAAAGAGGAGCACCCATCCACCTGTTGTATTGAGTTGTTCATGCCTTCTATCTTCTAGTACTACCGTGAGACCGCAATCAAAACGCAACGACTTTTACGAGTTCGAGGATTTTACGGTCTTGGAATATATATGATATTGCGATAACCATACTTGGTAAATAACATTTATTTGCTCAATTGGATTGTAAACGTTCTCCATAGCAACCAGTTTGTTCCGCTTCTCGCTGAGACTGGAACGTCCAGAATTTCTGGTCGAAACTATAACTCGGTAAGTTCTTAATATTACAGGAATTGATGTATAATTTGATATATCCATATTGCATCATGTCATATAAATATCTTTATAAATATCTTTATATTAATGTTATGTTTGGATATTATTTTCTGTAGTATATGATATTCCGAACATTAACGTGTGTGTGTGTGTGTGTCTTGAACAAAATTGAAACTCCAATCGCCACAAACAGTATCGCTTATATACCAGGAGATTATTCAACTGTCCGTATACTGGTGCACTTTGTCTATGATATTAAAGTTAAACAACCTAATTTTAAAAATATATAGTGACCTATGTTATTTTTTTCTTTTGAATTGGATTGAACACCGATACATATTTGCGACAATTTAACGATTAGTTTACCTCCCTTGTTGCGAAACATATCATATGACATAAAATTATGCGATTTCTCTCCTGACTCTATTATCCTTGTCACATGAGCTTCAAGAAGGTTTGTTAGCAAATTTGAATTTTCTCGAGAATAATATGCCCATGATGACGCATGGATTGTAGTTATTTTCATGGCGTCTCAGAGAGACACACGATTAAAACAATTATTTAATTGTAAACATGGTTTTGTGCTTACTTTCAATTTAGCATCCGGATGCGAGTACCCTGGAGAATGGCTCCAAGTTACTCATACTATATCTAGTGATTGTCATTTTGCGAGGTCACCTTTTTATTGGTATCTATCTAATAGAGATTATCGGCGTTCTGTCCATCTTCATGCAGTAGCGGCAATGGGAAAAAGATGATCTGAAAATCACGAAAAAGTAGCGCTTGCAAAAGATTCTGATTAGGTAAACATATTCACGATGTAACGACAAACGTGAAGTTATGTACATAAATATTATGGTCAGGATGGTGACCCCTTTCAAGGGCTGGGTGTTTGCGTGTGCTCACCCGACCGCCCCCCCCCCTCCCCCCCCCCCCCTCCTCCTCTACCCCCCCCCCCCCCCTGACTCCCCACCTTCACCCCCTACCCTTTCTATTTTTTTTCTCCCTCTCTCCCTCTCTCTCTCTCTCTCTCTCTCTCTCTCTCTCTCTCTTTCCCTCTCTCCCCTTCTCTTTAGTCATGATTCTCAACCCTCTCTGCTGTTCTAGTTCTATCTTCACCGTGTTTGCCTATATTTTGTTTTCTGTCACGCTCCTCATCTCGTTTCGCGTCTTTTTTCTACGTCATCTTCCTCCATGCTCACAGTCTCTCCATGTCCCCTCACCTCCGTTTTGATCACCAGTTATTTTTTTGTTTTAAATTTTCGTTCACACTATCCATTTCCAGCAAGCAAATAGGGGTAGGGCGTAGTCTTTGCTACAGACTCGGTTTTGTTCATGCACCCCACGGCCTAGGGCGGAGTCTAGCCGTACAGCAGGTACATGTTTAACCCAAATCTACCTGCTTACGTCACGGCCTAAAACCTTGCCTAACTGGCTTGTGGCGGCAACATAGCGATTGCGTAATAAATCATCACCGTGGAGCGCACTGTGGGTGTTCTTATCGTAAAATGCACGTGATGGTCGAGTCGACCAAAGATTGAAGAATTATGGTTTTATCATTTCATAACATTCCTCACCTTTCCACAACCATCCGACCTTTCAGTACATTCCAACAATCGACCTACCTGGCCTAGAACCCTCGATTGGGTGCCGCAGCTCGCAACTCTCGCGATGCATACGGCCAACGTCCACATTCCCCCATTTGTTATTTTTATGTAGGCCTATGTCTTTATGTTGTTATAACATTGACAAGCACATGAATAAATCAAAACAAACTATGTTTTTATACCACAGAAATTGTTGCAATATTAGACCATATAAAGAGAGGGGATGACGCCTGTTGAGCTCGTATATCAAATAATGCACACATTCGTTCGTCTCACTTTGTTGGAATGAAGATATACCAGAGTTTAGATGAAATAAGTTGTTGAGGAAAATAAAGGAAAGGAAAATATATTTGTTTAGTTTATGGTCACTCTTTTTTTCTTCCTTTGGGACCAATGTTTTATTTGTGTGACAAAGAAACGAACGGCACAAGATAGATCAAAATAGAAAAATAAGGAGGAGGCCTTCCTTCAGCAGTGGGGAGAAATAGGCTAGATAGATGTAGAGATCCATCTGTCTTTATACTTGTGTAACGATTTGATGATATATTTGGACTCGAACCAGCAGAGTACCCGTGATGTGGACAGAACAACTCTACAATGGTACCATAATTTGATTATATGCATTTATTGTCACGCATTACATTCATAGATATCTGAATGTATGGTGTGTTTTTTTTTTCAAGGAGAAACGTCACTGCTCTGGCAAGGATATTCATCATTAATTTCATAACTTTCTTTCCTTCTCCCTTACCAGATTCTCCCGCGCAATGGACGGTGAGCAGTTTAAGCTGCACGCCCAGGGCATGACGTCATACATCGTCAAGTACTTGGACAATATCGAGGATTACCGCGTCTTCCCCGACGTCAGTCCCGGCTACCTGCGGAAGATGATCCCCGAGGAGGCCCCGGTCAAGGGAGAGGACTGGCAGGACATCATGACCGACGTCAACTCCAAGATCATGCCGGGGGTAAGGATCGAGGAGTGACGAAGTTATGGTGGTGGTTGTGGTGTTACGTGGTGGTGGTGGTGGTGGTGGGTATGGAGGCGGTCACATAAGTGGTGCACATTGATGGGTATGTATAGGAAGTGATGGGGTTGGAGGCAAATTAAGATGATGATGGTAGGGGTGGCGATGGTGCTAATGATGATGGTGTGGGTGGTGGTGATAGTGGGGGTGGTGGTGGTGGTGGAGGTGGTGGTGGTGGTGGAGGTGATGTTAATTGTAATGGCGACTGGTGGGGTGGTAATGTCTAAATGGTGATGATAGTAGTGATGCTGATTGTGGTGTGGGTGATAGTGCTAGTGTTGGTGTTGATGTGTGGTAGTGGGGATGGGGATAAGGAAAATGGTGGTTGATGGTGAAGGTGATAATGGCGATGGGGTCGTAACGGTGGTGGTAATATTTTTATGGTGGTGGTGGTGATGTTGATGATGGTGATGTTGATAGTAGTGGTGGTGGTGGTGGTGCATGGTGATGGTGGTGATGTTGATGTTGATGTTGATGTTGATGTTGATAGTGGTGGTGGTGGTGGTGATGTTGATGATGGTGATGTTGATAGTGGTGGTGGTGGTGGTGGTGATGTTGATAATGGTGATGTTGATAGTGGTGGTGGTGGTGGTGGTGATGTTGATGGCGGTGCTGGTGGTGAGAGTGAACTAACCGACATCCACTCCAAAGTCATTAAGAGTGAGAAAAAATGCTGATCATTTCATGTTGTTTGCTAGTACCATGGTTGCTGATAGATAATTCCTGTAATCTATGTGCTAAATTACAACGATCGTGCTTATCTAACTCGGTGCATGTATCGGTCACATCATGGTCCCTGTAACATCAAGATATCAAAAGCTGCCAGGCACTCATTTCTGCGTCTTTTGATGTAGCCTCCCATAAATTGAGTTGGTTCCAATAAAAGGAGATGCGTGGAGTGAAGGTTTTACCACTCTGTCGAAAGATAAGAAAGTTATGATCTTTAAAAGATTTAAATTTTGTGACGTCAGATGCGAGATGCTCTCCCATATGTTCTATACATATTTTTTTTCGAAAGGAGTGTTTTTTCTCAAAAAGATATCCATGTTTTTACTTGTGCGCTTTTACACACATACCTGTATGAAAAAAAATATTCCATTGTCAAATATATGGGAGAGCACCTCGCACGTGACGTCACAAAATTGACATTTCAAAAGTTCATAACTTTCTTATCCTTTGACGGATGTTCGTCAAACCGTCACTAATTTTTCTCTTATGTTTCTGGTTTTATTGAAAGCAACTAATCTTCAGGGTGAACTATCGCTTTAAAGACAAAATGAATCTCCTTACTTTTCCGCACCTCATCTCCCCCATGCGCTTAATTGCCTTTCTTGTATTACTGACACCGACCGTGTGCGCTTCCCGGTCCATTGTTTATTATCTCACCTCAAGCTCTCCAAGAAGGGTCATCCCTTGGCCAAACATATCTGGAATCCAACCCTCAATCTAACGAGAAGTGCCTCTCTTTCAGAGATCAAATAGCCTGGCCTCCAGCCTGTGGGATATTTATTTACCAACCCGTCAAATAGGGTCTAATATTCTAAGACTATTTACTGCATCCTTCTCTATTTTTCTCAGTCCGTTCCATATGCCCTAAAGTTCGGGGGAGCTGTAGACGAAATCGAGAATGATTAGTCTGCTACAACCAGACCCCTTTATTGAATATTTTGGTTTAAAAACACCCAACAGCCTGGTAGATAGGCTAGAAAGCTTGGACGGTAAGATTATAAACGAGCATCATATAACCATGGCGCTTTTATTCGCTGGGATGGTGACGACATTTTATGATCAAGGGGGGAAAAAGGAGGCGCCGAGGTCGCGCTTTTCGCAGAAAGCTTTGTTTTAGCTAGTCCGGACAGGGCCACCTGGTTTTAACCTCTGACCTGAGAATGTCGATGACAAATACCTTGTCTGGTTTATTGAGCGCGTGGATATCATGTGGAAACTCTCACATACCTGTACACGTCACCCCGGCTGTCACCAGACACAATGTCACCTTCACTCAGTTATTAACCCCTTGTGAGCCAGATAAAGCGCTGTTTTGTGAGCTTTGTGCGTATTAGAGTTAAGTTACTATGCTGGATGTACATTTAGGGAGGCTTGCAGTTCAAACGTTCACTGGATGTGCATGTGTCTGGAGCGATATCATACGTGTACATCGAACACCCATTGAATTCCAGCTAGTGAAAGCCGTCTGTTCTTTCAGTTTCGTGCTTTTGCAGTAAATTATTCACCATAACTTTAACATTAAAATGATACGCACACACTGGCTGCTTGCCATCTCAACTTGTCGCATTTCATTGAATGCAAGCAGTGCGTGCAATGCGAGCCCCGGCCGCGCCGCTGGCCGCCGCACCGCCGGTTTTCTTCAAAGTTATCGCGAGTATGGCAGAACTCTTGGGGAAAAATAATTATTTGCGGGCTGGAAACAGACACTAGTCTATCTCGCAGACGCATCATTATGTTGTGTGCTGCATGGTTCTATCAATTGCGCTTTTTTTCTGTTCTTTGATGAAGGAATTAATTTCATCTTATTCATAGAGGCGTATGTGTAAAATCGTGTGTCTCCTGATATATGAAATGCACAATTTAAATGGTCTATATTCTTTTGAAAAGGTGGTTATTTAAAAAAAAACTTAATTAGCCCACAACCTATAACTGGGTACCTCGCAAGTGACGTCACATAATCAAGAACTGGACAAGTCATAACTCTTTTATCCTTTGACGGATTTTGTCTAACCTTCACCAATTTGCTTCTTTCAAGTTTCTACTTTTATTACAACCAACTGAACTTTTAACGATTTAAGCGCCTCGATTGCTTTCTGCTGATACCAGAATTCATAATTGTGAATTCATTGTTCTTGAACATTGTTTATTATGTTTGTTAAATGAATAAAGAATTGAATTGGAAAGCAAAAACACGTGCACAGGTTTGCACGCAACTCCAATGGAGCGCTTGCTCATTAGATACGCAAAGGGTTAAAGATTGTCCGTCCCTTTTGCAAGCTTAAAATTTGAAATCGTCTATCACGATCGTAAATTGAAGAAAGTGTGATTCAAGACCATTTCTAAGAATATAGCATGTTGAAGCTTTCTGTATATGTAAAAATTTCAGCCGTTAAATTTCAAACCGACTTTTTTCGTACTACGAAAAAAGTATTAGTCTTTGTTGGAGTATATGTCTGGTAATTATGCATGTGTGAAATCCTAATTTTATGAGAAATTACCAAACTTTGAAGATGATTCCTTCTATAGAACAATTTTTTTCATAATGCGTTTTATAAGTTAATCAACAGATTAATCAATAAAGCAGATATTTCAACACAAACTGCTAAGAGCCCGGTAAAGACTATTAATCTGACGTTGTTTACGTGCATTATTTGAATTTTACACTACGTATCAGTTTAAAATTATGAATATACAGCTTTCTAGTACTTCTCTAAAGTTTGTCAATTTTTCGATGGTTTTGTGGTGATCTGAAAAAGGGACGGGCTGTCTTCAACGAATTATGCCGTTTTCTTAACAGGTCACGCACTGGCAGCACCCCCGGTTCCACGCCTATTTCCCTGCTGGTAACTCCTACCCAAGCATCCTGGCTGATATGCTCTCAGACGCCATTGGCTGTGTGGGCTTCTCATGGGTAAGTGTACGACTTTATCAGCCCGAATTTAGCCTCAGTACTAGGCTGTGAGGTGCATGGACACAACCCAGTCTGTTAATAACTATGTCTGGTAACACAGACTACGCCCTAATTACGTCATGGCTCCTCTGGCTCCTTCCCCTCTCAAGCGAAGATGGGTTTATGGCATAGTCTGTGTTAACAGACGTAGTTGTTGGTATACTGGTTTGTGTACATACACCTCACAGCCTAGTACCGAGGCTATCCCGAATTAGTAAACATATACATGTAGCACGAAACTGTGAAACTGAGGGCTAATTGCCTGTAATGCAAATGTAGGAAGTCCCGAAATCGTAACTAAGATGACACCATTGTTAAAAACATATATTGGTATAAAATAATTGTGACATCTTTGAGGAGCCATTAAGAGCATTAAGCATTAAGAGTGGCCATTTTGCAAGTGATAGGTAATTGTCTTGGGTAGGTTGATATCTGCAGTAGATGGTAAAATAGTTGGGATGGTGGTAGTGGTTGTGGTAATAGGGTGATAGTGACAGTGATAATTGAGGTTGTATGCAGATGTTGGTTTAATACTCGAAGCAAAACCAAAACACAAATAACGTAGAGAATATCTCATGTAGCACAATTATAACAGACGAATCTAAGCTGCAACCAAACATGGTAGACGTAATTTAAATTTACATAGGAAAGTAGGGCTCTGTCTATATACAGACTTGCGATTGGTCTCAATATGACTAGCGATTTAAACCAATCAATCGTAACTCTGCATGTACGTTGTAAAGAGTTGATTGGCCTTGCGATCGGGTCAAGACCAAACACAAATTCTAATAGAGGCCATCGCAGACGAAACGATTTTCCACAATACCGCAATCGTAATGAAAATGTGACGTCACCTACCAACATAATTCCAATGACCGGGCACTACAATTCGGCCAATAGCGGAGTCGCACGAATGATGTCGTGTCGTGTCGTCTGCGATGGTCCCCAAGTCGAAAACCGGCCTTTTCACCGAAAACACGTGGTTTAAACGCGTTTCAAAACAGCTTTGCGTTTATCTCGCTCCTTTAAACGCGTTTAGGATCGTACAAATTTGCGTGTTTCAAAACAGCTTTAGCTTTCCAAACCCCCTAATCAAAACACCTTTGCGTTTATCAACTCGTTTAAACGCGTTTTAAAAAAAAATTAAACGCGTTTGTAAACCTTAATTCTACCCAAAAAAGAGTTGATAAACACGCCCATAGAGTACTGAAATGTGACGTCGTTTGAGCATTGTTATCAAGACAACTGGGTCTAAATTATGCGAGTAGAGCAAGCAGTGGTGATCACATCAGGGACTGTAATTATTCATGGTGCCCGACACTAGCCCGTTAGACAATATCGGACCGGTAAACCTCTCACTGGAGTGATTTTGTTTAGAACCAGCTGTCTTGATGATATGCTCATATGACGACACTACTTCGTTTATATACTCTACTGGTTATTCATTCCTACAGGCTGCAAGCCCCGTGTGCACCGAGCTGGAGACGATTATGATTGACTGGCTGGGCCGCATGCTACACCTTCCGAAACACCTGCTCCCCTTTGCAGACAACTGCAGAGGGGGCGGAGTCATTCAGGTGAACACCAAGCATTTTACCCCTTCGTGCATCATATCTCCCCCCCCCCCCACCCCTTTCTAAATGTAATCTTTAATGCTTGATATGGTTAACATTGTAAAATCAAAGTCATTCGTAGACCTCCGAGATTTAAGACTTTTTGCTCCAAATCGCGCTCGACTCCCGTTTCTCCCTGATAGTATATCTATGACCTTTCTGATGTGTGAATCCTTGTTCGTTGGAGTCGTAGGATATTTTATCGATATGATCTTTGCGTTCATGTCAATGTCACACTTCGCATGCACTTCCCCCAAATAAACAGTGTTCTCGGTGACTGACTATACATTTCTCCCCAGGAGGTATACAGAATGGCTTAGTGGGGGGTCTAAGCACACCCCCAACAGTATGATGGAGATGGTTTTATTGCATAATCATTTCGTTAAGACGAGGGGTTCCCATGTTTTGACTTTTGAACTGCTGAAATGTGGGCCCCTTCCTGCCCTCCCCCCCCCCCTTATTTCCTTGCCCTCCATCAGAAATTAGAAACTAAAACGAAACTGTGAAATAATACAGCAATGCATGTACTATCGAGGATTTCGATCAAGAGTGTCCTTGGAGGAAGACCATATTCCATGAACATACTTAACAATTGCCAACATTACCTTAACATAGCAAAGTCTGCAAAGACTTGGAATTTTGTCATTGGGGTCTTTGACAAGTAACAGTGATGCAGTTTTTATATAGATTTTCTTTGTGACGTCATAGGGATCGGCCAGTGAATGCACACTAGTCACGATGCTGGCAGCAAGAACGGCTGCACTGCGCAAACTCAAGGAGAAATACCCGGATGAAGAAGACGGCGTATTACTGACCAAACTGGTGGCCTACTGTTCAAATCTTGTAAGATCCCTCCCTCTTATTCTCTCTCTCCTTCTCCCTCTCTCTCTCTCTCTCCTTCTCTCTCTCTCTCCCTCTCTCTCTCTCTCTCTCTCTCCCTCTCTCCTTCTCTCCTTCTCTCTCCTGTACCCCCTTGACATGCCCCTGCCTCGCCCCCACCACCTCCATGACTTTTAAATGCCCAATATGAAAGCTACCATTTCCCTCGCTTTTTTCTCTTGTAATGATAGGCACATTCGTCGGTAGAAAAGGCGGGAATCATCTCATTTGTGAAGACACACCAGCTACCGACAGACGATCAGTACTCACTCCGGGGGACCACACTCCTAGAAGCAATCCAGGTAAAAACATTGATTATTCTGTTCAGCTGAATTTAATGTTAACCTCATGGGGCAGAACGCAACAGCGCATTGAGAATTCCATCAGTTTTGAAATGCGCTATATAAGAAACATTTTTTATTGATATTTTTTAGTATTAACCGTATTCTTAGATGGAACAAGCACACCTTAAAGACCAGATGTAACGCTATAAAGGCTCACAAGCTCTCACCAGTAATACCATAGTGCACCCATTAATAACATGGCGGTAAAGGTCTACCCCATATCACCATATTGGCCCCATTTTTTTTTAATTGTGTCATATTCTACAATATCATGTATATGTCCAAAATCAACATTTTAAATCGCCTGTTTTAAAGACAGGGTAGCCCTTTTGCAGGTTATTTTTGTTTTAAACCTGGGAAATAATGGGGAATAATGGAAAGACATTCATAGACCCGTGCACATGAACATAAAAACAATAAACTTAATGCAAACATACATTCGCATATAAATATAAATCATACAGTTTGCTCCCCTGTCAGGATTGGAGCGAGAATGGGATTAGGACATAGTCTGTGTTACCAGACATAGTTGTTAACAGACGGGGTTATATCCATGCACCTCACAGCCTAGTACCTAGGCTACGTCGCGCGCTGTGTACACAAATTAGGGTTGATTAATGCGTCTGGAACCTGGACTATCTAGAGTCGGGAGTGGGTCGCGAAGGGAATTGCCCTGTTCATAATGAAACATTTCACTTGTTGATCCTTGAAAGGAGGGGCTTAGAAGCACTGTTATATGACAACCTCGATATTTAAAACGTATGCATGTCCCTATTGGTTAGATCTGGTAGGCATTATAGCATTTCACTTTCTCAACTTGTTTCCTTAACATTTATTTTGACACAAATCGATTTTTTACATCTTTTTCCTCTTTTTAACCTACAGCTCGACGAGGAAAGAGGATTAGTACCTTTCTATGTGAGTATTTAACATTCATTATCTTTATTGATTGTAATCGTGATTAAAAAATAATCAGGATTGATTTTCGACAACAAGGGGGATGCAGAATACATGCAGCTGAAGTCAGAAGTTTACATACACCCAGGAAATTCAAATGAAAGTTGCCACTTGCCAAATATCATAAAAATATTTGTGCTTTCACGACGAATTTGATATTAAACAAATTAATATTTCATGCTCCTTCATTACATTTCTTTGTCATCAGGAGTTGGAAAATATATAGGAGTCATTTTTCCCCATAATCATAATATTTAAAAAAAAAATCTAAATAAGAAACTTAACAAAATCATTTCACATTTGTTCGAGTTACTTCACAACACAGGCATTTCAGATGACACTTTTTTGTTCAGTGGTGGCATATCATAATAGAAAGTGTAATATAAATCATAGATTTGACATTTATATATTTCTATGAAACGATATTTGAAAATTTAATAACAAACAATGGAATACATTTGGCACGCGCGCGAATATTACTTTATTTTCTTCAAAGAAAATTTCACCTAAAATATAATTTCATCCCGATGGCATTCCAAAAATGTCAAAGAGCTTAACACGCTTTCTCATTTGATACCAAATTCGTCATGGTGGTATTTGTATTTCTGAAGATGTAGTAATTATTACGATGTTTGACAAGCGAATAAATGTTACTGAATTCCATGGGTGTATGTAAACTTTTGGCCTCAAATGGATTTTAATACGATTGACGAATCATTCCTGTCGTCACTTTCTACTTCATACAACCATTTCGTTATAAAGACACTCGTTGGCTTTTGTTTTTTCAGCGGATGGTGCTACTTTAATTGAGAGGTGTCGTTTCAAAGAGTCCATTACAACTTCAACGTTGAAGCTTGTAATGCCAATCCACATTCTGATGCGACAGTCGTCCCATGCTGAATTTTATATTTGTTATGTGCCATTTGTGTATATCCAGGTATGCGGAACGCTCGGAACGACTGGCTGCTGCGCGTCTGACGCAATAGACGAACTGGGTGTGATATGTGAGGAGCGGGGATTGTGGTTTCACGTTGACGGCGCGTACGGTGGCAACGCACTCATCTGCCCTGAGTTTAGGTACCTCCTCACCGGTTTCGAGGTAAATTTCAAGCCAAGTCGTACCTGAGGCTTCTCCAATGAAGCGAGGCTGCATTCTTCTTGAAATCACTTGCCAAAATGTATTTAACTCCCTCCAGATGATTTGTACCCAAGTATTGATCGCGAAGAAACAAGACAAGTGTCACTGACGTCTTGACATCACAAACATTAACAAAAGTATACCAGGAACAGCGTCTAGTCACGGTGAATTATAAACCAATGACCCTTTTCACAGGTTTTGAAATAAACTTTAACGTAGTGCATAATTGTATATTCATTAATTTAATCAATTTAAAAAAAGGAGATCTGTCTAAACGCGGTAGGAGTTATATGATCTCACACAATACAACTTTATCTTTATACGTGGAGTAACGATGATGAAGACTGACCGTTGTGTGAACATATCCCATTCTTATAACAGTACGTGGACTCCTTCAACTTCAATCCAAACAAATGGATGTTGGTGAATTTTGACTGCTCCGTCATGTGGTATGTATCCTTCACACATATTTGTTGTTTTTGCCTCTAAAGTGGCAGCATGAGTATACCCCCCCCCCCTCCTTTCCTTACCCACCCTCCCTTCCCAACCGTCGTCATAACATTCAAAACACATGCAGACCGTACAGCACGCGACCTTCCCGCGTCATGGGTCGATTTGGTGGAGATTTATGGCTAGGTCGTAACTGTTTTCGTCAAACGTTAGACCTTTGGTTAGCCTTGTTTCCAGCTCCTTGGGCATTTATTATCCACACAACAATACAGATAGCCTAGGTACTAAGCTGTCAGATGCATGGACACAACCCAGTCTGTTAACAACTATGTCTGGTAACACAGACTATGCCCCAATCCCATCCTCACTCTCCTCTGCGAGGGGAAGAAGCCAGAGGAGCTATGCCGTCATTAGGGCGTAGTCTGTGTCATCAGATATAGTTGTTACCAGACTGGGTTGTGTCCACGCATCTCACACCCTAGTACCTAGGCTTCAATATAGAGTCTAGTTCTCATTTTAGCAGACAGTATATCAATCCCCTCTTTCCTCCGTCTGAGATGTTATCGATTAGAAGAATGATCACTCTGTTACAGTCAGTCCCCTATCTTGATTTTTTTGGTTTAGGATAATTTGGTTTAAAATATCCGAAAGCCTGAAAGTCAGGTTGGACTGTGGTAGGCTGAGGAAGCGTACACGGCATGGGAAGTAGGAATGTCCAGGTTACGAAGAAGAAATGTGTTGAAGTCAAAATTTGAAAGGAATAGAAGGTCAAAGGTTAAGAGGAACAGAGGTTGGCCCTTCAAAATTCCGTACAAAACGATAAAAAAAATCATGGAAAGCTCCTGTTTCAAAATGCATAAACACTGAAACTACGCCAATACTTCATTATGAGTCCATTATAAACAGGTTATTTAAAGAAAAATGCAGAAATGCTCACATTGGCAGAATTATAGTTTGAAAAAACAAAGCTATGTGTTGCTACATATTGTGGGTTTATAGATTTATTGCCATCCTTGTATCGAGGTTGGCGCATGTCATGATGGAATCCATTCTTCTCTTCGCCAGTTAGTATGCCGTAGTGTTAAGTGAATGAAAAGTAAACTGTGCATTGTGACGTATTTGACACTGTAATGGTATATAGCTTTATCATAGTCTTACTCCACTGTCACCCGACCGTAATCTCTCTCTCTCTCTCTCTCTCTCTCTCTCTACCTCTCTCTCTCTCTCTCTCTTTCTCTCTCTTCTTGTACCATTCCCTTTCTCTCAGGGTACGCGACAAGACCGCTCTCACTAGTACTTTCAATGTGAACCCACTGTATCTCCAACATGAAAATGACGGTAAGAAGACGTTACAATTCTAACGTACAACTGAACAAAGTTAAATGTCAAAGCCAATGTATCTTTGAAGAGCAATCACAAACAAATTGAATTTTGTAAAGCCTCATTATAGGACATGATAAAAAATAAACTAATTTAATTAAAGAATATGTACCTCATGTACTGCAAGCAAAAAAGTGATCATTGAGGACTTTTGTTTCTTTTCGTATACATTGCGTTTCATAATTTATATTGCGTATGATATTGTTACACCTGGTCATTGTTGTATGTGATTTCATGTTAACGCTTCTTGGAAGTTGTCAATACTGTAAGGATTACCTCGGATGAATACAAGAAAAACTAAACAAGGAGTTACTAATTTCATTATTTTTCATTTTGTTTATCTTACCCCCTATACAGATGCTGCAATAGATTATAGGGTGAGTGTAATTATTTATATTTTGTTATTTAAGATACATTGATTTCAATTCATGTTGAAGCATTTGAGCTCCGAAGCGGACATAATTGTTAACAAAATCAGAATGTGGCTGCGCGATGAATTTTGGGACGGGTTTGTTGCTCGATGTACCCACTACCCAAGGCCCCCGGGAAAATAGTGATTTGCTTACTGATGGGGATACTCTGGTATAAGAAGATGGATTAAGGAATAAAAAAATTAATGCGGTATTATCAATTCATTATTATCATTGTGATATACCGATCCATTTTGCAGCACTGGACGATACCCCTGAGTAGACGGTTTCGCGCCCTCAAGCTGTGGTTCGTCATCAGGACGTACGGGGTGGAAGGACTGCAAAAGTACATCCGAAATGTAAGTCAGGAAATGTTTTCTTGTCTCGCTTAGTAGGAACAAGTGATAACTAACATCAACTTTCCTTAACCTCTTGGCGGTTAAAAGAGTACCGAAGTGGTGTCGTCATAAGAGCATGTTGTCGAGACAAATTGCTCTAAACATAATCACTCCATTGAGAGGTTTACCGGTGCGATAGTGTCTAACAGGCTAGTGTTTGACACTCCCAATTAACTCACAACATTTGAGAAAGAGAGACTGATTAGCCTGTGCGACATGTAAAGCATTATCATAATGAAAATATGCCTTTTAATATTTTGATAGCCATTACTTGTTATCACATCAGAGATTCATGTTTTAAAATAATGTATCTTGATATGAATCGCAACTTATAGAAATGAAGGTATTGCAGAATGGTGCGTGCCCTGTCTTACTATTGTGTTTTAGGATGAATAAACCAGATTGGAAATAGAGGCTTATTCTATTTTCACATTAGAGACACGAGAGTAGGCGATCTTTATTAGATACCTAATATGTCTTTATAAGAAAAACAGTTTCAGAGAGTTGAATTTTCTCAACAGTTTGATTTAATGACACCTTTGTAGAAAAGGGAAGGGGGTATTCCTTTAAAGGCCGACAATCAATACAGAGTTTACATCACCACGATTGTGGCAGCGAGAGGAAGATTTTCATTAGAATACGATGCATAGCCAACGTGTTGCGTCACGTCCACGTATATGTTGCAATAGGACACAAATCACGTCACAATGACAGACACGGTCACGTTCACAGTCGTGGCGATCTTAAATTCTCTTACGGTGAAGGGTGTGTTCTACTTGTGAGGTCTCGTGGACATCCCATTCCTCGTAGTTCTTAGCCAGCATTCATTGTACGGCTGAGACACGGAACAACTTAAATACCGTGCTTGGTGGACAAACATTCCAGATGGATTCGTACCGGAAATAAAAAAAAAAATACCACTCTGGAAACAAAAACAAACACCAACAAAATCGTTTCAATTTCAATTTTTTGGTGGAAAATCGCGTGAAATTGGCAAGTCTTGTATCGCATGACGTCAAGCCGACTGAAAGTTCGCGAGAAGAATGTGGCCATGTTGTCAGGCGATCAAGAAGTGGGAACCCGCGATGGGTTGTAACTAACCTTGCTTCCAGGCGGTTGGGCAATTTTAATCCACACTTTTCAATAAAGGGTCCGTCTCAAGTAGACTAATCATTCTCAATTTCTTCGCCGACTCACCTCAGGAGAATGATAAAATGTCTGGTCTTATGTGTCCTAGATTCTATTTTTCAAGTTGGGATTAGAAATGCCCTACGCCTTGAAGCCAGGCCAGGTTGTAGCCCACACATGAGAACATAACAACAAGTCGGATACAATATTTCATATCGCATGTCGAGACTGTTCCCACAGGAGCATCGCTCTAGAAGTGTTAAGGGGTCAGAATGTTGACTGACATACGGAGTATCGGAGAGGATGTGGAGAGAAAGATAAAACATCTGATGCACGTCCAATTGATAATCAAACGCCTACGCTATAGATGTGTGTGTATATATGTGTGTGTGTGTGTGTGTGTGTGTGTGTGTGTGTGTGTGTGTGTGTGTGTTACTTTCTTTTGAAATTTTATTTCAAATTTGTTAAGTGTGTAAACATGTTTACTAACTGACTGACTAATGAGGGAGCGTTAACAACAATATACATAGTTTTCATTTCGAAATTCG
This sequence comes from Arbacia lixula, assembly GCA_963669155.1. Classification (NCBI taxonomy): domain Eukaryota; kingdom Metazoa; phylum Echinodermata; class Echinoidea; order Arbacioida; family Arbaciidae; genus Arbacia; species Arbacia lixula. Next base: position 3,648,108 of record OZ022591.1, on the reverse strand, counting down.
AGTTAATCATTTGGTTCATTTTGAAATGAAATAAATAAAAGTTGGTGTAATATTGGCGTGTCTGCCGCACACACAAACTGGCATGCATCTAGTTGAAAATCAAGCATAGTACTTCTGCCAAGTTCTGCGACCTTTTTATCAAGTTTAAATAGAAGGGGAGGGGTGGGGCTCCCCAAATAAACCTATTTCTATTTTCCAGAGGCTTGCGCCATTAAGACTTACGATATCTCTGACTGAGAACTCATCTCTGTGAGATATTTTTTGTTCAGGGGTCCTATCGAGAGATCACAAGATCCACTCACAAGGGGCACTGACTGTAAAGTGCATTCGATTGGGTGGATATTTCTTTCAACAGATCTCCGTCTACTCTAAGTGCCTGCGTGCTCGCGGTGGGAGGAGAACGTGAGGGAAATGGAGTGAGAAACAGAGGGAGGGGATAAGAGGGGTGGGGGAGGGAAGGGGGGGGGGAGATGGGAGAGAGACAAAGAGAAGGATGGGGGAGAGAGACAAAGAGAAATAAAGAGAGAGAGAGGGGGGGTGTACATTGAACGGAGGCAGAGAAACAATGGCATAATGTATAGGGAGGGGGATGACAAATGTACAACAGCGTAGCAGTAATATGTGGTAAAGAGGAGGGAGAGGGGTGGGATGGGGAGTGAGAGAAATAATGCGAGACTGGGAGAGGGTGGATGGGAGTGGGGGGGGGGGAGGTTGGGGGCACAACTTATTATTTACCTATAGTGAGTAAACAGTCGCACAGCTAATGGGTGCAACTCGACAGATTTATGAATTCTTAAAGTCAATAAAAGTTGGACTAGAGTCCCATAAATCATACAATTTTAAGACAACATAATATGCAACATAATCATTTTAGTGACCTGTGTCTCTTTTTTTTTGTATTATCATGTATACTCTTCCCGCTGAAGCTAGTTGTACCTCTCTACATAGCCTGACTCCCAGACTGTATGACATAATATGATCCAAACTGAAAAATAAATATATAATCTCCTATATCATTCTAAGATTAGTCACTGTATTATTCTCTTATTGTCTCAATGGGGGAGCCGAAGATGAAATCGAGAATGATTAGTTTGCTGCAACCAAACCATTTCAATTAAGAGATAGGTTTACAAATACGCTCAACTGTCTGGAAACCAGCCTACTCTCTGGAAGGATGAGTATGAATTACGTTTGTTTTAGGTTCAAAAGTTCGCGTTTTTGGTAGATCGTGCGCTCCTCCCTTGCCCCTTCCACGCCCTCATCACCTTTTCACACCATACTTGGCGCCGTGCAAACAATCTTAAATTTCTTATGTTGGGATTAAAGTCACACGTATGCTCACTCACCTTCTCCTAAATCGACAATAGAGAGCTGAATTTGCCAATACTGTGATTGTAACTGTGACTGTAACGTGGAATTAGCATGTCCTCTTGTAACAACCAGGTGAACGTGACGCAATCGCATTTTTATAAGAGCAGCTCCAAGCCATTTTCATGGATAATCGTGGAAATCTATAAGTCTCCACTATCAAAGTTCGTTTCACAATGTGTTCTTAACCATTATGACTGTTTCTCATTAGGACGTGCTTGATGACAGGTGCGTGGTTTGTGAGCCCGTATGTGTGCATGTGTATGTATGCGACCATATCGTGCAGGGGAATAGAATAGGCCTACTCCCTAGGAAATGTGCGTGGCGCTCGCGCTATGAACATGGTATTACGGATTTTTAAATTCAAAGTATTTAAAGGTGATATTCATAGAAAATCCAAAAATATGAAGATATTCATCTACAGAAAGCTTATAAGCCATACAATGAGCTCGGATGACATTCAAACAATATATCACTTTCCAAAAAGCGAAATTAAGGTGAAAACAATCACCGTACTCTCGGGGACAAATTTGCCCTCCTGTCATCCGAGACGGCCTTTAGGTCTGACGTAAGAAACGGGAGGCGTTATTGTGCATCAAACATACCAATCCGCAGCTTCTTTTCCGCCAGAAGCATCATGCATTGTTAATGAAATTGTGATGGCAGTTGCTAGTGGATTAACAGGTGTGATACACAATGGTCATTGTGAAGCGTATCCCGGCTGTGACGCACACACAACGCCACTTTCCCTGAGGCGATTTCGTAGGTCAGGAAGAGAGTCAATTTAGTAAAACTTGACTTTCATTAAACACAAAACTGAACACTTTCGTGGCATGTTAGCTGCATATATTGCTTTAATAACTCATTCAATTATAAAATAAACTATATTTATTTGATTTTATTTCCTAAGAATATCACCTTTAAGAAAGGGGGTTGGCTGCATTAGACTTATCTTCCCCGTTTTTATCTCCTGCTCACTTCCTAGTGGGGGAAATAAGAATGGAAATGAAAAGTCTTTTAATTTAGATTAAAAATGTCCAAAAGCATGAAAGCCAGGCTACCTAATTCCATGAATGTAATTCTACCAAATGCGGAACAATATGGGTTGAAGGATACAAAAGGTGAAAGGTCACGGAGAACAGTAGATCTATTTCAATCAATCAATCAACATAGCACTATACCACATCAAAGGGTGAGCGGTTAAACATCACATCGGGCCTGATGAAGGGGCTTCTTGCTGGCAATCGAATGGATTGAATTTGAATCTATGACCATTGTGGTTAAATATGTTCATGATATCATTGTGTTTATTTCATTTCTTCTTTCCCTCTTCCCTCATATTCCACCTCCTTTTCTAACCTCTTTATTCTTACTTTAACATCTTCCTTACCTTTCCTCCTTATTTCGCCCTGCCCCTCTCCCTTCTCCTCTTCCTCTTCCGTTCCTCCCCTTCATCTCCTCCCCCGTTGTTTCTTCCACTCCTCCTCACCGTCCTCCATCACCATCTCAGCACGTGAAGCAGGCGAAGGCCTTCGAGGAGCTGGTGTGGAACGACAACCGGTTCGAAGTCGTGGGTGAGGTCACGATGGGACTTGTCTGCTTCAGGCTAAAGGTAAAACATCATTTTGGCATTTTTTGTTCATATTTCGTCCCATTGATAATCCTTTACTCTTTCAGTGTCACATCAAATGCTGCTCTATGGTATTTGTGTGTAATACTGGTGTCAAAATGACGCATTGCCATCCAGATGCTTAAGTCCTTAGGCCTACCTGTCAGTGTGGCATTGTTATCATTTATGTGGCTGACAGTCGCGCGATGACCTGACGCTTATTGCAGCTTATCATTCTAATACCTCGACTTTAATTTGTAGAGACGTCTCTCGGCCGTCTACCAACTACATGTTGCGGTTGATGGGAGGGGGTTGGGGGGAGGGGGGCAATGATCCTTCCCCTACCCCCCCCCCCCCCCAACCACCACCACCGCCACAGAAAAAGACGGTCTATTATTTTGCATGAACTCCAATCAAAAGATTAGTTTAATATATTAGGATCAAAAGTAGGACCAAACATATCAATTTGACACAAGCATGAAATGCGACATCCACAATCTCAATGTTTGTGTATAGAAAACACTCGCATTTTTTGTTCACAGGTATTTCCAGAGTAATCTACCTGGAAAGTGATACCAACAACAATAAATTATTGGTGCTTGTTCCCAACGACAAAGGTGGACGAAACACGACAATAAAAACAGTGATTTATGCTCCACTTCAAGACCTGAACTTTTGGCTTCAAACATCATTAACTTCGCTGCGCCCTATTAATATCCGTTGATGTAGCACTTTCTTGTCCTATCCCCGAGACGTACGGGGATCTGGTGTTGGCAGAAAGTGGGGATAAATTGTTGTTCAGATTTACCTCAGGGGTGTAGGGTTTAACGGTCAAGACCGCGCTTACTGCCTCGAGCGCCCCTTGTATAAAACCACATTCCAAGTAACATAGCCGATATGTGTTTCGAGACACCTGTATACATATACATTGTCTTGCAAAAGTTAGAGCGTTAGATTGAACACGTTGTATACAGAAAGTGCTGTCAGATTTAAAACTATTTATGTTAAATCGAATTCCAGTGGTGTATAATTAAAAACATGTCGACTAACTTGATACCAAACCAACCTTGTGGCAAAAAATCAAGAAAAAGACGTTGCTATGAATTAACATAGTTCCATTAAACGTTAAAAGCTGGGCCTCAGTTATTTTTCTTAATTAGCAGCAATTGCATGTAAAAGAAAATCTGTACCCCAATGTATTTAAAAACGTTGACATCGTCAGGCCTAAGTGACATATTGTAGTACGAATACGTTGTTTTGTAATTGTTCATAAACAATATCAATATCCATATCCACATATTACTATCAAAAAAAGAAATTTGTTGAATTTAACTCTTTTATATTGAGAATGAAACTAAGAAAAGAGTCTTTGTTTTTTCCACCCAGGGCGAGAACAGTCTGACGGAAAGACTGCTGAAGAACATCAACGACTCGGGCAAGCTACACATGATCCCCTCCTCGCTCAACGGCACCTACGTCATCAGGTTCGCCGTGTGCCACCAGTACGCCAGCGAGGACGACGTCCGCTACGCCTGGACCGCGATCACCACGGTGGCCGATGAGGTGAGACAGCGGTCCAGAGTTTGATGACAGGGTTTGTCTCCAAAAACGAACAGGATGGGAAGATAGTCAATAAATGTACCATGCACTGAGAGGCTTTACCTAAAATTATTAGTATTCTGAGAGGCGCAGTGCCGAACAAAAAAATTCAGTCACCAAGGAATACATAATGTCACTAATAGCTCAAAAGTCAATGACGCAATATTTAGACCATCCCTGAACAGATTTTCAATTATAATTTCAATTTATTTCCACTTTACAAAAGCATGATGTAAAAAAATACATAATCATCTATATTAACAAATTTGTTGGGAACCAAAATAATCACGCAGGCTTGTCAAAAAAGAGAATTCTTTTTGATATACAGGTGTGGGCGATAGGGGTGTGAAAATTATTTGCGATTCGTGTATTGTATGAGTGGATCTGACCATTCAATTGGAAATACTAGTATAGTAGTCTTTGAATGGTTAAGAGAATACATCTTCATAGCAATTGAATGTTGAAACACATAGTGAATTCATATCAAACATCGGTAATATATTCAATTTAACAAAAAGAGGATGAATGGGATGTATATGAAGAATGGAAAATAATTCGTATATAAATACTATAACTCTTTTCTGTAACACATGCATTCGGGAAATATTACATTTACTCGTGATACTACAGATTGAAAGACAATAATTCAACTACGGTTGTATAAGAGTATGATACAGCATCTTCTAAACAACCTCAGGAAGAAATTGTATTTTACTTACTTCACCTACATGTCTAGCAATAGTATTGCACAGTTGAGATATATGATAATTAGATGATTATGTTTCATTGATAAGTTTCAATGATAATTTGGTCAATCATATATATATGAAAAAAGGGGTGGTCCCGGGGTAGAGCGCTGGGGAAGTGGACATGTAATACATTTAGGCTTGAGTTCAGATTAACATTCATTCGAAAATGTGATTTGCTCACGTTCTTGTAAATAATTCATTGGAACTTAGTCATGTTAGTTTGGCAATAAATAACATAAAAATATTTTGTTAAATCAATGAAAACAGCGAGTGTAAACATTCTGGAGTATAGGAATAATGTATAAGTTCCAAATGAGATGTAGAGTGCCACTGTCTAAACCCACAATGACTATGAAATGATACGTTTGCTTTTCTATTAAAGACATCATTCTGTTACATATACATCGTTCTAGTATTGTTTAAGAAAAAAACATGTTCACAGATTGGTGTATATTTGTTGACATCATTTGTATGACCTATCTTGTGAGTATGGGTAACTCGTGCTGTTTTTGTTGTTTTGGGGATCATATGACAATCCCAACTTGAATATTTGACGTAATTGGTAATGGTGCACAAATTAATGAAATAATTTGTTTCAGTACTAACTGAGTCAACTCCTCCACTGTTAGTGTTTTTAATAGTTGCAACTATATCCAATATTTCTCGGCATTCAATGGGTTTGAAATATAAAGAGTGTTCATTGAGACTATTAGGTGAGATTCAAATTCAGTTTTTGGTTTTCCTACCAGTCATTGATTCTATGGCCAATATGCACAAAAATGTTTTCAACGCTTTTGCTATTTCATATTTATCTCTTACAAACGCAATATGAGCTAAAAGTGCAATATGGTTATATTTCTCATTTTTTCTGCAATATATTATTTGTAATTTTCCAAGTAGATTTGATGTCATATTTCATTATATTAAATTTGTGAAAATGATATAATATACAAACTTTGCTTGTCTTAATTTAATTATTTCAAAGTTTCGATGTTTCGTTCTTTATACGAGGTCGAATGCTTAAAATATATGTTTTTTATAACTTGTGTCGTTAACGGCATACATTGTAATAACTCATGATTCATCCACAGTTTTCTATTTCACTTGTTTGGGAATGTGATAGATTGTATGGGAAAACAGTCCTCAAAAATCTTGGTAAACTAGTTACATTATACAAAATATTATACATTATACATTACACAAAATATTTGCATCCGCATTGTTAGGTACATTCCGTTGATTTTAAAGTTTTGAATAGAATGAATACAAGGTATCCTCATTACTTTTTAAAGAATAATACTGTTTTCTGTTTATCCATTGTAAGAGATCCCATAATCGCAAAAATGGGCAAAGTAATTATCCCTAATATCAGTAATTAGTATTCCAGAAAGGACACTATTATCTGTGTTTCTACATGTACGTGTATTTGCGTAGCAAATTAGCAGATGATGTCATGATATATGTAGGTTGATCCATTAATGGCTGAAACGAATGGCTGAACAATAGGTTTAGAAACATCAACATTGCCATCTTGCATGACCTTAAGCATATTTAAGTTAGCATCAGCCACGATAAAACAGTCGTATTACCTTAAATTCATTTTATCAATAAGCATATTTTATATATTTTGGAAATTATCGATGGATTTCTTTAATGGAGTTTATTTTGGACAGCTTACCTGACACTGCTGTTTGGCAAAAAAATATTCGCGAATCGGCATATTAATGCACTGAAGTCTACGCGGTTTTCAAACTTGGTCACGCAAAAAAAAGTTAACACAAAAACTGCCATTAGATACTCAAGCACAAGGTGGCCGCCAGTTATTATGTAAATTATGCTAATAAAGAACTTTTGCCAGCTACTTATCCGAATAAAGTACTAAAGACCGATATTTATGTTCAGAAGATGCTTTTGCTAGGATAGTTCAATCTACTTCTCAACCAATCAGGTAACAGCTAGATTACCAATATGAGGTAAATAAAACTTTATCGATCTATAGTACATTACGTGTTTTTTGGGGGGTTTTTTTGTTTATTACTGGACTATGATTATTCCTTCACACAAATTGGTACATAGGAGTTTAAATTTACGGCACATAAGTGAAGAAATAATCTAGAGTCGTGTACACATAGATTCTCTCTATGTTTATACCTACCTATTATGTCTATCAATTCGTTTATTCCTAGGTCTGCCAGTCGCAGCGGGCACCCCGTCAGCGTCGGCCGTCCGTGCTGGATCTGCGCATCACCGCCTTCATGCACACGACCAGCTCGCAGTACGCGGAGATGATGCGGGAAGAACCGGAACTGACGTCGACATCACCGTCAGAAAGCAGCAGCAACGCCACCAGCGATAACGGCAGCAGCGGTACGGAGAGCGACGAGGACAACGTTCACGCCAAGGAAAACGGTCAGGTGAATGACAACAACGCTGAGGAGAAAGAAGATCACATGGCAGGTCTGCGCACGCGCTTCAACGACGCCCTGAACACTGGCGATATGCGCGCGGTTCGCGAGGAGGCGAACCACCGTGCACCGCGTACCGCCAGCGAGTCAACAGCGCATCATCGCCGCCGGAAGCAGAGCGTGTTCCAGCGCCCCATGGCGTACGAGATCGACGCGTTTGGTCAGCTCAAAGAGAGCTTCCGGGTTCAGAGGTTAAGTTTCGACAACGGCTCACCAACGACAAACAAAAGCAGGTTATATAGGCGGCGCATGACGGTGTTCTGATGCGTATTCATAAGTCGTTATGCATATTCAAACGAGAAAACATGACAAAATTATTAAATGTAATAAAGAATTTCTTGTCTTCATCCTTGGTGAAAATACGGAAATTTGTTTTCTTTCATCTTGTCTAATACCGAGGGTATGTATATGTAGATGATATCATACCAAAAACGTAGTGCCGACTCAGTACTTTCATTATCGTGTGCCTTCATGTCATATAGCCTGTATTCACTCATCTATTTATTTCGAATCCATTGACAAATGCAAAGAAGAGATAGGTAATGATTATGTTAGCGTGTTTAGCCGTGTCTTCTTTTCGGCTATATTAGTGTATATGTCGCAAGGTGGTTGAAGTTAAAGATTGTGTTTTTTCTGCAGAATATACATTCGGTTATCTATTTAATAGTAGGGCCGTGTTAATGCTGTTTACATCGCATTAAACAGAAACACGTGTGAATAGTGTAGAACTTAGGAGGCTTGTGGTATTCATTTTCAGTAGTAGGCCTATCGTGTTATTTTGTATGCTATTTTTAGGGCTACATGCTTTATCATTCCAGCCTAATCCGTTGCGTCTAGATGCATGTATATGATGTCTTGCAAGAATCGTGTCTATTTATGAACGGCCACCGCAGATTACACGATTTTGGCACGACTGTGCAGTCGTAAGGGCCTATGCCTTGAAATATGACGTCACATTATTGTACATATTGTTCAATGTTCGGGTCCTACGTTTCAGTCATTTGCAGCGTCGCACATGGATCGTGTCATGTGCGATGGCCTTAAGAAGCATACAAATCCTGACTTAATATCAGAGACATAGTGTTTTTTTCTTATTTCCCCCCGAGTAATTCAACAACATCCATGATTTACATTGCTTTTCTCTGAAATCTTGCCCCCGTTCCGTAACCCTATTAGATCTCTTGTTACAGTGTTGCTCCAGTAAGCAGTATATAATCTTGTCCTGACCCTCGTGCATATGTGCCTGTAAAACAACATCGTTGATATCATAAATATAGGGTTTCCAGACAAATTTAGATACGTTCACACAAATTCGGTACGTTCACACAAAGGCGGTACGTTTACAGAAAGGCGGCACACTGTTAACTCTTAGCATTAAACTCCACTCTTCTACGGCCTGTCACACGTTTCCTCGCCTCTTGCGGACATATAAATCACCATGGCATTCATATATTGCCAGGTGAAGAATTTATTCACGCTTTACCTCGACGGGAAAGCCGTCGCGGCAAAGTATGGACAGCAAGCGGCAACGGCAATCCGTTTCCGTGTGAAAGCACCGTGACATATCTTCAACAGGCAAAGTTCGCTTCTCAGTGCTGCTCCAGAAATCCACATAGGTCGTTTCTCGAACCGGAATGACACGTGCCTAGGAAACTGTCACAACTAGATTTCCTCTCGGTCATGCGAGACGGTATTCCCCATCGCATCCTGGTATCGTGGCATTCATTCTGTTTATTGGGCACAGAGTTCATTGCCCTAAGAGTCCCCCACTAGGCACAAACACCATAAATTTTAGGCGTTTTCCTCATCTGCCAAATTGTTCATCTTAGATGTCGGGGTATTATTCTTGGAGAGGAACTCTAGCTAGTGGCAGGAGCCTGGATAGGGATGTGTATTGATGCACGTAGTGTAATTCGATCAGGATTAATGCTATTAAACTGCCATCGGAAGTTATATCTCGATGTCACTGTATTCACCATACGGTTTTATTGGGGAGGTTTTGTGCCATTAAAGGAAATTATTCCACAATTGTTCCAGAACTACAACCTCCTCACCCGCCATCACCCCACCAACTCATCTTACAAATGTTGTTCAGTCGCGCCTGTTTCGGTTTTGTATTCTTTCAAACTATTGATATACACTCTGTGTGATATTTTTTCACCGTCCTTTGTACTTCTTCGTGATCTTTTTCTTCTTGTGTATTTTTTTTTAATTATTGCTTCGCTATCCCGATCTTTCCTACTTACAAACAACGTCCCTTTTCTTCCAATCCACTATTCTTGTATACATGTACACGTGATAACACAAGACAAGTGTTTCTTCATCTTCCATCCCCCCTTTCGTTAGCAACTACCTACCCCCCCCCCCCCTATCTCTCTATATCTCTATCTCTCTCTCTCTCTCTCCCTCTCTCTCTCTCTCTTTCTCTCTCTCTCACTCTCTCTCTCTCTCTCTCTCTCTTTCTCTCCCTCCCTCTTTCTCTCTGTCTCTGTCTCTGTTTCTCTCCCTCTTTCTATCTCAGACGATAGTAAGGGGGAAGTGTTAACCCCCCTGCCATGCATGTGCCCATCCTTTTATAATCGAAACTAACCGTAGCTGTAATGATAAATCGAGTGCTAATATTCTTTAAATCTTGTCTGACGATACCATTTTGCAAAACATAGTGCCCCTAGTAAATTACCAAATTGTGTACATATGTTTACTGGCTATATGTTTTTCTGTATACGGTCAGAGCATGGCAAAACTTTATTCTAATGAGGAAGACATACTGAAAGCATGAAAGCCTTATTCATACGATTCTAAATTATTACTAGTTATGATGATGTTATGTTGTATTAGAAACGCGTAGTGATTCAAATAGTAGACCATATCGTCTTCAATGTTGTGTATAGGTCATATAAGTTTGTATGTTCTTGTTTTCCTTACTTTTGTTAGAAAGTCTTCCGCATCTGCGCCATAACAAAATGTGTTTATTGAATTGTTTAAGCTGTCGTTTGCGTTTGTGATGTTGACTGCTGCTAGAGTAAATAGTTTTGCCAGATGCTGTTGTTCTTCAGATTATAGCACGGAACATTGTCTAGGTAATATATTCAAGTGTGATTTAAAATGTAAATGGTTATGGCGTTGCCATGGGGTATCGAAAATTATGTAGAATCAACATGATCAATGTTGGTTATAATGTATCTCTCTAGCAAACCCTCCATCCTGAAATGAGAAAAATAAATTGATTAAAAGAAGAACATTTAGACGCAAAAGTTGGAGGGAAACAAAAAAAGAAAAGAAATTGTAATAAATGCAAAGACAAGACTATAATTCTAATTTACGGTTCAAACAATCATTCTATAGCTCCATTGAATGTTTTCTTTTCTTTTCAGAAATCAACATATTAGGGGCCGTATCACCACACCCTGGAATAGATCTTCTGATGTGCTCATGCCTGTTGCGCCAAGTTGATGTACGAAATAATATTATGGCATTGAATTTGAAAATGTATCGTTCATTTATGTATTCTCGTACTTACAGAAACATGTCCTTAGTTCTTATTTCAAGAGAAGTTCGAAGTTTATACATATAAATGGATTTGAGTAGTCGTTGACTGTATTTATATCATTGTAAAATATATGCATTTTCAACAAGAAATAAATACTGGTTTGAAGTCAAAATTACTCGAATGTTTGTTTGTGTTGTGTATGATCTGTGTATTTTGGCCTATAACATTGAGAGCGGACTTGAATTTCCGAGTGCATCAAGTGAGTTACACAGAAGTGAATTCAGAGAGATATACCAAACGCTGATGCGAATCGTGTTTATATAACCACAAAAATGAAAGGTGACGGGGGTAAAAAGTGTCAATCTGCGTGGTGTCATAATGAACGAAAAAGAGAGTGATAAGGAGTTAGGGAGAAAAATGAAGAACATTATAAAATGCAGAAGGGAGTTATAGCAATAGAATACACAAGAATAATAAATCGCGGGAGAAGAGTAGTATTTCAATATTTGGGTCGTAGACATTTATCAAGAATGATCGCCATTTATCATCATTCTTACGGTCTCTGTCACATGCCCTTATTTACTAAACCATTAAACCACCAAACATAGTACATGTACTGATAAGAACATGAGAGAATGACGGAAATTCACCACTGCAGTTTGAAGTTCATATCCATCAATCTTTCAACGGCATTCCATCGACTTTTTCATTCATCTCTATCTGTTCTCTTTTTTTTCCTTCCTCCCTAGATCTCTCCTCCTTTCCTCCTCTATCTCTTTACATTATCTTGTCATCCTCTTTCTCTAGGTACCTCTCTCTCCCTCTCTCTCTCTCTCTCTCTCTCTCTCTCTCTCTCTCTCTCTCTTCTGTTTGTATACCTTTCTCTTAGGTGACCATAACATAAAGGTTTGCGATCAATCGCAAAATGACAATGGCCAATCAACATCATTGTTGCATGCGCTTTTTGTTCAAAAGACTGATCAGAAACCAATCAGAATTTGTCTTTCAAATTTGCGATTGATCGCAAACCTTTATGTTACGGGGCCTCGCACTCATACCTCTCTCTCTCTCTCTCTCTCTCTCTCTCTCTCTCTCTCGCTATGTATGTAGTATGGAGTGTTGGGTCGGCTCGCTAAACAACCAATGTTGTATATGAAACTGAAAATGAATAAATATGGATAAACTCCTCTTTATAAAAGTGGAGGTAAAAACAAAAATATTACGCATATAAGCCATTACCTACACTGTCTGTGAGCAGATTGTATGCAGTTGTGGAAGAAAATGTAAAACAGTACACAAAAGAAAATAGAAGATACTGAATACGAGCAGCTACAGCTTGCCAAACACATTTTATTCATATTTCTCCATCGATGTCCTTCAGTAAGCAACAGCTATTTACATTACGAATGGACAACGAATTGTCAATTCACTTCCCGTCTCCTGTACTGTCCAGAATACCTTCACGCTTGTCGGACCTATAGTTTTCTCTGACAAAATGTTTAGTTGCTCAAGTCTTTACACAATCGAGAAACAGTCTAACCCTCTACGGTGATGCAAGAAATTTGAAGCTGTTACCTCATACTTGAAAGAAAACTTCTCTTTTTCACCAAATGAAAATGATTTTCCAAACCTCAAGATAATCCCTCATACAAAATGAAAACCAGACATGCATTCGATGAATACATGCATACCATTCTTAACCTTTCAAGTGATTTTTTCAGAAGTTTTAACAGGGTTCTATCTGTAGCTCATTTCCATCATGTAATATATGTCAATTCTACCTGAAAAACAGCTTTCAAACACACTTACACTTGTCTATTAGAAGCTAGCTTGACTATTCAGTATTACCAGCAGCACCCAATATGTCAGGGTAGACATTGCTGTCAACCCACTGAGTCTCATGGGAATTCACATGTGTAAAAAAAAATATAAATGGGGTTTTCAGAGCTTGGTACTAACAAGGTTAGCACTCTCAGGTTGAGAAGTTAATGGAGGTGAATGTTGTATTCATTTCTTGGAAATGACAATTAAAGTACACATCATTATTTCCTCAATCATGTCTGCGCAAGAAAGATGAGAAACAATGTTTTCACATGATACCACAAGCCAAGGCATCAATTCAAGCACTCACTGCAGATAAACGTCCCTCAATGAACTAATGATAGAGAAAATATGTTGCTGATCAATATGTACCACTGTATGCACAGAAATACCTGTAATTACTGTAAATGGTTTATAATATCTGTATTCACGTTGTCTGTATAGATGAATAAGCTTCAAGCTTTCCATTCAAAGTCTATATTTGACAAAAAGCTGAAGAGCAATATTTCCTTACAATAAGGTAACTTTGCTATATTTTCAGGAATTACACACAAAACCTTCCTGTTCATGTATTCTTGTCTGCATTCAAATGACAATATTCATTTCTTGAGACTGTCAGAGGAGCATTTCATGCTTCTCCTACCATTTCAGACAATCTGTGACACTTTTTTTTTACCACAATAATGATATTCTTGGTACCTGCATGGCACTTACACAACAAGCATTACAATCAAAGTGGTATCATCACCCTCAATGGACAATAAACACGTGCATACACAAGGAGATACAGAAATCTGAATCATTTTAAATAAGCTTTTGAGTTAAAATCTATGATCGCTATGACGATGATGCTTCTGTATTTGACTGGACCTCAACTCCCTTGGGTACCTCTGGTACAACATCCGGGAGAACCTGCACGAAATGACAAGATGGAAAAGAAGAATTGTAGAAGTAACAAGAAGATTAGTAAGACGTAATAATTATTAAATTGGGTAAAAATTTATCAAACAATGACAGTAATAATGGAGACACTATCTTTCTTTTCATTAGATTACTTCAGCGAAAAAAACATATTGAGGTTCACGGTGAAACAAAAAAAAGCCCCTGTAAATTAAAAAAAGCCCATGTGAAAACAATAAGTTTTGCTCATAAAGTATAAATGCACAATATGGTTAAGTGTCCTTGTTTCATGACCTCTGGTTTTTAAAAGTAGCCTCCGCAAATTATATGTTTCTCCCCCTGGTTCAAATTCAATCTACTTCTTTGACCTGTCTAATGTCATTCAAATAAACTTGTCATCTGTGGCTTGGTTCTCACATCAGTTTCTTTGAAGTTAAAATTGTAAAGTGCAGTAACCTTCACAATTTTTCTTGAAAGCTTCACCAATCTACTTTTGTAATCCGTCTGCTGTTATACAAATCAATTTGTCATTTGGGGTCTTTCTCATGTCAGTCCCTTTGAAGTGATAATAAAGTAGAATGTAGCTACCTTAACAATTTTCCCATGAAGCTGGAACGGATCCTTGAACTCATGCTGACAGTTGGCATACCCCATGCCCAGTCCCATGCCAGTCCCAAACGCTATCGGCCATGGTCTCCCTGGGAAAAGAAAAGAGAAGATACCAAACTTCAAACATACATGGAGATTGTCTCTTACCTTAACCAAATTCATACAAAGATAATGTTTTATTTATATAAAGAACAAGTGCTTCATCTGCATAGTCATCTTTCACATTTTAAATGCTTTAATGGTAATGAAATGCACACAAAATTCAATTCTGTAAAACATTGTTGGTATGTGAACCACACATAAAACACATACATTGTACTCCAGTTTGTAGCTCCAGTTTGTGAAATATAACAACGGACCATTGGCATGACTCAAATGAAGCATGAAAAACATACTACATGTACTTTATAGGTCACCTTGCAGGCTTAGTTTTCTTTTAAAAGAAAATGTAAAATGGACAAGCTAAGGAGAGATGTCCACGCTGATAAAAGCAATGATTTGTTTGAATCGCTTAACTTAAAATTGGGATTTTCAAACTGATGCTGAAATTGCAAGGGTTTTCATGTAGAATACTAGACCAGATACTTTAAGGCAATCTTGCATGATCCAATCAGATGAATTTTTAAAAATTCTTTTAAGTACTTTTCTAGATGGTATAACTTTACATTTTTTGCCTGCAAAAGATAAACAATACCTATATGTCAGGATTACATGTAGAAGAAAAAAGTCAATTATGTTTATTTCAAGAAGAATCATTTAGAATTTCACTGAGAATTTCACCTGAAGAAATGGGAAAGTAAGCAGTCTTGAAAATGTGATAGTGCTATCACACTGTTATTCTCTTGACATTCCCCGTCGCTTATCATTATGAACTGCCATTTATTTCAGTTTCAGTTTTCAGTCTAGTTTATTTCATATTTCACATACAAAAAAATGACATGACATTACCAAAGAGTACAAGGTACAGATTACACAGAATACAAAGTAAATTCAATAGAAGGTACATTCATTCACTCTTTGTATGAGCTTACAATGACATGTTGAGGAGAAGAAGAAGAAGAAGAAGAAGAAGAAGAAGAAGAAGAAGAAGAAGAAGAAGAAGAAGAAGAAGAGTTAACAGTGAAATATGGGGAAACCTACTGAAAAGCACAAAAAAAAAATGTCACAACTCGTGAAATAAGATATAAATTTTATCAATAAAATAGAAACATTTACCAAGTTTGTGTCATACTTGACATGCCTTCCAGGTATAAACTTTACCTTGCCTTGACATATTTTCTACATGGATACTCTTTATAAATAAATCTTTAAATGATATTTGGTCTAATACCAAAAGACTAAAGTTTGCTTTTGTAACTTCCGGAGAATTGTCACGTATTAACTGAACTTTCTGAACTGAACTATTGTGTGATTTACTAATTTTCCTTAACATCATCTGTTTTGCTTGCCTTTCCAAAAAATAATGTGACAACTGACAATACTTACTCTTGAAGAGGAATACTGAGAAGACAACTCCAAGACCCAGGCCACCTCCTGCAAGAAAAAAAAAACACAGTGGATTAAATCAATCATTTTTAGAGAATCGTGTCCAGTTTGCTTGGCCTGCCGGTTTGAGTGGTTCAGTCTGACTTTACATTCACTTGCACTGCAGATCTACACACACCTTCAAAATCAGTTGAATTTTTCAAAATCTTAAAGGTGTCGCCACACTGTCCCAAATCAGACATCAGATGGGCATGCAATAAAGGAAATATTCAAAATTGTGCAAGGAAGACGGCCTGCCCTGCAACTTTCATTTTATTTACGTGAATTAAATAGTTATGGTTATTTTAAATTATAGGCCGTTCTGCCTACTTCATACAAACAGGGCCTATGGGGTTGGTAGCTGGTGTTATATACAGTACAGCAGGTATATTACACATGTAACAGGTATGCATCGTCCATGGCAGGGGGCCTTGTTTTGGCATTCAACACAACATGGATTACATACATGACATACATACAAACAAATCATATGTACTATTCAGTGACAAAATTTGTGTTTTTATGGATTCCCAATGGACTCAGTCTCAACCTCTCACAAGTCTCAGCCTCAGTCTCAGACCTGATGATCGCTCACTTTAAAAAAAAAAAATATATGCAGCTAATCTGGTCGAGGCAGAAGTTACTTTTTATTCACTTTCTTATTATCCAAATTATAAATCCAAAATTCAAACAAAAGATATCCTTGGTAACAAAAAATTGAGCTCTTTCATACTAACCTATCTTTATCAGTGTATCAGACACGCATCTGTCCCACTTTCGACCCAAAACAGCTTCACTTCCCGTGGAATTATTTCCCTCAGCCATGATGAATATAATGTGTTGCTGATATCGTAACTGGATTACTAAAGTTACACAAAATATCGTGTATGGGTCTATGGTGCTTCGATCCAAAGCGCACACGCAATGAAGCTGAACATAGCAGCTTGAATTGAACATTCGCGCACCTTATGTATGGTATCTGTAAGCACAATCCATAAAACCACTGGTATATTATTGAGCTGGACACATGAAGGCCTATTATTGTGTGCCAGGTAAAACACTGCTTAAATGAATTTGTGCATTTAACTAGTGCAAAACTGCATCAATGGCGCAAAAAGAGTTAAGTCCATCGAGAGCTTCAACGTCAAAGGTCCTTAATTTCGTTTCCAACAGAACAGGCTAAATACACAGGAAGCTGATATCAACTAAAAATACGAAATTATGTTACATATACCACAAGCTAGTAAAACTGTTGTCACTTGAATAGAAAGTTTTTTTTTTTTAAATAAACGTAACTTCAAAGAAATTTTACATATTATGGGCAGTAACATGTTGATTACGTTCTACTACTGAACATATAATGCAATACATTCCAAAATACTATAACTGTGTTTCCTTTCTCATTGCTTTGCTCAAGGCATGTTTGATATTTTTTATGTTACGTACGTGTACATTAACATTTTTCTCAATTATCAAGACACTAGCCGTAAACGCTGCCGTTGATACAAGTTGTTTTTTTTTTCTCTCTTCTCAAATTTAAGATACACTACACTGTCCTACTCTGACGAAAGGAAGGAAGTGACAAAATTAAAATCTGGGTTATTGGTATTTTTAGATTGTATCCGGCATTCCCTTCATACAGCCAAAATCTGGATGAGAAACATTAATCTCTCTGCGAGATATTCAATCTAACATGATGTGATGTTGCCACTAGTGACAGACACATTTTGTTCATTTACAAGAAAAGTCTCTTTCGTTAGTTGTTTCCTTTTATCAGTACAACGTTCATCATTCTATTATGATGCCCGAGTGTTACTCGTTTAGCAGTGTGGTAATGTGTCTCTCCTTCTCTAAAAAAAAAAATAATAAAAAGTTTTTGTTTTTCTCCCTGCACTGCAGTAAAGCTATGTCTTCTATGACCTGGGCTTTGGATGTTTATATTCATTTATTGTTTCTGCATGAATGGTTAATGAAGTGATCTTGATCAAAACTAATTTAACTTTGAAGGACTTCAAGAAATTATCTATGATAGAAGTGATAAGAGAGAATAAGTCGTATTTCAACGTATAAAGTAAGTCACGTTTAATTCAATCATAATGCCTACTTTCGAAAATAAGAGTGCCTTCAATAAAGATCATTTTTTTAAAGTAAATATCACTTTTTCTAAATAAAATGTTTTATTATTCAATCGATTTAAACGATGGTACTTGTATTATGAGAAAAACGTATCGAATCGAATTCAGTAAAAGGAGAGATATGGCCAGGAATAAATTGTCTCTCGCTGGAAATCTTATGAAAAGTGATAAAAACATAATTTTGCGAACGATCACTGTTCAAACATTTTTTTTTTACTTGTGGAAATATTTTTTTAATCATTTTTTCCATCCAATTCACCGTAGAATTTCTTAATTTGCGTGCTATGTTCAACAGTCTCGTGATAGTGACAACACTAGCCGGATCGGAGTAGCAAGCTCGACTTGTGCATGAGTAGATTATGTGTTGACCTGACGAGTCTCTACAGCTTTCTCTTACTTTCAATATTGATTCTTTTTTCTGCCGTGTCGCGTGATCCACAAACACGGCTCTGTACGCAGTAGGACTAGCCATCGACAAGATGGCGCAGAAAGGAGAAGATGGTGCGACGGAGCCGTCGGTAACATCGCCATCAGAAGGGACGATCACCTTCGAGGATTTGGGGATTCCGACAGCGGACCGCGGAGTTGTACGAACACCAGTCGGGCAGGTGGGTGGATTCCAGTCCTTGCTTATGTTGCTGTTTGGCTCCGCCGCCGCAGCCCCGCTAACGACATACAGATGCTGGTCCTACACTGCTCAGCGCTACCCGCCTTCGCACAGGCGCAGCGCGATTACTCGAATCGTTGCGCCGAGTTTCCTCGCGCGATGTGTACACAAATTCGGGCTGATAAAATGCGGCTAGAAAGCATAGCTCAGGCTAGTAAGCAAATAATCAACGTTGGTGAGGGTGATGGGACGAACTTTCACTTCCGAGGCGATCTGGATGTAGCTATCTTTCCGAACCGCAGCTGAGGAAAGATAGCGTATACATTCCAGATCGCCGAGGAAGTGATAAGTTTGTCTCGACGTCTCATTACCTGAAACCAAAAGTTGATTATTTGCTTTATATTCCACATCTGAAACCAACTATCTATAACAAAAATGACAATTTGATGTACAAAAGTAATGTTTACTTCTCTACCTAACCCCGAGCCGCTGCCATGGGGAACACGCGTTAAGACACGCGTTACTACGACGCGCATTACAAGGACGCGCGTTACTAGGACGCGCGTTACAAGGACGCGCGTTACAAGGTCGCGCGTTACTAGGACGCGCGTTATGACGCGTCAGGAGGAGTTACTGTCAGTTGATAGTCCGAGTGTAACGCACTTTTATTTCGCGCGTACTCAAAATATTGATCACGCGTTAGGAGTGTGAGGAGTGAAGGGATCAGCGAAACCAAAAAGTACTATCACCTAGAGTGTAACGAACTTTTCTTCTCAGGTGATCAGATGAGCAAAACTACCCTTTATCACGTGATCAACTCTTGACCAATCATATAGCAGCATTCTTGAATATAAACAGGAATAACCGTCTCATTCGGGGCTTTTTTTAATCGAAATGACATTTTTGGACATACCCATCTAGTTCAGAGGAGCCAGATCAGATGCAATCTCAGCGGATCCACCGTCCTACAGAGACTGATTTTTCGGTCTAAGCTCAGGCATAGACAAGTCTCATAGAGAGATAAAATTAATGCACACCACTTTTGTGTGTGTGTATTTAGAAGTGAAATGATTTTTATTATGAAAATCGCCTGGCCTTGGCATTCCTAAAGAAGGTGCGTGTTTTTTTTTTTCCGATTATGATGAACAGCATTATTGTCATTTGTATTATCATTATTGTAGGCCATGAAACCCCTATCCCCACATACTCACTGGACTCAACAACCTCAAACTTTGATGCCTTTCACCCCGTTGATTACATGTGGTAGATTGTAATCCAACATTTCTTGTTGTTTTAATTTCCTGTCTATAGCGGAGGTCCATCAAGGACGTCACAGCACTGGAATGGGTCTTCCTCGTTCTCTCTTCCCTCAGCATTCTGGTAGTGGTTGGTTTGACCATTGCCAGGCTGGTGGACCTGGTCAAAGAGATGGAGAGTGTCCAGACTGACACGGACATCGTATTCGCCATCCTGCTCTTGTTCAATGCAGGTCAGAACAAGTTTTTTCGTTTATGGTATTATTGTATCTGTTATAAACTGAAACACAAACGTACTCATTTTTTTGTATTTCTTCTCCTTCGTAAGTTGTATCCAACCAGGGATACTGAATACTTGCTTTCCTCCACCCTCCACCTCTGTCTTTGGCTTTCTTTTCTCCCCTCCCCTTTTTTCTTATTATTTGAATAGCCCCCCCCCCCCCCCCCCTCTCTCTCTCTCTCTCTCACCCATTCCCTCTCAGAAAAATAACACATCCTTGGCAGATATTGAGTCTTTGTATATATTTTCACGATGTCAGATCTACTGTTATTTGCTGTAGAAAAATTGAAGGGAAATTAGTGAGTTATGATCTTAATGGTAATTCAATGTGCTTTATCTTCAAACAGAAGCCCACTTGACAGGAACATTTGAGATCGCATGGAGCAGAAGGCAAGGCTATAAAACATACTGTATTGAGACATATTGATGAATGTGTTGTAAACTGCTGTCTATAAATGCCTAGCTCAGCGTCGCACATCAATTTTCGCCCCTTACCTGATATCTGATCTCATCCAAAGTTTCTGGAAATATTTGTCAGCATTTAAAATTCCTTTTTTTTTTAAAATCTCTCAAGCGTGATGATCTATATGCCATTTGTAAAAAAAAAAAAGAAAAAAAAAGACCTGTTTTCAGTTCTTCATATCTTCCAAATTCTATCAAAGCTGAGTAAGGAGTCTGTAAAGGCTTGCTCTTTACAGACATGAAATAACCAGCAGCAAAAAAAAACTTCATCTTCACCATCTAAATCCCAGACTGCAATAATTTAGGGTATGTCAAAAAACACCAAAAAATAACCAAAATGTACCTTTAAATTTAAAAATTTTCATTGATATTTGTATGCATCTGAGGCTTGCGTCATACCTTTATCTTATCATTGCACGTATCTATGCTAAATGTCATGCACGAGTAGTAATTCTATCTTGATTGGCCTGAACCATACCCTTTACCATTTACATTATGTAGGTGCTTCATACCTATTAATAAAATAGGTTACTGTCCACCAAATATGGTGCTGAAAATTGTACTTTTTAAAAAAAAAATCCTGAACAATTTATGCCTGATTTAAAATCAAAATGCAAATTGCAAAAGTCCTGAAACTTTATCAGCATATGTATCTTGATGTTTGACAGTTGTCTACCAAGTTGGAAAAAAGTGATGGATGTCATAGAAAAATTTATGAAAACTGGTGCTGAAAATTACACTTTTCCCCCAAATGCCTGAAGAAATTATGCTTGCTCTAAAATCGAAATGCAAATTGCAAAAGTCTTGAAACTTTATCAGCATATTTGACAGCTGTCTACCAAGTTGGAAAGAATTGATGACTTATCTTATCCATGGCCAAAGTGTACTTCGTTTGAGGCCAAAATTTACTATGTATGAGGAAATGCAGCCCTGTGAGTCGGTCATATAGTGAACTTAATTGAGATCATGTTGGATTCATGATAGAGCTGTTTTAGCAGTTGTTAGAAAAGTGGCAGTTTTCCTAAAACAAGGATTCTTCGTTAATAAGTGTCATTTGTAGAATTGTTCCTTGAATTAGTTGAGAACGTCGCATCATTTATCAGTAATGATGCTGAGATGACCTGCCCTTCGTCCCCTGAGAAGAACGCCTTTGCTGTTTTTTACTCCTTATTTACCATCTTTTTACATCTTATTTACCATTATGTTCTTTAAGTTTGCCTCCTCCCCCATGGTGATATTGAACTCTCTGTGCCCCGTCGTTCATCGCTCTTGACGTCCACCTTTCCTATCTGCGTTGCAATCACCACAATATCTTTCTTTCATTAGAAATTGTTCCGCGATAATGCTCATGTATCGGATCAAAGTTCTATTTTCTTTGTTCTCAATTTATTTGCAGTTTATATTTTGTTTTACTTCCTGAATGGGGTCTTTGGAGAGAGAGCGAATGAGCTGCTCATCTTTGTTGCCGGGATTTGCATCGTCCTGGTATACTGCATCATCAACTACTTCCAGGAGGGCACCACATCCAAGTCAGAGAAGCTGGTGAGTGCCGAAGCTGTCCCTAGAGTCTCGAGACGTGTCTTGAGACATATTTTGGCAGGCATGATGCTGGCCAAGAGTACATTTATAACCTTTCTCAAGTTAGAATGGGCATTTTGATACATACGCATTTAGAATTGCTGCTTCTAATTTCAGAAAATTTATGAATGCACCCATAGACAGAGGGTGCTTTGATCAACTCTTTTATTGTTAAAATCAGATTAGAGTTTCTAATCTTGTTTGAAAACGCTGATTACAGGCAAGAAAATAACGCACCCACATACCCACCAAAGGGATTGAACTGTAACTTCAGGTAATTTAAAAAGTATTACAATCTATTTTCATAAAATGGTATCTTTCAACCTTTAAAATTCATACTAAATAATATCATTTGTAAGCAAATCAACATTTTGAGATCCTTCCATTTCATGGTAGGATCAACTATTTTTGTTACAGAAAGATTAAGTGTATTGTTAGTTTGTTAGAGAATGAACATGATAAGTATGGAATGGTAAAGCTGACACTTTCCAAATGACCGAAACGGTATGTTGAATTGAAAAATCCCTTTATGAATTGTGGGCAACTGTATTATATTTATATGGGACATGTTTGAGATTTTGTAAAGACATTTTTGAGCATATACCCAATTGAGAAACAATTATTCTATCAAGTATAACACAGTGAAAAATAAAAAGGTCTTCTTCTCTACGAATTCTGTATACATGTACTGTGATAATCCACAGGTACAATTTTCAAATTGTATTGGATTCTCTAGAGAATATAACTTTGTGGCACTATTTATTGATCATGTTTCTGTGTGTGCAGGCGAGATTGATCATGATTGCATCTGCTGGACCCGTAGTAGCAGTCATGGCCCTGTACATCGCCAAGAAGTACTACGACTCAAGAAACCTCATCTTCAGAACAGTGGGAGCCAATATCGAGTTACAAGGTCAGTTAGCCCATTGCTCATGGTTAGATTTAATGGATTTGTGAGTCCTGGTCCCATTAGGGTAGTAGAATTTGCCATGGAACTGCAGTGACCAAACGGGTGTAGCTTAATTGTGGCACATAAGGGATTTGAAGTTTATTCATATTTCATAGAAAAGCCAGCACTCCAATACACAGGCTCAGTAAGGAGTGGGTTACTCTGGCGAATTAAGGGTTGATCCTTTAGGTACATACACTGGGTGAAATGAGTATAAGATTTGCTGGTCCGTGCTGAATACACATGACCAAACTTAGCCTGGTTTCAAATAGTGTTATCATTGCTTGAGGACTGAGTCAACAGTCAGAAAGTAACAAGCGACACTTATTTATACATTTTAAGTTTATTAGGTCAAAAGCATTGGCAGTTAGTCAATATGAATGAATGAGAGGCCATACAATACAGTATTTTTTGAATTCTACCAAATTTAAGACATTTTACTGGGGTGAGCTCTTGTACTTCCACATGCCATTTGCTTTCCTTTCAGTTGATTTCTTGTTAGCTGCTTGGCTAATCACTGGGTCAGTGAGTTTGACCTAAGGACCTCCTTTTCCCATAAGACAGACCTACTACCATGTCAGGCAAGTCAGCCTCTAGACTGAGCTTGCAGATATGTTTTGAAACAGCGTCACAGACTCACCATTGAGTCTGTTTATGCAGATTAGCAATGGGCGTTTCACTTTTCTTGGTCATGACACAACGCACAGTTTTCCTGAGGATATATACTACGAAACCAAAACAATTTAAACTCTTTGTCATGGAAATAAAACTGTTTAGTTTGCAATTGATATGTTCATCAGGAAGCTATTCTTCCTCTCACATGACGGATTGGTTGTTTGCTGTCTGAAAAGAACAACCAATATTTTGCATGTTATCAAAACTACATGTATCTCTCAGTTGCCCTTTGTACTATATCTATGTACGTACATGTACTTATGCAAAAATACAAACTGTACAGGCCAGTTAATGAAAACAAACAATTGCACCTTAGAAGGAATAATGATATTATTTGAAAAGAGTTTCATAAGCCTTGGTACCAAGTAAAGGGATGGTTCACCCTGAAATAAATTTTGTTTCAATAAAAGCAGAAACATGAAGAAGCATATTAGTGATGGTATGACGAAAATCGGTCAAAAGAAAAAAAAAAGTTATAGTGCGAGGTGCTCTCCCATATGTTGTGTACAATATAATTACATAAAAGTGTTTTTTTTTCTGTTTTTGACAATGGAATGATTTTTGTTTAAATAACAATATATTTCTGTATGTTATATTAGTCTATATTGTGATGTTTTGTATTGTAATATGTATATTCAGCTACATGTAAGTATTAATATCAAATGCATACTGTAGTTTTTCTTGTATTGGGACAGGGAATTGAATATTTGGTGCATGTGATGAAGTACATGTAGTAGTATTTGTTTTATGATGTAGGCCTACCAAATGAGAATGAATCAATGAATGTCTACTGTAGAAAAAAAAAATGGTTTGATTTTTTCTTGGCTCATTTAGCCATGAGCACTCAAATAATGAGTCAATAATGAGTGTTGTACAAAGGATTTTGAACAATGACGATTGTGAAGTGATTCTGTTTTTTTGTTCAAAATTGTACAATTCAACATTTAGTCTGGCAAATCAGTAATTGAGTTTCTTATTCCCCTCCCCCCCCCCCCCCCTCTGAATTGCAGATATGTGCCAGTATATGTTCCTATGTGAATCATTACTCAAATTTGATCTTCAGTTAGAGGTGAGTATCATGTTACCAATTTTTTGCATGTAAGAACATGTATTACACTTTACATCCTTCTCAGCACATAGAGATCAATGCATACGTATTTTCTCTCTTTCTTTCTGTATTTCTCATTCACTCTTTTTCTCTTGCCATCCCTCTTTTTCCCTCTCTTTGCCTGTGTGTCTCCTCCCTGTTTGTTTGTTTTTTCTCTCTATCTCTGTCTATCTGTCAGTCTGTCAGTCTGTCTGTCTGTATTCCTTTCTTCCCATCTCTTACCTTCCACCTTTTCCAAATGTTTTAAATGCTCCCCCCCCCCTCCCCCCTCACCTCTTCTCCTTTCTTTCTCTATCCTAAGAATTTACACACATCAATGTTTTTAAATCATAGTAAATCATAGTGTGCACTAGTGGCTAATCAATATTACATGTATGATATATTATCATCATGCTCAGTGGTGTGATATATTATCGATTCACTGTATGGAAATCAGAATTCATGATGTGCTTATTCATAGCATTCTTCTTCATTACAAATTATGCCATCACATGGTGCGTATACACCGGTACATGTTACTCTGCACGCTTGCTTTGCGATGACTAAATCTAAATGATCCTAATACATGTACCATGCATGTACATACTGTCCGTGTACATGTGAATACCAATTCATTGTACCAGCAAGTTTCACTACATGTAGTTTGTTAATATATACTACTAGCCCGTGAGATTAACCTTAAATGATACAGTGAAGGAGGGATGTGGTAAATCATATGCTTAGGTACCTGCAAATTTCAAGGGTATATTTCTCGTACAATGGCATTTCCGTTTTCAGTTTCAGTGCTCGTTTTTATTGTTATTCAGCATAAGATCAAATGTAGCTTGCAAGATGCTGCATGTATTTTGTAATCTCTGCTTGTACAGTACCCAGTAATATTGTAATATTTTACGAATGTGAGAGTATGAGTAGTACATGTAGGTACAACCTATGTACATGTATTACAACTGTTTTCATAATGTCAGTGTCATCCCCCAGATAATGTAGAGTATGCTTACAAGTTCCCAGAAAAGACAAAAGAGAGGGGAAAACAGAAGAACATAGAACTTGAAACTGAAATGTACCTTTTTGTTTTCATTTTTGTTTTCATGTTTTCTAAAAAAAGAATATATTAACATGTACTGTTTGGCTTCCAATGGCGTGTTTGGTAAACATGATCGTGATCGACCATAAAAAAAGAAGTCTCAACTTTTTCTTGCTTAGATCCTTTCCAGAATAGATTTTTATTTTTTTATAGAAGGGTGTACCTCCTTTCCCTGCTAAATTATCTGGTTGATTTATTTATTTGTGTGTTTTGGTTTATTTTGTGCCTTCATTTTTTTACCACTATCTCATGGAGAATTTGATCGAAAGCAACTATCTTTCATCTCAAAGTGCATTTTCAGATGTGATATTTACCTTTAGAAGGACATAGAAATAAAGATTCCTCACATATGACTCCCTTATTTACTTTTCATTAGAGAGAACTGTAAGATTTTCAAAATTGCACCTATCTCTAATTAGTATTGCTCCACATGTTATCAAATGTCCCAAGCATTTTGAATTCAAATCAAGCAATTAGTCTGATTTATTAAATCAGTTCTTGACAGATTATCAGAAAATTTAACTTGCATTAGAATTAAGTTATTAAAAAAAATGGCTTAAAAAAGAAATACGAGAGACATCAACATGTTGGACGGCATCTAATTTGAATATTTAATTAGTTGAAGCATGCCCAAGACATGAGGTTAACACTCTTATTGGGTGAAATGTATTCAAATCTTATATTTGTCTAGTTTAAGTTGTTATATGTGTTACCATGTTACCATAATAATGATATTTCATGTATAGTGAATGTATTCATGCATAATTACTTTTAGAGTAAAGATTTTTTTTTGAATATTCACAAATCCGTGAATTTAAAATGTTAGCTTAAAATGACATCAATATTGATTTGTTTGGAGCAAGATGAAAATCCACCACCTTGGGAACAAATACCTTGGACCTGCCCTTTCTCAATATCTGCTATGTTTAGTTAAGTTTTATTGCATGTCATTCTCTGATTTTTCAACGTGTGAAACTGATTAAAAATCAACATTTGCTGAAATGACTATTCACCCCATGTGTGGAAATTACTGAATACAATTTATAAGCTGTCCCAGCTTCCATTTGGTATAAGGATAGAACTTCACTTAATGACTGAGGGGACAGCAGCAACACAGCGCCTAGAAACATAGTATTAGGCGCGTTATAAATGTGCTCTATTATTATTATTATTATTATA
The DNA here is from genome assembly GCA_963669155.1 of Arbacia lixula. Taxonomy (NCBI): domain Eukaryota; kingdom Metazoa; phylum Echinodermata; class Echinoidea; order Arbacioida; family Arbaciidae; genus Arbacia; species Arbacia lixula. The sequence continues at coordinate 3,620,661 of OZ022591.1, read as the reverse complement.
AATGATGATTATCAGAAATGTTTCCCATGTTTCCTTTACTCAGATCAGCATGGTCATTTTGGTGTTGGATGATGTCACCAGCGTCTCACTGCTAGAGAAGCTGATCCTGGGCTTTGGTGTGGCCTATAGCATCTTGTGGGCCTTAATGGGTTTCTTATGTGTAAGCTGTAAACATTGAATTTTGTAGTGAAAGGGCTTTCTGGGGTAATTTCAATTTTGTAAAGAAATTTAAGGCAAACACCTAGTATTAGTAGTAAGGTTGTGCTCCATCTTGTAAATGAATGAAAAACTAGTCAGACAAAAATCTTGGAACCAGAAGGGATTTGAACCTGCAATCTGCTGCTTACTGGGCAGTGACTTAACCACGCAACCTACATGTACTTCTAGTTCACGGATCAAGACACAACAACATGGAAACAAATACATCAGAGTCTCATTAAATCTGACTTATTAATATTCATGAGTAATCTGCCGTGAGGACCATTTGGCTAGATTTTAGTGAAAATTTAAATTACCCCAGAAAGCCCTCAGTGTTTCGACTATTTTAGGGTAAAGAGTACATTTTGGAAGGTCAGCTTGTCTTCATACAGTGTACTTCCCGCTTCATCATGCCTTTGTCAAGTTGACACATAACCCCAGACAAACGATTCCAGATGTTTCATCTCTCTGATGAAATACTATAGAATACCAAAGTGGTGTCATATCCATTGTTATGCAGGTTGCTGGTTCAACATCACTCAAGTGAGGGTTTCACTGGTTGGACATTGTCTAGTGGGTTAGCGTCAGGTCTTCCCATTGAGAGTCCCTGCTGTGATCACCAATGTTTTCTCTACTCACAAAGTTTAGAACCACTTGCGTTGACAACATGCTCATATGATATCAGGCTTGGTACTCTATGTATCTGATATTAGATTTTCTATATGTGTTTCCATGGTGAAAATAAACCTGTTTTGAATATGGAGTGAGGGAAATTGGGAGAGGAAATTAAAAGAAGGGACTGGAGAGGTGAATTGATCTTCTCATTAAAATTTCTCTTTTTCAAAATTGTGAAATATATCCTGTTGTATTTCTCTTCTTTGTCTTGCAGCTGAGATTTGAAAACAAGCATCTGACCTGGGCATTTTTCATCACCAGTGTACTGGAACCCGCCTACATCATCTATAAAATAGTCACGGTACGTAGTCTCAGTCTTCATGTGATCTAAAAAAATCACTGCTCTTAGGAATTCCAGTTTGAAAGCTGTCGTAACATGTATCGGTTTCATCAGATACAGGAAATCTGTCTTTTGTTTTGGTCTCAATACAGATTTTCTTCAACAAATACAATTGCATTTGGGAGTATAGTCAAGTTAAAGTAGTATGTATGTAGAACCAAGGCTACCCAGAAAAATTAGCCTAAAAAAACGTACATGTACATTCTGTAGTATCGTTGCACTTAGAATGCCATACTAAAGAAGAAGAAGGTGCAAATGAAAGTTTGATTTAAAATTGTTTTCAATCTTGTCTAGTCTTTGTACGTTGCAGGGAATTTCAATAAATGATACAAAGAAAATGTATAGTCCATATCCTGAACTGACGAGGTACTGATAGTGCAGGACAAAAGAAGAAGCATTAGTGAAAGAACGTACCATGTAAATATTTCTTCCATCTTCTCATCTTTTTGTAGGTTGCAGATGATTTCAACGATTCATTGTCGAGCGTTAAGCTTTTGAACTACGCCATCATCATCTGTGCTGTGCTTGGCCTGCTGATCAGAGTCGCAGTGGTGCTGTGCATGGCAAAGGTCTACTCCAACTTTGACAAGGGGCTCAAAGAGAAGGGTGAGCTGAAGAGAAGGTTACCACTACTCCTGACTGAAGGGATAGTTTACCCTGAAGATAGGATGGTTTCAATAACAGCAGAAACAAGAAAGAAACATAGAAGTGAAGGTTATCAATGATAGTAAAAAATAGAAAATTGAATGTTGTTTCTTTCTTTCTTTTTAATACATGATTGCTTTCTTATTTTTCATGACTACATATGTAACTTTCCTGGGGGTTTTCCCCTGTATATTTTGATTTTTTTTTTTCTATATTGTTTATGTTTAAATTAATTATGTGTTATGTTTTTATTTATCTTGCTCGGCCCCCTGTAAGACAGCCTTTAGCTGAAATAGGTCACCATGCTAAAATAGAATGAAGTGAACTGAACTACTGATCCTTGCTTTGGCCCTATGGTTTTGTTCGTGTTATATATAATGGTAATTTGCTTTGTGCCTCTTTTGTTTCCTGCAGCGTTTGGTGATGAGCGTGAGGGGGACACGAGGCCGATCCAGCCCCCGCCCAGAGACGGCTACCAAGGACTGGGATGAACCTGTGCGCCCCCCGCCCATTAGCCTTCTCAATACCATGGACAAAATAATGTGTATGATCCGAATATCCATTGTGTAAGCTCGGCATTGAGAGGGTTACTTACCAGGGCCGTGCAGCCTGCAGCTCTCAACCAATCAGAGCTTGCCGTTCGTTGCTGCTACCATGGTAACACCTCAATTAGTCATAGCTCATTGGCTGTTGGCATGGTATTTACAATTGTTGTATATAACAATATTTGAAAACTTACATGCATCATTTGCCAGTTGTTTGTGTAGTTTTGTACCCACCTGAAATGGTCAAGGTTGTACTATCTATGTCCTTAGTCTTGTGACAATTGGTATGTACTAACCAGCAGATGAGGCAACCAGCAGAATAAGAATTTATTACCAGGTCCTTGCTTCATAAAAACTGGTTCCAAATAAAGAAAATAGCCTAAATGTGTAGCAGATCTGCTCTAAAGCAAATTTGTAAAAATATATGTGGAGTTAAAAACTATTATTAATACTTCCTTGATTTACACGTTTTATGAAACAGCTCCCAGAGTAGACAGGTGAAACTGTATACAAATATAGTAGATTTTGTTGGAATTAATATAGACATGGAATGTAACTAAATGTAATAAAAGGGAAACCAACTCTGACTAACCATTAGCTTTTTGATAAGAGCAAATAAGCAGGTTGATGATGGTTTAAGAAAAAACTCAGCCTAATGGTAAGAAGTAATGATATTTTGAACTCCAGGCTTTGTTGGATTTGTTTGTCTTTCTGTACACTTTTTTGTCAAAGACACGGCAAAGCTTAAAGTCTCCCAGGCGGGATTGAAGAAGATTGCACAGGTAAAGTTGAGTCAAACGTACGCCGCATTTTCCGTGCAGAATACCTGTTCATTCCTGCACAATCAAGAGTGCACCATGCGCGTGAATTAGCTCAATCCTGAATGTACTCTCTTGTTTTGAAGAGTACGGAACACCCAACTCAGTGCGAATCCAAAAAGGTGAAGGCAGATGACTGCTATGATGGAACAACAAAACAAAAGCAGTCATCATAACGCAAGACCACAAAATGCTTGTGTATTTTGCACGCACAAGGAGACCCAAATATGAATCAAAACAACATCGGAATATCAAATTCAAAAACTCATTCCAGGGCAAGCAATATGGGTAGGTACGATATTCAATTGTAAACACGGCACTGCACTGCGTGCCTTGCGCATTGCATGCATTATGCATGCACTAGGCGCTAGAGCTGATACGTGTATTGCACATCATACATCATTGCACACAAGCTCGCATCGCGGAGCTCAGAAGAGCAGGGAAATCTGCTTGTTGCACGTACATACATGCATGCTGCAAAATTTTAGGCGAAGCTTGTGCACTGCAATGGCGAGTGCACGCACTATTTTTTGAGCACTATAATCTTTTGCCTGTGCCCCTTTAAGGTAGTTCTGTGTGGCCAAACCTATGCGTGCAGAAGACATTGAGAAATCCCAAGGAGTCTGCGTACATGTACACGAATTAGATATTTCATTGTTTACAAATGTTTTTGTTCTTGATCAAAATTAGGTGCTAATTTGTGTCAAGTGATTCTGACCAATTTTATGTATTTTCTTTTAGGCGGTATCTTCATGTTTGTAAAGAATGTTTGTTACTTTCATATTTTACGTTATGCATGGACTATACTCATTTAATATCATGCCTTCACATCAAATCATTTGATCTTGTCAATGAATTGGTAAAAATCCCAAATTCTCTATATCTTGTCTTTGGGTAAGCTTATGCAAGTAAATGATAACAGTGTAGAAGAATTGTGTAATATTTCTTACAGAAAGTGGAGGCAAACTTACAACTAAGTTGTATTCAACTTGTTATCTATTTTGACGTGAAAAGTGTTGACAATTTTGAATTGTACCCAGCATTCCCAATGTACAGGCAAAAGTTGAATAAAAGAGTTTATCTTGCTCCGTGATGTAATATGAAGTAGTATTATACATGTATAACCTTGCATCAATGCTCATGAGTGCCTTTGCATTACCTTGCATGTTTTTAAAGGGAGTGTACTGTACTGGGAAGACAAAAAGGCCTTCAAAAGGTGATCATGAGCAATCTTCATGCCAATGGTCTTAAATTCATGAATTGCCCATTTTAGATCCACATTTGGAATAATGAGTGATTAAATCACAAATCCTTTAAATGTTCGGGCCGAACAATTTGAGGATTCGTGATTAAATCACTAATTATTCCAAGTGTGGATCATATGAGGGCAAATAACTTTCAGCAAGTTTCTAAAATGGACAATTCATGAATTTAAGACCATTGGCAAGAAGATTGCTCATGATCACCTCTTGAAGGCCTTTTTGTCTTCCCAGTACAGTACACTCCCTTTAAGCAACATACTTGCAAACGTCATCATATAATCCGTTATTTTTTCTTCTTTTTTTTTGTAATGTTTAATTTAAGAGATAAGATTTTTGCAAGACTCAACACCCCCCTCCCCTACACACACATTTTTGTTTCATTTATGTATGGACAGGATGTTCGATGGACAATGATGTTAGGTAACAAATTACAGTTTGGATGGTCAATCTGAGATATATATATATTACATGTGCAATTATTTCATTGTGATTTACACAGAAATGTTAATAAACGTCCACTTTTATCTCAAGTAATTGGAAGTGTAAAATAATTGTATACATGTATAATTATTGTACATAGTTAAAATACATGTTTATTTTAACTTTCTTTTCATGTTTCTATTGCCTCCATTTCTCTCTATCACTCTTTATAAACCTCATACATAGATTCCTCTCATCTGATTGGTTAAAAGTAGAGTCATCGAAATAGCTGTGCCCCCGTTTTTAACAAGATGACGTCAAAATTAACTGTGCCCGGGGCATGGCAATCGACTGTGCCCGGAAAATAATTAGACAACCTCAACACCGCGCGATATCGCTCGTGTGTGCGCAATCCCTGTACGCGCAATGAGTGTTGATTTACATGCCTATTACATGCTATCTTGTAGGCCTTGTCAGTTCAGGAAATCTTTTATCCAATCGATGAGAAGAATCTATACATTCGGTTTATAAAACAAATATTGACTGCTTAATATTCGGGGCACAGTTAAAATCATAGGCCCTCGGTGATGTCAAAACCATGACTATGCCCTCAGCTTCGCTTCGGGCATAGTCATGGTTTTGACATCATCTTGGGCTTATAATTTTAACTGTGCCCCTCATAGCAGTCAATATTTGTATACTCTCTCTCTCTCTCTCTCTCTCTCTCTCTCTCTCTCTCTCTCTATCTCTTTCTATCGTGTGTGAATGTGTATATGTGCGCATACGCGCCAAGAATTATGCTAACGGGAGAGGGCGATAGAGAGACAATTTGTGTATGCATGTGTGATTTGTTGTGTGTGGGATGCCAGAGTTATGCTATCTAGAGTGGACTTTAAGCAAGGTTTGATTCCTCCATTTAATATTCATGACTAGCAGCTGCTCTCAACAATATGATGCATACGCGATTTTCATTTTATAATAGGTCATGCACATTCCTATACATACATTTCAGCTTTCGCTGCTGAACTGTTAATTTTGTCACTAAGTGCTCCTTATGTAGTTAATAAGGACAGGCGGGTACGAAATTTGCTACTTTTTGAGATGGAAATACATGTACTAGCTTGGACGCGGCTGGACACGTTTTTCATGTTACTTGTCTGAAATGAAAATATCTGAAAGTAACGTTTCATGCGATCTTTTAATGGAATGTGATGCGGAACATTGTGAAATTGAGACTTTTATACTGCAACTTGATATCACGTTTAGAGCCGTTTTGCCATACAGTATTGTAGCAATATTCCTCGATTGAATGTTTATCGATGCATCGTAGGTATTACATGCTACAAGTGCGCAAGCACATTTAACTGATTTTTAGGCAGCAACTACGTAAAAAAACTTCCTAACATTTCCTTGACCACCTTTCTTTTTAATTATCAGTCAAGAACAGGTGCGTATGCAGGGGGGGGGGGGGGCTTAGGGGGTTCAACCCCCCCCCCCCCCCTTCTTTTGTGTTTTTTTTTTTTTTTTTTTTTTTGGGGGGGGGGGGGGGGGTTAAAACCCTCTCCTTTGTTGTGACCCCCGCCCCCCCCCCCCCCCCACCACCACCACCACCTTTTGCAATATTTTTTTTATCTTACCCCCCCCCCCCTTTTTTTTTTTTTTTTTTTTGCTTGTCTCCCCAGAGGTCCGTCTGGTAGACAAACGGTTAGTAAACCGGTCTTTTAAGTTTGGTCTTTGATTTTATTTTAGTTCAGTTCTGTTTGGAATTATGTTCGTATTCATCTTATCAGTCAGTATGCTTTCCTATTTATCTGATCACCTTCATTCCTTTCCTATTCAGATGTGCTCATTCATTCCACCCTCACATCTGGCTTTTTTGTTGAACATTCTAGGTAACATAATCACCCAGATCATTTATCAATCATTATCCTTACTGCTTTCATTGGTTGATGTGGTAATTACTGTATCGTAGGCTTTTGAGCGAGTGGCTGGGGTGGCAGGAGCCCCAGCTCCTGAACTCTCTCTTCTCTCTTTTCTCATATATATATATATATATATATATATATATATATATATATATAAATGAGAAAAGAGAGTCTAGGAGCTGGGGCGTAGCTGGACCTTCCAAGTTTAATTGAGAGCTTTCGGCTGTTAGGCCTTCTTCAGTCAAGTTCTGAAGTATAAACATTAACAAATACACTGTATAAGCAAACATATATGGCAATATCAATCAAATCAAATCAAATCAAGCATCAAATGACAAATCATTTATACATATATATATACATACATATGTATATTTTTTGTATGTGTGTGTGGACAATATATCACACTATTTGTATACTAATGCCCTCCACAAACACAGGTCATGACACTAAAAGTAACATCCGTGTCACTTTTAAATATTATATTATTATTACTATTACATATATATGATGTGCATATTCATGTCAAATTGTGTATATCTGATGTATGTGTATGTGTATAGATAAGAACAGATTCATGCCAAATTGTATACATGTATATTTCAAGTATGCGTGCAAAATACCATAATCATGTCAAATTATATATATATATATATATATATCTATACTTCATGCACATGTGTATATGAAGATAATCGTGACAAATCATATATATATGCATATGTATTTGTTCTTATGTACGTATGTGTGGAAAATATATCACACTACAATGTATTTGTATACTGATGCTCCCCACAGACACAGGTCATGACATTACAAGTAACATCCATGTCACAGGTCAACAACCCACACTTCACCGCGCACCACTCATCAAACACACTACACACAAATCATAACAAGCATACCCACAGCACAGACAACCGCCGCCAGGCAAGGTAAAACACTTTAAACCATTTATTCTAAAGCATTTTTCATACCTAATTTTTGCTATGTTTTTGATGCTTGATTTGATTTGATTTGATTGATATTGCCATATATGTTTGCTTATACAGTGTATTTGTTAATGTTTATACTTCAGAACTTGACTGAAGAAGGCCTAACAGCCGAAAGCTCTCAATTAAACTTGGAAGGTCCAGCTACGCCCCAACTCCTAGACTCTCTTTTCTCATTTATGTATTTCTGGAGCAACCACGCTTATCATGTCAAAGTTGAGAACTCTTGCACTCTTATATATATATATATATATATATATATATATATGTGAGAAATTATACATATACAACAGCTTTGGCAACTCTTTTATTTAAATATTTTGTGAAAGAAATGGATAGGCGTAGCTTAAATCAAGGTTCCCCAGAGCTATCTACCCTTTGGAAAAATTGGTGATGCCGAAAAAATGTCTCTGCCGGGAATCGAACCCGGGCCCCCAGCTTTGAACGCCGGTGCCTTAACCACTAGACCACAGAGACGGGTTAGTGGCTAAGGCGACCCCGATCCGATTGACCGTCAGATTGACAAATTCTCGACACTATGTATATACATACACAGACACACGTATACACACACCCAATATTTAAACAGCATTCTAGATATCACATTCATTAATACGAGTCAAACGCTCAGAGTCAGTCAATTGGTCTTTAATGTATTTCGTATTGTTTATCAAGATGTCGATGCATGTCATTACCCATTAAGGATATTGGATATATATTTAATCATTTTGTCCAAACATCATTACATTGCACGGTTTCAATTTCTTTTTCCCCGTAAAAAATGCCAGTAATAACCATTTTCTAAGTAGCTCTCGGATTCAAATTACATATTTTTTAAGGTTTAAGTATTCAAATTTTGATTCAAAATAGTGCTTTGTTTTACAACATTTTTGTATCTCTTACAAAACATTTTGCGACACTCTTGTATTGGCAAAACCCCTTTCTTTTACAACATCATCTTTTGAATACATAAAGTTTCTTGTTTTATTTGCTTACATTAAGTATGTCTTGCACAATAAGTATTGTGGGGGCCAACTTGGTAAGTAAGATCCTTTCTTAAATTGTATATCATAAATTCAGTGAATCCCTTTTAATTGATTATATTGAAGCATGTACTGCACCTGCTTTTAATAGCTGAAACACTATTCTCCGTGAACCAAAACTAAAGAAATTATTCTCTGTTTAATCATGTTAATTGGGAAAAAAAGTCATTCTACCACCTCTGTATTAAAAAATTGTCCAGTCGCGGTAACAACCTGACAACACCGCGGTGAGGTTCGACCAGGGAGGTGTTAGGAAGGAGAAGAAAACTGAGCATAACTATTTTCAAACATCCGTATGTGTTCTAAAGCGTGCTCATGAATGCCAAAAACATTCCATAAGCATGGCAATACTTTGATGTACCATGCGCGGGGCCGACATTCACCTGTTGTCAACTTGAAAAAAAAATCTTGATTGTCCATTTGTCTCTAGAGGTTTGTTTTGACAAATGTGTTTGCAAACTATAAGGAACTTAGGGCAGATTATGACAGGCCCTTTACTCTGTTCTTGTTTCGGAAAGTAATGAGGAATCATTAAAAACAAATCGGACATTTAAGATATTTGTATTACTTACAAAATTATCTCATTTCTTCACTTTCCGATCTTGTGCATTTGTGAGATTCCACCATTCCCAAAATGATATATTAAGCTGTGTTATTAACGGTGTTTTCGTGTGCGTTTTGCGTGTAGCGGAGATATTTTACTTGAAAAACCTGTTCATTTGTGTTTGTTGATACCTGTTATGCTTATGGGAGTATTGATGTCATTTACAGAACGGGACAAGTAAAGCGAAACGCGACTCTAACTTTCTTTCGTTCTCTCCGAGAAACTGAAACTGGCGTGGAGCATGGGTTCAAAGAAAGAAAGATGTTTCATATCCTTCCATAACAGTATCCCTGGTTCGACCTAGTCGGGCTAGGGTAATAAAGCGGTAACGTCCGGACGTTGTCAGGATGTTAAAGGTGATATTCATAGGAAAAAAAATCAAATAAATGTAGTTTATTTTATAATTGAATGAGTTATTAAAGCAAAATGATGCAGGTAACATTCCATTAAAGTGTTCAGTTTTGTGTTTAATGAAAGTCAAATTTTATTAAATTGACTCTCTTCAAGACCTACGAAATCGCCACAGGGAAAGTGGCGTTGTGTGTACGTCACAGCCGGGATACGCTTCACAATGACCATTGTGTATCACACCTGTTAATCCACTAGCAACTGCCATTACAGTTTCATTAACAATGCATGATGCTTCTGGCGGAAAAGAAGCTGCGGACTGGCATGTTTGATGCACAATAACGCATCCCTTTTCTTACGTCAGACCTAAAGGCCGTTTCGGATGACAGTAGGGCAAATTTGTCCCCTAGAATACGGTGATTGTTTTCACCCTAATTTCGCTTTTTGGAAAGTGATATATTGTTTGAATGTCATCCGAGCTCATTGTATGGCTTATAAGCTTTCTGTAGATGAATATCTTCATATTTTTGGATTTTCTATGAATATCACCTTTAAGCTGATAAGTGGCACAGAACGTTTAAGGTAGATGACGTCATGGCTGTAAAAAATGTAAATGTTGCAGCGATCGCGATACTGTTCCACATACTTCAAATTTTAGACCAAATTTTGCCCGAATAATACAAGTTGCAATACTATGAATATATAAATAGGAAATTAAAAAAAAAAAAACCAAAACTCACTCCAGGTTACATATTATGTGATCGCATTATACATCGCTGATCATGTCATCTGCTCATGCAATATCCAAACACGTGTATCAGCTAGATTTAACTAGAATTATTCGTTCCTGAATTCTAGTCTACCGTTAAAAAAAATGTCACATGATGAGAGGTACGTGGTTACTATAGGAAGCTACCCGGGTAACTCGGAGAAATACTTTTGATTAAAAAGGGGGGAGGTTTCTAGCTGGGTGTTTTACGACCTGACCTCCTACTGTTTTTATCGAAATCTTACCCAGCTAACAGCGAGGTAGAAATGTCGTTTTCCTTTCAAAAAGGAGCTTTATCAGATTAATCTCCAATAAAAATGAAATACCAATGAAAAGAACACATAGATAATAAATGTATTCATGTCATGACCCAATGTGCTGTGACAGGACCACGCTGTTCAGTGACCTACATTGGTGACCTCTAATTGCGGACAAACCTCACCAACTGCCAATTTTGACTGCTATAGATGACATACGAGATAATAATAAAAGCATAAAACGCAATATCGAACCATATCGTTTTGTAAAAATTCCGAGAACAAATATTGTACACATTATACACATTTACAGCCCGAGCTGTGGGATTTTCCATCCACTCAGCTGAAAAGTTAAAATTCCACACTTCTCTTCAATCATATCCTATGTACCGAAGTGTGACTTCATTTGAGCAGACTGGCAAGACAACTGATTCTAAACTATGCGGGTAGAGGAAACAGCAGTGATTACAGCGGAGATTCTATTTGGGAGTGCCTAAAAGTAGCCCGCTAGACAATATCGGACCGGTAGACATCTCATTGGAGTGATTTGTTTAGGACCAGTTGTCTTGACAGCATGCTCATATGACGACACGACTTTGGCAGGCTACTCCTTTACTCAAGTCAAAGGAATGTCATCTCAAATAAGTTCTGTAAATTCTGAAAAGTCTGCAAATCCGTCTTTGTAGCCAAAAAAATATGTCTTTGAAATGTATTTTCTTTTAAAACGACAACATTTTGCCAAAAAAAACATTGTTGACAGAGAAATATCACATGGAGCATTAAGTTAATAGCCCCTACCTCTTCTAAAAGTCTAAAAGAATTTTCAGAATACCTTGGAGGCCTATCTCGATAAATGGGCCTTTTTTTTTAGCTTTTGTTACAAATGTGTATAAGTTATACATATAGCCATACGTGTAGCTCTTGAATTAGCTGCACTCTGTGCTTGTGAAATTCCTCACTGGTGAAATAAACATTTAGCAATGTGTACTGCCCAGAAGAGTCTGGAATGTTATTTACATGAAAAAAATGTTACAGCTAGCTGAGGCTTATTAGCATAATAAAGGAGCTCAGATGGGCTAGTGATGACTCATCAGTGTAATCTAGGTCAGGTCAATATTGATTGTCATGTTTACAAGCATGTTTACAAGCATAGAACTGACTAGATATATTGAGAAATTTCTGGAAACACTGTTAATAGAAGCTTCTAGAATCTCAGATTGTAGTATATATATGAGTTGTTTGAGATAGGAGCTCAGTTTCATTTCATCTTGCTCCAGTCACCTGTGATAAGAGTAACCTGCATCTAAGATATTGTTGTGACCCTGGCTCAATACCTACCTATGGATTTATACGAGGACTTTCTCTACGTGGATAAATACCTGCCTGTTAAATAGCGCAAATGAGAGCCTGCCTGTGAAAGCGTGAAAGCTCTGTGGATCAACATTTGACCATCTTGGATCATCTACTTGACTATCTGGAATACCTGCTCTTCAGCGTACAACATTGGGATCAACATTGCGATCATAATTTGGGAATACTGGATCGGATTACCAACTGGACCATCAGCGAGAGCCGTGGATCCATTGGACTTCAGTATCCTCCAGCACTGCAAGCTAACCTGTATCTATACATTGTAAAGTAACCTATATTGATGTATTGAGGTATTGATGTACTGCAAGTGAACGCTTGTCTTGTTTTTTTTAAAGGGGAAAATACCCCATATAATAAAGAACACCTGAACTAAATATTGGTATCATTTTGTGCGATCCTTTCTGGCGTGAACTGATCGTAACACTTTACACATAATTATATTTTAGCTTTGAAATCATACGCACTCAGTGAAACAAGAAAAGAAACAAGAATTTGAAAAGTGTAATAAGAGTTGATCTGGTGATTTTCAGTAAGAATTGACACTATTGGTGTGAACGCTATCTACTCAGATTTTTTTTTTTTTTTTTTTTTTTTTTTTTTTTTGGGGGGGGGGGGACTCGGCGCGCGGAGGTACAACTTCCAGTGATTCAACACGGAATAGGCCAATCAGCGTTATTCTTCCTAGCCAGTTAGTGGAGAGATCAGCGGTCGTCAGACCTAGCTACGGCCGCCGCAAGCAATCATCTGCATGGGGTAATACGCATAGTGAAGATACCACTCCCCACTGTCCAATAGCACCATGTAGCCCGACCGCTCAAGAGCCTCATCACTCCAATCTGGGAACAGTTAGACATAGAGCAAAACAGAATGGGCATATGTATGACGTCATTTGAGCATACTGCCAAGACGACTGGATCGATCTAAAACTAAATGTATGCGGATAGAGCAAGCAGCGATGATCATGCACAGCGGGAATAAATTTGGATTGCCCGACACTTGCCCGCTGGGCAAAATTTTGCACAAGGGTCAAGAATTATGTACTCCACAAAGATGTATAGCTAAATTTACAAAAGTCCTTTTATTTCTTTAAATTAATCAATTCATGTTAATTTATGCGAGAAATTAAAGAATTTGGAATCTCACACTAAATAAGGCCGCAGGAATTGCAATTTAAATTCAAAGAAAGATGTTTGTGGTAATTATTTCTTTTTTTTTTTTTTTTTTTTGCAATTTTCTTATGTATTTCTTTGTTTTTCGTCAAGCGTTTTGTGTGTGTGGGCGTGTGTGTGTGGTAATTATTTACACTATTTTAAACAATGATGATACTTACCAAAAAGTATTTACATAAATTGGGAAAGCTCCTGATTTTGTCCATAGGGATAAATACACAGTCATATAGAGTAATGGCGAAATTTCAGTGACATGACTGTGTTCGGTAAACGTAATCTGACACCCGCATGCACGGTAGGTCCGATCGCCATAAATTTGGCATCAAAATGTGCGAGAAGGATCATAAAAGTCATGAAATTTCGTTTTGAACTATTGAGGCGTTAGAAAGTACCGACAAAAACTTGACAGGGGGTTATGGGGGGCGGCATAATACCCCCACCCCCGGGATTATTAGGGTTAAACAGTTTTGCATGTATCACACCTGTGACACATCTTTGCAAAATTATTTTCCTCAAATTACGTGCATTTTAAACAAAATGCATCAGCTATATCATTGATGATGTCATACCCATTGATATAGTTTATTTATTTTTACACGAAATCTGTTCTGCATCAACTTTTTTTTTTTTTTTTTTTTTTTTTTTTTGGGGGGGGGGGGGGAGCTGGGGGATAGTTTCTACGCCAGGGGATGTACTAACCTGAGTAATTTCCGATGATTTCGGGAAGGGTATTGTTTTCACACCTCGGTTCTGCATCAGTGACAGGATCAAATTCGCACTGTAACCAAAACAATGGGCCATAATTTGCACTGCATTGGAGTGAGGCTTTCAGCCCCATGCTTTCAGAATCGGCTTTGTTGTCGGGTGGTATCGGGAGTGGGAGAGAATAATAATCTTCGCAGAGCGTGCGCGCTTCTTCCACAGTACCATAACAGCAAACGAAGATGTACTTCCATTCACCTGGGTGAAGAGTAAGGGAAAATTCATGATAGAGTTGTGATACCCAAACAGCTGTAAGTGGGCAAGATTTCAAAAAGTGGGATACACAATGAAATGAAGAATGGTTCTTTGGTAAGTAGTTTATGTTCCAGGCGTTGGAGTGTGTGGACGTATAGATTAACCACTGCTTAAAACCTATGCATGGAAACTACCTAGCGTGGAAACTTACATAATATTAGGTTTTATTTTTCTATTTTATTTCTTTACATATTGGAATTGTAGCTTGTTGAAAAAGTCACAACTCGAATTAAGCTGAAATTTGCATATCAATCAGTCAAATAATAATACATTTTTTAGAAGCAGATTTCGTGACATTTCATCTATCATTTTTCTTGTAATAATCCTTTAAACATCTGATGAGATTTTCACTTTTGAACAGATTTGGGCATAACCGTGTGTGCATCAGGTAATTCAGCCAGTACACAACAATGCCAATTGTTTTTTTTTTAAAGAAACCTCTAATTAGTTGCAAAATTTACCAGAACTTTTCTATACTTTTCTCATTTCTTTTTCTTTCTTTTATCTTTATAACTACTTTGGGACTATTCACAACTCTCACTCACCACCCACCCTCTTCTTCTACCTCCATTTCATCCCATTTATGTTTAAAACACCGAAAACTAAAGCTAAAAACAGTCTTGTGTAAGTATTATAAAAAATATACAAATTCACCTCTCCTCTTTTTCACTTTTTCTCTTTCCTTTCTTCACCACATAAGTGGGTCAATTATCCGAAAGAATTAAACCACGTGGTACTACCGAAAGTTGTACTATTTTCTAAATAGTATTTTTTAGTACAAGTACCATGGAAACATTCAAAGAACATGTCAACTCTCAAGGTCTTTTCCACCAGAAGTATCATGACCGCAAATATTGAGGTCCAAATTTGTCCCAAAATGAAAATATCACTACATATTCAAAGAACTATTACAAGAATAGTAATTAAATAAACGTCTAAAAGAATGAACATCCTCTAAATTTATGACGTGTTTGATTTGAGTTTTTGTTTTTTGTTGCCATTTTTAATATAATTTTTAAAATGTGTAAATTGGTTGTTTTAATATCTAGTATTTTCCCTGTGAGGGCAGCCGGAGAAAAGCTGAAAGTCTAAGTGTCCAGACGTATATTTTGGCTGCATTATTGCATCAGAAAGAAGCAAACATAAAACCTGTGCAACATAGAGCTGGGAGCCACGCGGGTAATCTTTCAAATTATTTACTTTACGCAGTTCGTGTTATTCTCTTTTCAAACTTTGAATTTCAATTCTCCAGCCGAATCCAAACTAGTATTGGAAAGATTAGTCACTCTTCCATTGTCCTCTTTTAAACAGGATAAGGTATTTAGAATGATTGGGCTACTATAGATGGACACATTTATTGAATTTTGGAAATACCAAGCGTCTGGAAATCAGGCTTTCTGTACCTATCTGATGTGTCTCCTGGGAGCCTTGTCCAGACAATACGCAATCCACCTCCCCAGTCACCATCGGGAATGGGTCTATAACAGGAAATCAGAACACATGAGAATAAATGATAAAGGTAATGGTCGTATTACTCCACTGTAGTCTCATCAGTAACATATCCGTGCATTATTTATTTCCCCAGTCACTGGATCATAGCAAGGATGCTACGCCTTATACATCCATACTCAAATGATCCTTCCTAGGCCATGTAGGCCTTCATTTACCCTCCTTCGCTCCTCACTGTATCCTTACTCCTTATTAGACTTTCTTCTCCTGAGAGTTTCTTTTCTTCCTACCGAGGCTAAGAAAGAACTATCTATCACACGGGCCATGAGTAACTTCATGGATTCAGCTTTTTGCGGAAACACACAACAGCTGCTGGGTTTGAAACCTAACACTCCATATATAACGGGTTTTCCATTGACATACAAAAGCTGCTATGAATTAAATACCAACAATCAGAAAACGTTTCGAAAACGTTTCGAGTGTTATTTGATATCCACTTGAGCATGGAACCACAGATTATTAGTGTATGCAAATCGGCATATTACATGATATATAATCTGAGGCACATTCGTAAATACATGTACTTCAATTAAGAAAATTGTAGTTCACGCATGCATTATGAATAAATTAGATTACTGTAACAGTGTATACTGTATGGATTACCAGACTCACATATAGTACAGCTGCAACGGGTTCAAAATACATGTGCAATTGATTTGCAATCTTCCAAAGTTTGTCCATGTTACACCATTTTTAAGATACTTGCATTGGCTGCCAATGCGCCAATGAAATGGATTTAAGATGCTGGCGATAGTCTATAAAGCGCTAAATGGTCAGGCTCCTAGATACATTAATGAATTCCTGAATTTAAAATGTCAAATCCATGGTCATAATCTGCGCAGTACACAGACACATTGTTTTCGCAAGTCCCCCAAATCAGAAAAAAAGTAACCCTAGGTGACCGATAATTTTTTTTTTGCAGCTCCTAGATTGAAGAAACTATCTGGAGACATCAGGTAATCTAAGACTTTAGACAGCTTTAACCCTATTTAGCCAGGGGGGGGGGGGGGGCAAAAACAACCCCTCCCCCTCCTCGACATTTTTCGTGATAAATTTGTAACGCGAAAAGATCGCGCCGCGACGTTTCATGACTTTTTCCCTCCACGCAACTTTTAAGACCAAATTTGCGACGCGGGGATTCGCGGGTTTGAAGTTACGTAACATTTTGTACGTGCATGTCAGACCAAAAATGGCTCAAAAACGTCATATCATGTACTAATACAATGCAAATTCTGTATCTAGCCAAAATTCATAAATAAACACAACAAAAAAGTAAGTCCCCCTACGCAAAACAACATAACTTCTTATCGATGAGGTTTTGGGCAAAATAATTTGGCAGGATTGTTCCTGACTAACTTATCTGGGAAAATCACATTAATCCAATTATTCATGCATGGGTGGGCATATTTTCAAGGCAAAAATGTCACTTTTCAAACGTCACAAGGGTAATTTTGAGATTCTGTCATATTGATTTTTGATGAATTCCACTTCTGGTTATGCCCTTTCAATGTTCATTATCCATCTCTCGATGCACTAACACCTATATCGACACTTAACCCACTGTTCTGGTTGAGTGAGCATTGGTTAACAAGTACTCATCCCTCTTGAGTTTGAAACTTAAAAACCCTTTATTTGGGTGAAAAAATGAAACTCTGGATATTATGACAAATATGTAACATGACCTTTTATGTAAAGATAAGAAGTCATTTTCGTTTCATGGTTGAGTGGAATCATTTTAAAAATCGCACAAGAAATGCCAAAATGTATTGTTAAAACGGCATGAACAATTACCCTTGTGACTTTTTAAAAGTGACATTTTTGCCTTTACAATTTGCCCACTCATGCATGACTAATTAGATTAATGTGATTTTCACACATAAATTAGTCAATAAGTTAAGGAACAATTCTGTCAAATTATTTTGCCCAAAACCTCTTCTATAAAAAGTTATGCTATTTTGCTTAGAGGGGGGGGGGGGGGAACTTATATTTTTTGTTGTGTTTATATCAATATGTTCATTATTTCTTATGAAAAACAATAGATTTCATATCATTTATGACTAGAATAGTGTCACCAACGATTCCCATCGAATAAATTACAAAAAACGTAATGTCGAGAGAACAAAGAAATACATCAAAAGATTTAAAAAAAAAATACTAAGAAAAATTCAATATTGCTATTTTTAAATTATGACATATCTTACAGACTGTATGATTAGTACATGTGTACGGATTTGATTGATTATAACTATTCTGTCCACTGTTCCATACGTCAAAGTAAAAAATTGAATCTGCTTGTAGGGATTGTGCATTCATATACAGACATGGCAAAACGCTACTATGAACGAAAATCAACAACCAGGAGACATTCTGGATGACATAAAATGTAGAAATTATGCCAATTAAAAGTCCTTTCAAGTACAGTGCATCAACATCATGTAGTTGTAAAAGTCACAAATTACGCCCGACACTGTCAAAATAGTACGATTAGTAACAGCAATGTAAGAAGCTTTTTCATGTAACAAAACAGATGAATTTGTATACAATATGTAGTGTGTGTGTGTGTGTGTGTGTTTGTGTGTACATCCTGAACATATGTGATGTGCTGACTGGCTATCTCTAGCTATTAAGCAGGGAGGTGTTAGGAAGGAGAAGAAACTCGAGCATAATACATTCAAACATCTGTATGGTTCATGGATGTTAAAAGCATTCCATAATCATGACAATGCTTTGATGTTCCATGTGCCGGGCCGACATTTAGCTGTTGTCAACTTGAACAAGAAATTGCCCATTTGTCTCTAGAAGCTTTGTTTTTGACAAATTTATTTGCAAATTATAAGGAAGTTAAGTACTGATTATGACAGACCCTTTACTCTGCTTTTGTCTCGAAAAGTAATGAGGAATCATTAAAAAAAACGGACATATAATATGCTTTTCACACTGGCAAAAATTTCCTTAGCCCCGTACTATAGGTGGGGCTAAGGGGGGGGGGGGTAGGGGCTTAGCCCCATGATATATTCATCTGTGTATCATTATTAACGGTGTTTGTGTGCGTTTGCGTGCAGCGGATATATTTTACTTGAAAATCTTGTTTATTTGTGTTTGCTGATACCTGTTATGATCATGAAAGTATTAATTCCATTAACAGAACGGGAGAAGCGAAATTAGACTTGCACACATTTCTTTTGTTCTCTCTGAGAAGCCGATTCCACGCAATCATGTTCATAATTGTTCAAACACCTGAAACAGCACCTGTTGAGAACACCATAACTTTTCAGCGGCTTGGCACATGGGTTCAAAGAGAGAAAGTTGCTTCATATCCTTCCATAACACATCCCTGTATTAAAGGGCATATACTGTACTGGGAAGACAAAAAGCCCTCAAAAAGATGATCATGAGCAATCTTCTTGCCAATGGTCTTAAATTCATGTATTGTACATTTTAGAAACGTGCTGAAAGTTATTTGCCCGAAAATGATCCACATTTGGAATAATGAGTGATTAAATCACAGATCCTCAAATGTTCGGGCCGAACATTTGTGATAATTGTAATTTAATTGACTAATTACTCCAAATGTGGATCATTTGAGGGCATAATTCAGTACGTTTCTAAAAATGTACAATACATGAATTTAAGACCATTAACAAGAAGATCGCTCACGATCACTGTTTTGAAGGCTTTTTGTATTCCCAGTACAGTACATGTCCTTTAAGTAATCCATAGAGGTCCAAATATCCATTCTTCCTACAGAGAAGTGTCGCCTACCTACCTTCAGTGATTACGGTGGTGGGCGATGTCGACTCCAGACATTGACACTCAAAGGCATTCATTGTCTCTTTACAAGAACAGTCATTACCACAGGGATTAGACAAGCAATCTATAAGAGGATGATTGTAAGATATGATTCATCATCGTATTATTAAACACCCTTTTTATACTTTTGAGAAAAAATGAAAATGTACACATCATGCAGTCAAGTGATATCAAACGTTCAAGAAGCACGTTCAGTGACATTTCATTGAATTATATGTCTGTAATAATCCTTTGAATATCAAATGACATCTTCACTTACAATTTTCAATTTTGTGATGTCACGGGCGAGATGCTCTCCTACAATTTGTGAACAATATAATTACATATATTGTATTTTTTTCTAATTAACACGGAATGATTTTTGTCATACAGGTATGCAAGTAAAACGATGCATATTTTATTGCGAAAAAACAGTTTTTCGAAATAAAATGTACACAACATATGGGACAGCACCTCGCACGTGACGTGATCGTATCTTATCCTTTGACGGATTGTCATCAAACCTTCACCAAAATGTTTCTTTCATGTGTCTGCTTTTACTGAAACAATGAGTTATGCAAGAAAGTCTCACGTAACATCGGAATTATCAACAAGCTCAAACACTTTCTCCCTCAACACGCACTTCTATGCCTCTATTCCGCTTTGGTGCTTTCACACTTGAATTTTTGTATTCTTGCATGGGGCAATTGTTTCACGTCACGAACAAATAAGATAGTATTACTACAAAAAAGAGCAATGAGAATAATAAGTGGTACAGGCTACCGAGAACATACAATTTATTTTACCAAAACCGAGTCCTAAAATATCACGATCTCTACAATTTAAGTCTAAGTTCCTTCATGTACCAGCTACCACAAGAAACATTACCTCAAAACATCCTTGATTTATTTCGCAGAAACCAAGACGTACACAACTATCCCACAAGACAATCAAGCCTTTATCATCTCCCACTGACCCGGACATTATGTCGCCAGAGAACATTTTTATATCAAGGACCGCAACTGTGGAACTCACTGAGCAGTGAACTGCAGTCATCCGTAACCATCTATACATTCAAGCGCAGGCTAAAGCGCAGTCTAATCGACGCATATCGCACACCTCCCGATACTTAGATTATTTTCTCCTACATACGTATGCCCTTCACCTTTAACTCCCCCCCCCCCCCCTTCCTTTACGGCACTTTGATTTAATAAATGTATAAATCTTTAAATAATCTCATATATTGTAACGGGGAGCCTATAACCCTACAAGCTTCGCTTTTTTTATAGGCTCCCCCCACATTGTTATATGTTATCAATTTTCTGCTATCGAAGTGTACAAGCAGTCATCTAATGTTTGTTTTCTACATGCATTGTATTTACCTTGTTAATGTCCCTCTTTATTTATTTATCTGTATATGCATGTGAACGAATCATTTCATGTATTTGTACGTTGTATGTTTATGTTTATATGTGGAAATAAAATTCAATTCAATTCAAACAAAGATAATTTCAGATAAGGGTGAACTATCCCTTGAAACTTCTCATCCTTGTATATTAATGTATAGGTTTGTATGTGTGTGTGTGTGTGTGTGTGTGTGTGTGTGTGTGTGCGTATGTGTGTGCGTATGTGTGTGTTGTTGTTCACATACCCGGTAAGCGACAGGAGACGTGTTGGTGTCCATCGAGCGGCGACATCAGACCACGCCAGGTCTTGGCGACGAGCTGAATCAGAGATCCGTTCACCGAAAGGTTGCCGCACAGGTGAGAACATGTCTCATTCACTGTCATGTTATGGCCCCCGACTGCCGCGTATCGGCGAGGCCGGAGTGGGGAACGTCGGGGAGTGGTGGAAACAAGGACACACGTCATCAGTGAGGATCTTCCGATCCCCATGCAACCCCAACACGCTTTTGTTTATGACTCCTGATCCAGTGCATGTTATACACATAAACACACTAACACACAATCAATGTGCAATGTGCACACACGCGTATATCAATTACTAATACTCGGGGTTAAAACTAACTTTTGACACTTTTGAAAAATGATAAAAAATCAGTTCCTACTACCATCGAGCTGATATTAACACGTCAAAAGGGATGTCAAATTGTTTAGAGACAGCTTTTGTGGCATTTCACTGGAGGTGTGCGGTTTTTTTCTTCAAATTTTCGTCAAAATGAAATTTTATTGCGGCAAATAAAGTGAATGTGAAATTCGTTTTAAGTAGATTATTTTACATAGATTAGTGGAAACCTTTTTTTTTCTAATTTAGTAACGCTTTAATGATTATTACAAGAAAAGTTATTGAAGAAATGTCACAAAACCTGTAAAAAAATTGACCTCTCTTGGCTTTTACGTTATGCCAATTTCAGCTTAATGTGAGTTGAAACTGATTTTAATCATTTCTTAAAAGTTCTTTTTAACACCTAATAGGTGAATTTGTGTAGTCAAATTTACATAGTTCTCATAAGATCGTACAAACCGATTACACATGTACAAACAAATCTTAACGCCAGTTTTACTGGAAATTTATGTACACTGTTTTAAACTAGTGAATTTTCATTTATCTCTTGTGTATCACAAATCAAGAGTGTTGTCCTCCTTGTGTAATTTTCTCCGCCTTCTGTTGCCTCTTCTTCCTATCTTACCTACATCCTTATTTCTGAGCCCTGTCATTGGCATTTAGTATTTTATACATTCCATGCCAAGGACCTAGGCGTTCTAAACTTACCTTACCACATAACTTATATATTTATTTATGTTAGATTTTCCATCTTTATTGTGTTTATTACGTTCTATGTACTGTATATTTCGATGTATATGAATTATTTGAGACAAATAAAGACGAATACAACAATTTGTCGCGATATACTATGTATGTGAGAAATTGAGTTGAATTGCAAGGTTTTATCAAATCAATCCTCACAAACCGAAGGCCAAACTGATTTCAATGCGGATTTGATGACATGTACAGTATTCGTAATTTGACTTGCAAGTTACACAGAAAGGTAATTGTGAAAAAGTTGCACAATAGCCATGTTTACATCGTATACGTTGATCATGTTGATTGCATATGTTTAAACGAACCTCATCCAAGTGTTAATTTTCCATTCAAAATTATTCATAATATACTAGGTGTTCATAAGTATTGGAAAAGTGTCGGTATATCCAAATTGTTATTCACTCGTCGATTCTTACATGATTTTGAAAAATAAACCTTAAAAAGTCAATTTAAATAATTGTTAAATAAATTTGTCTTTGGCACGTTTAGCACACAAGGTGAAAATTTTCCCTCAATTCATTTTGTGTTTTGTATGCTTAGTACTAGGCCTATATAACAACATGATATTTGAAGGGCTCTTTATCTTTGTGTCATTTCAAAAGAAATGAAAGTATCAATATGAACTAGAAGAAAACTTTAAAATGCATCAAGAAAAGTTTATTTTATCTCTCGATGGAGCGAGACATGTCCAACTTATTTAAGATTGATGATTTTTCCTTTCGTTAATCGATTATATTATGTATCCATTACGTGTACGTTTATTTGTTATGTTTATGCTATGAACAAGCATGAATACAGTTTTTATTTGAAATAAAAGTCTCAATTCTTAAAGGAAATAAGTTCATTTGATCTTGTACCTGCTGAAACGCTGGTAGCGGAGATGGCCCACATCACAACCAGCACCATCGTCTTTCTAAGTGACACCTTCAAATGAGACAGCAGACAATATTAAGGCAAGGTGTGTTCAGTTCAGTTTACTTCATTTTATTCCGTTCATCATGAAAAGATATATTTTACTTCCACAAGAAACATTTCGAAAAACCACAAAAACACGAATTAATGAGAAATATAACAAAAAAACACCGAACAAGAGCAATTAGCCTTAGACGTTAGACGTTGATCACAATAGTAAGAAGATATATACATTTAAAAAGACACAACATAAATATGTGTAACGTAAATCAACACGTGCTTACAACATTGACATAAGCTATAGACATTAAATAATTAACTAAAGGTGGGGGGGGGGGGGGGGCGTATGAGAAAATTAGATTGCGATGCCACAGGCTACTTCTACTGCCATTATTTTACATGGTCAAAATTACCATTACCATGATTTTTTTCCTCATGTTCTTCAACAGGTTGTATTGGTGGTAGCCAGCATGCCACTGCTGTCGCTCAGAAAACTGGAATTTCCATAACCATCGAATAGTTCAAATATTGCTAATTCACAAATAAATCAAACCCATTCCTTAACACAACGTCCCGTTTTACTACATTTATATGATAAGAGGCCCCTCTTTTTGCGACATTCACACATGCAAAAAGAAAACCATTCATAACTGTTTGATTACAATTGTCCGAATTCCGGATAAACGCTTGGTCTGCATATCGAATTTATCCTCTTAATCTTGATTACATTTCACCAAAACAAATCATTAACATGAACAAATGTTTGAAATTCTTAGGAAACATTGATAAAGATCACACTATTAATCCGTATGTGCTCACCATTTTGACTTCTTTGTAAGAAACAGAAGGCAATCCTTTTGCTCTCCGCTGTGCTTGTGGTCTGATACACGATTACGTTTGAGATGATAGTTTGAAAACTGAAGCCAGGTCATGATCATGATACTGCAGCCAAAGAGATACCAATTCTAATCACTACTCTAGCTAAAAAGGCAATCACGCCAATGCTAATAATATTCATTCGTATCTTTCACCTATTTTTCACGCTTTTGTGACAGAAGGCACCACTTAATCAGCGGAGATAGTAATCAAATCAATCGTAATCAACGAAGATAGTTGCCACCCAATTGAAGTGCCCGTGACAGCTATAAAGCCGTGAGCTAATGGAATGGCGACTTTCCAATTCAATTTTCCTTGTGTGGGGTAAGTCTTGAATGTTTCAATGCAACAAATGCGTGCATGCCACATGTAAATTTATTCACACATAGTACACACAAATTCCATACAGCACCATTTTCTCTGGCATACAACGAGATAATCTTTGAGTGTCAAGTGTGTCTCTTTTCACACGTAATGTACACATTTCTCACAGAGGAAGAAGTATTCTGAAACACAAAGAGTTAACGAGTATCTCAACTGCCCATGGCCATCGTAACGGGACCTGTCATTGCCTTTGCAAGGTTTTTGGTATGTTATGATGTTCTTGTTTCAAAGTTTCTGGGAGACGAGTCCCTGCCAAAAACGTCCTCTCTGGGGTGGAGAGTTATATTCAATTGGTATCAGTTATCTCACTTTATTGAATTTCACAACGGTATCTATACGGAAAAAATCTCTTGCTTTCCAAATTGTTCATTCATATATTTAAATACTATAAGAAATGCACAGCTAACCGGCAAAGACAATATATAAACGAACACATGTATACAACATTAAGTATTGACTTAAAGCATAAATAAGATCAAAGCACAGTACGTGTATAAATCTTTTCCATTACGTTTTCTGAAGTAAATTAAAAGCAAGAGTGTATTAAGATACTTCTAAAACTGGTAATATCTCCTTTTTAACTAAGCATCCAAAAATGGTTATAATACCATGTTTTTTGCCTGACCAAGTCAGGTAGTGGTCCAGTACACACAGTATGATAATCAAATGATATTGTGTTACCACAATGCCGACATGCCATGCATTGATACGTTACAAAAGGATCGAGATGAACACTCCAAATTTGATTACTGATTCATATATACAGTATAGGGCCGATCAACAATTGAGGTTAACAGTTAAACCAATCTCTTTGATGTGACATACACCTAAACTGACCAGCGAAAGAAAGTACCCACTTCTTTCAAAGGCTGCACACAAAAGTTCACCTCATAGAAATAAACAATTTGGTACACAGGTATGGTGCAATATACATTAGTAATCACATACCCAACAGGAAGTGATTATCTTTATTACAAAGAAATAAAATGACATGTACAGCATCTTGGTCACTGAATCAAAAGTCACAAAATGTAACAGAATGAGCTATCCAGGTTTTACAAAAAAGTCAATGTCAAAGGATGAAATAAATCAGACACAAACAATGTTCAATAATGTGTATGTCCTCCTCGTGCCTGGACACATTCCAGGCATCTCTGACGCATGCTTTGGACAAGTTGTCTGGCGTAGTCCTGGGGAAGTTCTGTCCATTCCTCCTGCAGAGCTTGGATCAATGTTTGCCGATTGGTAGGAGGCTGTTCCCTTGATCTCACCCGTCTGCCAAGTTCATCCCACAGATGCCCAATGGGATTGAGGTCAGGAGAGCATGCACACCGTGGGATGACGTCAATGTCCTGCTCCTGAAGGAAGTTGGTGGTGAACCGTGCTGTATGGGGTCTTGCATTGTCCTATTGAAACAGTGTGATGCCAGGATGTGCCATCTTTTGTGTAAAACCTGGACGGCTCATACTGTTACATTTTGTGACTTTTGATTCAGTGGCCAAGATGCTGTACATGTCATTTTATTTCTTTTTAATAAAGATAATCACTTCCTGTTGGGTATGTGATTATAAATGTATATTGCACCATACCTGTGTACAAAATTGTTTATTTCTGGTGAATTTTTGTGTGCAGCCTTTGAAAGAAGTGGGTACTTTCTTTTGCTGGCCAGCTTATCTATACAAAATAACCCTCCTACATTTATAGCATAATTAATCTGATAAAGGGCAAGGTCAGCACCAGGGAAATTTAATCAGCTTAAAAGGGGATGCTGCAAAATTATCAAATTGCGATATTTATCAAGAGCATTCTTTTCATATCTGTAAATGGAATTTTTTTTTCTTACAAAAGATGGAAAAAATGTCATCTCCTAGAGTTTTAATTTCATTGCTGAAAGTAATAACCTCCTAATTTGCAAGGAAAGCATGAGTGCACATCTTGTTGACTCCAATGGGAAAATCTTCCCTTCACAACATATGTCCCTCGATCGAAATGACAAACTTAGTTATATATGTGATACATATTACATATTATACAACTAATGAATGTTTAGGAGTGCAATGGGCAAAATATTTCATGAGGTGAGAGATGAAAAGATCCATTCAGCAAGGCGTAGCCGAGTTGAATGGATGATTTATTTCATCTTTCACTGAATGAAATATTCTGTTCATTGCACGAATGAAAAACACATTCATTATTTGTTTTGTATAAGATGGGTTGTATGAGAGAAGGCTTCTGATTGGTCACTTGCCCTCCTTTTGCAATTGCGTAATCCGTGCCACGATCGTGCTTATACCAGCAATTTCTGCGTATGAATTACGCGTCATTGTAAAAATGGCGGCCCCCGTGAACGTGTGATTCTATGCCTTATGTACCACAATAATTTAGTCTACAACCTACAACCTCAAGCGTTGACCGGAGAACAATCTACAGTACAAAGGCTGCAACAATATGTGGCAATTATCTTGGGAAACACGGTTTTGGAGTGGAGTTGAACTCCGTTGGTTAGAACTTCAGGAGATGTGGCGAGGGGGAAGCTGAAGCAAAGATGTATGGCACCGAGTCTGCTGGCTAGCTAGCCGGTAAACGGTAGTTACGTTCGATCTAACAAGTTAAGCACTAGAGTCTATGTTACACAAGTTATATCCAATACTTGTTCATAGGTAAACTATTCAAAGCAACCTTGTTGGATAGGTCTAAAATTTTGCTCATCCCACAGCAAACTCACTTTTGGCAAGTCCAATTCTGTCGTCAGGTCTTAGCCTAATAACTTTCAGGTAAGTTCAGATATATTTAGGTGGTCTGTCGTGCACCGACAGATCACCTTTTAATTTCGTTAGAATTTTCTTTTTTATTAGGTGGTCTGTCGTGCACCGACAGATCACCTTCTAATTTCGTCAGAATCTTCTATCTTATTTTTATTCCTTGCCCCCCACTTTTTTGTGGCATGGATATCTCAAGAATGCACGAGTCATGTCTATTGATATTTTTACCATGTATAGGTATACATGTGAACTTGCGAAAATAACATTTTCAAGGTCATGGCATAATCGTGACGTCATCTACGAGCAATTTAATGAAAACCTATTAACGTTCATATCTCCAGAACTGATCATATTTAGCCAATGAAAATTTTGATGCATAAAATTAATGATATGCCAATAAATTTTAGTGAATAAAAACGCGCGCGTACGCGTGCGTTAGTGCAAAATTGCGCGCACAAAATTTTAAAATGCTCAAAATCAACTCAAAATTGTTTTGCATATGTTTTAGGTCATTTCAAACATCTCAAAAATTTCCGCGCGTGTGCGCGCGTTCGCGCGTTTTTTCGTGCGTAACGCGTACGCAGCCTCAAAATTCATTTTTTTTACTGGTTTCATGTCTCTGACACTACAAACAACACATCCTGCAATTTTGAGCCATTTCCATGCCATAACAAGGTCGTGCGGGTACGTCAAAGTTGAAAGTCTGCGCGTGCGTCAATACGTTTTTGTGTGCAAATATTGCAAAAAACATGACTACCTTCAATCGGCCATAGCTCTTTAAAATGGCCGGTGACCCCCATTTTTTTTTTAATATTTGGAAAGAGTGGGAATTGTAAATGGTATTTCATGTATCATTTGGTCGTTAAAAACATCGTGACGTCATCATACTGCCATATGAATCGAAAAAATTAATTTTCATGTATGACGTCATAAACTTTTTTACCCGTTCTTGCGTATCTCACTAATCCTTGGTCAATTTTCTTCCAAATTTCAGTATGTGATAGCTGAGACATTGCGCTATGTTAAACCAGCCCTAATTCATTAATAGACTTCCATCTACATGGTATAAATTTG
Organism: Arbacia lixula; assembly: GCA_963669155.1. Classification (NCBI taxonomy): domain Eukaryota; kingdom Metazoa; phylum Echinodermata; class Echinoidea; order Arbacioida; family Arbaciidae; genus Arbacia; species Arbacia lixula. Next base: position 3,592,173 of record OZ022591.1, on the reverse strand, counting down.
ATTATAGTCATTCATGTCAAAATCGGTCGTATGCATGTTTTATGTCAATGGAAGGGGTATTTATGAAATGACATGACGAGCTTCTAGGAGCTGTATCTCGCTCATGTTCAATTCTGTTACTCTGAAATGTTAGTATGTTGTAGCTGAGTCTACTAGCTTTCGAGGACGTCATCTTTTTTTTGATCAAATGTCGCGATCATAGCGACATTTCAGCTTGAATATCAATTTTTTAATCATTCTAGCCCCTGATGGGCATTACGTGTTAAGTGAATGGTAAGATTTGTGGCTCAATGGGTAAGGCGCCGCGTTTGAAGACCTCGAGGCCCCTGGTTCGATTTCCGGAGTGGGTAGGGTCAATTTTTGTATTCCTTTTGCAATGTTTATTTTGTCATCTTCTTCTGTTCTATCCCTCACTTTGTCATTCTCTTTGAGATTTTCTTTCCCATTCGTTTTCTCTCGCCCCTTTACCTTACGTGGCTATTAATTACATGTTAGCACAATATACATGTAACCATTTAGGCATGTCTCTGAAATGTTAGTAGACATTGTAGGTGCGCTCTGAGCTTTCTTGAGCGGAGTCTCTGATTGCTTATGAATAGATGGTGTCACGATTGAAGGTCCATATCACCGTGCATTTTCTAGCCCATGTCAGTGCATGAATTTGCCAATGCAGACCACCTTATACTTGTCCACAAGTATGTCTCGTTTTTATTTAGTACCCCCCACTTTTTTGTGTCATCTATATCTCAGCAATGCCTGTACCATGTTATATCAAATTTTCATCATGTATAGGCATGTATGTGAATCTATCAATTCCTAGATTTTAAGGTCATTACATAATCGTGACGTCATGCATGAGCAATTTAATGAAAACCTATTATTGGATATATCTCTAGAACTAATCATGTATATGAAATGAAATTTAGCGTGCATAAAATTAGTACTAGAGCAATTAATTTGAATGAATAAAAACGCGCGCGTACGCGTACGTTAGTGCAATAACACGAGCGCAAAATTTAAAAATGCTCTAAATCAGCTCAAAATTGTTTTGCATATGTTTCAGGCCATTTTGAGCATTTCAAAAATTTCCGCGCGTGCGCGCGCGTTCGCGCGTTTTTCCGTGCGTAACGCGAACGGAACGTCAAAATTCCGTTTTTTTACTGTTTTTTGGTTTATGATACTATAAACATCACACCCTGCATTTTTGAGCCATTTCCATGCAATAACAAGGTCGTGCGGGTACGTCAAAGTTGAAAGTCTGCGCGTGCGTCAATACGTTTTTGTGTGCAAATATTGCAAAAAACATGACTGCCTTCAATCGGCCATAGCTCTTCAGAATGGCCGGTGACCCCCAATTTTTTTTTAATATTTGAAAAGAATATGAAATGTTAATGTGATTTCATGTGTCATTTTACCGGTAAGTACATCGTGACGTCATCATATTGCCACATAAATCGAAAAAATGAATTTTTAATTATGACGTCATGGACTTTTTTACCCGTTTTTGCATATCTCAGTAATCCTTGGTCAATTTTCTCCCAAATTTCACTATGTTGTAGCTAAGACCTTCTTCTATAGAAAACTTTTATTTATTTGTCATTTTGATGACGTCTTCATGGTGTAAATTTCACTATACGCATTAGTGTCATAATCGGACGCATGTACGAGTTATGTCAATGGAAGGGGTATTTATGAAATGACATGACGACCTACTAGGAGCTTTATCTCGCTGATGTTTGAATCTGTTACTCTGAAATTTTAGTATGTTGTAGCTCAGTCTACTAGCTTTCGGAATCGTCTGGTCCACTTTTTAATCAGATGTCGGGATCATGGTGAAATTTCAGCTTGAATATCGATTTCTTAATCATTCTAGCCACTGCCTTCGGGCATTACGTGAAAAGTGAAGGCGAAGATTTGTGCCCCCCATAGGTAAGGCGATGTTTTATGAACGTGCATTTACCAGCCCATGTCAGTGCACGAATTTGCCAATGCAGACCACCTTATACTTGTCCACAAGTATGTCTCGTTTGATTTAATTTCGTGTTCCCATCTGATATATAACACGAAGTACATGCTAATTGTCGTTCAATATACACTATCATTTGTATACATAGATTTCGACTTTCTCTTGTGCGTTTATATTTCACCTCGGCCTGCACAAGAGAAATTTTGAAATCTATGGACACTCATGATATGGTATATTGAACTCCTCAGCATGCACTATATGTATAATATGACACCTAGATAGATCCCTCAAATTAGCTCAATATGCATAATGTACAAGTACAGCTGCTGAGCGCCCGCGGTTCGCATACATAATACACACACGACTACTGGTGGTCTCGGCGAGCGTGCAATAGATAATTTCGTATGGATCCAAAATTGCACGGTTGATGGCGTCATGGTAAATGGACTGAATGATCGATATCAAACAACCAATCAAAATACAGGGGTCTATCTAGGTGTCGCATGAATATATAGATAAATAAATAAATAATAATAAATAAATAAATATATATATATATATATATATATATATATATATATATATGCATACACAGACACACGTATACACACACACCCAATCTTTAAACAGCATTCCATACATCACATTCATTAATACGAGTCAAAAACTCAGAGTCAGTCAATTGATCTTTAATGTATTTCGTATTATTCATCAATATGTTGATGTATATCATTACCCATTAAGGGTATTGGATGTATATTTAATCATTTTTTTCCAAACATCATTACATTGTACGGTTTTAATTTCTTTTCCCCCGTAAAAATGCCGGTAATAATCATCTTTGAAGTAGCTCTCGGATTCAAGTTACATATTTTTTAAAGGTTTAAGTATTCAAATTTCGATTCAAAATTGTGCTTTGTTTTACAACATTTTTGTATCTCTTACAAAACATTTTCCGACACTCTTGAATTTGCAAGAACCCTTTCTTTTAGAACATCATCTTTTGAATACTTTATGTTTATTGTTCTATTTGCTAACATTAGGTAGGTTTAGCACAATAAGTATTGTGGGGGCCAACTTGGTAAGTAAGATCCTTTCTTAAATTGTATATCATAAATTCAGTGAATTCATTTTAATTGATTATATTGAAACATGTACTGCATCTGCTTTTAATAGCTGAAACACTGTGCTCCGTGAACCAAAACTAAAGTAATAAGTTCCTGTTTAATTGGGGAAAAAAGTCGCGATAACATTCTACCACCTCTGTATTATAAATGGTTTAGTCGCGGTAACAACCTGACAACACCGCGGTAAGGTTCGACCAGGGAAGTGTTAGGAAGGAGAAGAAACTCAAACATACTTGTTTTCAAACATCTGTATGTGTTCTAAAGCGTGCTCATGGATGTCAAAAGCATTCAATAAGCATGACAATGCTTTGATGTACCATGCGCGGGGCCGACATTTACCTGTGTCAACTTGGAAAAAAATCTTAAAGGTGATATTCATAGGAAATAAAATCAAATAAATATAGTTTATTTTATAATTGAATGAGTTATTAAAGCAATTTATGCAGCTATCATGCCATAAAAGTGTTCAGTTATGTGTTTAATGAAAGTCAAATTTCACTAAATTTACTCTCTTCCTGACCTACGAGATCGCCTCAGGGAAAGTGGCGTTGTGTGTACGTCACAGCCGGGATATGCTTCACAATGACCATTGTGTATCACACCTGTTAATCCACTAGCAACTGCCATCACAGTTTCATTAACAATGCCTGATGCTTCTGGCGGAAAAGAAGCTGCGGACTGGCATGTGTGATGCACAATAACGCCTCCCGTTTCTTACGTCAGACCTAAAGGCCGTTTCGGATGACAGTAGGTCAAATTTGTCCTCGAGAATACGGTGATTGTTTTCACCCTAATTTCACTTTTTGGAAAGTGATATATTGTTTGAATGTCATACGAGCTCATCGTATGGCTTATAGGCTGTCTGTAGATGAATATCTTCATATTTTTGGATTTTCTATGAATATCACCTTTAATGGCCCATTTGTCTCGAGAAGCTTTGTTTTTGAAAAATGCGTTTGCAAACTATAAGGAATTTAGGGCAGATTATAACAGATCCTTTACTCTGTTCTTGTTTCGGAAAGTAATGAGGAATCATAAAAAATCGGACATTTAAGATATTTGTATTACTTACTAAATTATCTCATTTCTTCACATCTTGTGCATTTGTGGGATTCCACCATTCCCAAAATGATATATCAAACTGTGTTATTAACGGTGTTTTTGTGTGCGTTTGCGTGCAGCGGAGACATTTTACTTGAAAAACTTGTTCATTTTTTGTTTGTTGATACCTGTTTTGCTCATGGGAGTATTGATGCCATTAACAGAACGGGACGAATAAAGCTGAAACTGGCGTGCAGCATGGGTTCAAAGTTGTTTCATATCCTTCCATTAGAGTATCCCTGGTTCGACCTCGTCGGGCTAGGGTAATAAAGCGGTAACGTCTTAACGTTGTCAGGATGTTAAGCTGAGAAGTGGCACAGAACGTTACCCGGGTAGATGACGTCATGGCTGTAAAAAAAGATGTAAATGTTGCAGCGATCGCGATACAAATTTTAGACCTAAATTTGCCCGGATAATCCAAGTTGCAATACTATGAACATAAAAATAGGAAATTAAAAAAAAATCCAAAATTTGATTAGTACAACAACTCACTCCAGGTTACATATTAGGTGGTCGCATTATACATCGCTGATCATGTCATCTGCTCATGCAATATCCCAACACGTGTATCAGCTGGATTTAACTAGAATTATTCGTTCCTGAATTCTAGTCTACCGTTAAAAAAATGTCGCATGATGAGAGATGTGCGGTTACTACCAGACTACAGGAAGCTACCCGGGTAACTCGGAGAAATACTTTTGATTAAAAAGGGGGGAGGTTTCTCGCTGGGTGTTCTACGACCTGACCTACTACTGTTTTTATCGAAATCTTACCCCGCTAACAGCGAGGTAGAAATGTCGTTTTCCTATCAAAAATGAGATTCATCAGATTGATTTCCGATAAAGATGAAATACCAATCAAAAGAACACATAAATTATAAATGTATTCATGTCATGACCCAATGTGCTGTGACAGGACCACGCTGTTCAGTGACCTACATTGGTGACCTCTAATTATGACATACCTCATCAACTGCCAATTTTGACTGCTATAGTTGACATACGAGACAATGAAAAAAAGCATAAAACGCAATATCGAACCATATCGTTTTGTAAAAATTCCGAGAATAAATATTGTACACAATATACACATTTACAGCCCGAGCTGTGGGATTTCCCATCCACTCAGCTGAAAAGTTAAGATTCCACTCTTCTCTTCAATCATATCCGAAGTGTGACTTCATTTGAGCAGATTGTCAAGACAACTGGTTCTAAACTATGCGTGTAGAGCAAGTAGCAGTGATCACAGCGGGGACTCTTAATTGGGAGTCGGACCGGTAGACCTCTCATTGGAGTGATTTGTTTAGAACCAGTTTTCTTGATTACATGCTGATTACATGCTCATATGACGACACCACGTCGGTAGGCTGCTCTGTTACATAAGACAGAGGAATGCAATGCTACCAAAGGACGGCTTTACTGAGCGCAATATGACTGGATCGAGGGGACACATCTAGTCATTTCAATTGCGATGGTAATCGTCATATTTGGAACACAAATTCCACGATAAACTACGAATCCTGGCCAAGCATGGCGTTCGTAAAGGATCGCAAGACAGCGGAAACTGAGCATTCATACCTTGACATTTTTTGTCTTAATACATGGAGCCGAACCTTTTAGATCAATACTTGTTGAAAAATGTATGATCTGTGCGCATGTCATATCTGATATCTGTCTTTTTAATTTTACATCCATTTAATGTAGATTGATTCCATGATGGGCATTACTTTGTACCATTGATGTGCATTATATATACATATATAAATATATATATATATATACACATATATATAAATATATAATTGTCAAGTAACAATACACTACCAATCATTCAATACCATAACTGCGACAAATTGCTTTAATTCTCACGATTGTCGATTTATTCAGTGGATTGTCCGACCATGGTGTAATTACGAACCGATCTATTGAAAGCCTACATGTAATATGACCCGGAAGCGCTTTATGACACATCCAGCCACATAAATCGGTTGTCGCCTAACAACTCGCTGAGTTCCCTCTTTGGCTCTGCGTAGAATTCCGTCAGGATCTGTCTCGTTTCGTTCAACATGTCGCCGACCCTGTTTGCTTTCTTGGTGTTCCTGTTACTTGCTTTAGTTTCACAGATTGTCTGGATCCGTGACTCTGACAGCGGTTCTGTTGGCGGTAGAAAATGTAAACAAAAACAACAGCGATGAGAGTAAAAAAGAATGCAGATGAGGTAGCCATGGAAAGGCATAATAATATTAAATTATAAGGACAAGAATGAAAATGAGAAGGAGGGGAAATAGGAATACATTATATTAATGATCACATCATGATTAATGGCAAACAGTTCATAAACATACTGCTAAACGCCATTTCGAGAGATGAAAGGGGGAAGGGCACCTATCGGAACTAACGTTCATTGCTCATTAGAGCATGGATTATCTTATTCTCAATCGACAAGCAGGAGTATGTTGAGCAGGCCGAACAAAATGTTCATTTGGATGTTCAAACATTGCAGTTATGGTCATGTTGGTATTACATCACTGCATATTGATATTTATAAAGTGTTCACATTGACTTGCAGTGTAAAACCCATCATCAACAATTTGTGATTTGCAAAATTTATATGAAATTAAAGTGAACGATTATGAACGAGGTTATCACGTACTTGTACTATGCCGACAAAATAGAGGAAAACAAGTAGCACCAATAGAGTATCAGTGACACACAAGAGAATACAGGTGAACAATACAAACGATTGTAACAATCAAAGGTCATCCATGGTGTGTACCGAGATTTAAGAAGGTGTAGATATCGGGCAACATTTCGACGCAGTTTGCTCTCCAGTCTTCAAGTTTGATGACGAGTAGTTGTTCGCGTGGAAACACTCTCAGCCAGTCTCTAATGAACTCGGCGTACAGACCTACCAGGATTCTCTACGTACAGATGGAGAATAATGTGAACCGGATATGTTGCTTAGTTTCGATTTTTAACAGTAGGTTGTTTTAGAGCGGTTGTTATATCAATAATAATTGCATTTCCAAAATGATATATTTCAAGATGTTAGGTAAATGTGCCAACATTAATGAGATATAAGCAATTATACATAGTCAGATGATGAATTGATTACGTTAATACTGATGATACAAATAATTGAGATAACTCAATTACGTCTATTAGAACAGTCATCATGGAGCTGTTGTGCAAACATAATTGATCGCTTGTATTCTGCATTTAACAATTTAGGCATTTGTAAATGAGAGAATCCCTACAGGTTAGAAATAAAACTTAGTATGAACGGTCCATGCAGGGGTCTACGAAACTACGACGCCTCTATCCTATACACTATTCTCGTACCGACTTCCCCTTGCCTTGAATGGTAGACACGGAGTACGCACACGCACGGGCACTCTTTGTGCTTCTGCAGCGTTGGTACGCCGCGATTGAGGCCTGTACGAATTCATGGAACACATGCGGGTCTCCCTTTCTCAAAAAGTAGAGATAGTCAGAGTATAGTCTGCATCGGGGGGGGGGGGGATATGGGGGAGAAAACGATATACGGTAAGACGAATGGGAAGAGAGAGAGAGAAAGGGGGAGGGGTACAGAAATATAAAAGAACATGAAAGAAAAATACCAGAGAAGTAAAAAGATGACCGGTAAGGGGGAAGGAAAGAAAGGGGAAAGTAAAGAGAAGATGGGAGAGGAAAGGTAGAAAGGATGGAGAGAATAACATAGATTGTCAGAGGGTACAGGATGACAAAATAAGATGAAAGAGAATGAGGGGAGATCAGGAAAGGGGAGAGAAGGGGAATGGGGTGGGAGAAGGGGGAAGGTGAAGACAGTGAGAGAAACGGTAAGAGCGATAGAGGGAATGAGAGCACGGGGGGGGGGGGGGGGGAGAGTAAGACAAAAGAAGATGAGAGTAAAAAAAAAGGGGGAGAATAAGAGGATTACAAAGTCATACTTTTTACGCTTAATCTAATTTGAAGTTTCCGTACAAACACTCAACTAAAAGGAAGTCTTTATATTTGTAAGCGGTCATTCCCGCACGTTTATGGTGCTTAAATCAATTTGATTAATTTAGTATTCATTTAGGAACGTTTGTACTCAATCATAATGCTAAAGTATACGCCTTAGTGCTTTAATGCAAAATATACATAATCTACAAAACATGACTTGGCAGGATTTTACCTTAAGTTATTGGATAACTTCCGTGTGAAAATCACATTAATCTATTCAGTCATGCATGAGTGAGCACACATTAAAGGCAAAATTGTCAGTTTTCAAAAGTCACAAGGGTAAGTTTGGGATTCTGTCTTATGAATTTTTAATTAATTCCATTTCTGGTGCATGATTTATGTCTTTTTATTGTTTATCATCCATCTCTCGATGCACGAACTGCTATCCCGACACTTACCCCATTGTTATGGTTGAGTGAGCACAGTTTAAAAAATATTCATCCCTCTTGAGTTTGAAACTTCTAAATACCATTAATTTTTGTGAAAAATAAAACTCTGGACATTTTTACAAAGATGTAACATGACCTATTTTCATGTCGTAGTTGAGTGAAAACACGTTAAAAATCGCACAAGAAATGCCAAAATGTACTGTTAAAACGGCATAAACAATTACCCTTGTGACTTTTCAAAAGTGACAATTTTGCCTTAAATGTGTGCTCACTCATGCATGACTGCGTGGATTGATGTGATTTTCGCAAGGAAGTTAGTCAATAAATGAAGGTACAATCTTGCCAAGTTATGTTGCTCAAAACCTCTGCGGTAAAAAGTTATGTTATTTTGCCTAGGGAGGACTTACTTTTGTGTGTGTGTGTGTGTAGATCCAGTTAATTTGATATGGCCTTTACCTTGAAACAGGATCTCGTAGTATCAGAATCAATTTGGCGTCGGGCTGAACAGCACGTATGACGTCAGCAGTGACGTACTCCGGCTCATCACTCCGTTGCCCGTCGTAGCTATAGGACATATCCCAAAGCGTGGAAGCAGACCCGTCTCCTATCACCGATAAACAATATAAGTGAATTACAGTTGACAAGTTAGTGTTCAGAAAACTGGTGTAAGAGTGTCGAAAGTAATTAAATTCCGAGCGAATTTAGAACTCGCTCGCCTTTCCTGTAGTTATTTTAGTGCCTGGGCCCCGGCTTATAAAGATATAGTTATCATATAATTGATATGAATCGATCACATGTCCACTCTCCTATTTCTTATGTACATAGTTGATTGATTACAGTAACAGTCATGGCCAGAAACAATCGCAATGCTTTATTAGACAGATGGTGCCCAGGTATGGTTTATTTGATTAAAATTTAAAATGCAGACTAGAAGAACCGAAAAAAGTTCATCGTTGATCGATCTAGTATTGACTAATATTTCCCACAGTGTCTGTGAAACCAATGTAGGATCACTTTGCCTCAGTAATCACCGCTTGATATATTCTGTACCACGAGAGCTATTCAAACACGATCACTTAAAATATTTGATGTTGAAGCATTTACCACTGACTTGAGACAAGGTCAAAACGACACCATTTGGCCTATGCATGATACATTGAATTCCTCGGACATGTGGAATGAAATGTTTTTCCGGATAAGTAATATTTATATTAATATATATATATCTATTTATAAGGGAGGGAACAAGCAAGATATGAACATCTACCGACCAATATCTGTGTTACCGAATATTATGAAAATTCTTGAAAAGTGAGTGCACAAGCAATTGCATGATCACATGATGTAAAGTTACTTACACCCATGTCACTCCCAAGCAGTCTGGTTTTAGAAAGGGGCATTCTACACATACAGTATTAACTTATGTACCTGACCCATTATTTAGGAATACGTATAGTGGTCATTTTACTGATCTTGTGTTTTTGGATATCAAATAGGCATTTGATACAGTTGATCACTTAAATCTACTTAACAAGCTATCTTCGTATATGGTATTGATGGCAATGCATATCTTAGTAATCGACCACAATGTACTCTGATACAAGGAAATGTATCTTGTGTCCATTCAGTTTCCCTAGGGATTCCACAGGGGTCTAAAAGGAAGCAAGTGACAAATCACTCATATTTGGGTTATTGCAATTCTCAGATTGTACCTAGCATTCCATACATACGGCCAAAATATCGACAAGAAATATTTATCTTGCTGTGAGATATTCAATTTAATATGATGTGATTTTGCACCGATGCCAATGCAAGTGACAGACACATTTTGCTCATTTACAAGAAATCTCTTTTGTTTGTTGCTTCCTTTTGTCAGAGTAGGGCAGTATTAAAGACCCCGATCGTTTCCAATCTTTATCATTCAACTATGGTTGAAGAAAGTGGCTTAATGATATATGCTGATGACACTGTTATTACCTTTAGTCACCCTGATCCTAAGAGAATTGAAATTATTTTATAAAAAGACCTAGAAAAAGTTAAATCGTGGCTTAATAGGAATCACCTTACAGTGAATGTCGATTGGACACAAATGCTTATGGTAGGGACACAACATAGGTTTGCTCAGATGAATTCTGATATTCTTATTAAGGTTGGTAGTTTCAATATCAAACAGGTTGCGATCGTTAGATAGTTGGGAGTTGACTTGGATCAGCACCTTTAATTGGCAGGAAAACATCAGATATACCTGTATGAATATCGCATCAAGACTAGAACTTATCCGTCGGGTCAGAGAATATCTTACAATAAACAGTACAAAGGTACTTGCAAACTCACTGGTTTTGCCATATTTTGATTATTGTTATGATGCCGCCTTGTTTGCCTATTTAGTTTTCTTTTTATCATTGCGACCTCACATCTCGTAAAGGTAATGGGTAAATAAAGACCACTTTACCCATGTTGCCCGTAATAAAATCAGTGATGTTAAGTTATGATCATGGGTTTCATTCTAGTTTGATTTCAGGATACCCGAAAGGAATCATCTTTAAAATTACAAAAACCGTTTCATTTAAACAAAACTCCCATCCCAAAGACAACGACAAGACAGTTCTATTATTATGACGACCCGTAATAACTACCACTTATACCCGTTATGTAATTTTGAATCCATGTGACACAATGTGAACCAGGGTTGGCCTGAACATTTCGATGAATTTGACCTCAAGCATCATCACTTCATGTTAGGATTCATCTTTATACCTAATTAGGTTCTACTTGGATCATTAGATTTCGGCTCGTTTAATAAAATTGAACATTCCGGAATTTTGGGAAGAATTTTAGAGCAAATTTGATTGATCTTTTACCTTTGCAGGTGTGTTTTTTTTATATATATATCGTAAGCCCATCTCTTTATTTATTTAGTAATGTTGGTAATGTTCATGGTTCTTAATGCCTCATGTTTCTCTGGCGGAAGCTAAATAAATGCCCAAAGTTTGGTGATAACGTGCAAGTTACAAGTCAGGATAATTAGAATTGTGTGCATTGCAGTAACAATATTGTACTCACCTACTACAAGTTTACCCTTCAATTCGGGATGATCCTTGAAGCTTTGCACCATCTTTAAGGAACGACGTCTGAGATATTCCTTGAATGATTGACTCTCTGGGCAATAGAAGGAGAACGAAAGTCCGAATGTGACGATTCTAACACTTAGTGCATCAATGGTTATCAATATCAATGATTATAGAACTTTGTATAATGCACCGCATCATCTTATGTTTCGATCTTAAGTTAATGAATGGATCAACATAAACCAGGGAAATGGGGTGGAACTATAGGAATGTCAAAATAAAAAAAATGGGGGAGGGGGGAGGAGAGGATGGGAATGAGAAAAAAGAGTACACGAATGAGAGTGAAAATGTCTATTTGGACGCTTAAACGGAAAGTCCAGCCACTTAATATAAGTTGCCAATTGGCTGTACCAAAATGTTAATGCTCGATTCAATAAAACATTAACAACGTTTAAATAGACTTTCTCAAATTTTCCTCAAATATATTCGTTTTCCTCTGCTTCTTTGTAAGAGAAACTCATGTTCACGCTGGACTTCCTTTCATTTTCCAATAAACCACACCTTGTGTTTCCATCTTAAGGATTGGTCAAACCGCAAATGACCACCACCTCTGTAAAATTGTTGTCCGACTTGTATCAAACCTTCCGATCTGTTTCGCTATTGTGTGCGTTTGTTTGAACGCAACTGAAGACCACCGAAGACGACACGACCCGATCAGTCGTACAACTCTGCGACTGGCTGAATCGCAGGACCCAGGAGCCAGTCATACGATATGCGCAATGTGTGCAAGAAGGTGTCGTAACATCTCCAGTCGTTGGTCCTCACGATTGCAACATCGTATCGTTTCGGTGGGCTTTTTTGTCAGTGTGAACTGCCCCTTCAATCTCCCCCCCCCCCCCATTCATCCTCACCCTGTGTTAACACTTTGATTATCACATTGAATGCTGCTCTATGGGATTCATGTGTATCAGTTTTGCCAAACTACACCATTAGAGGACGTAGAGTCAAATCTCACACCGAAGCAGAGAGCTGTGACTGTTGAGAAATATTTTTCTCCCTGCTTTATATGTCTGTGAGGTACATGTACAAACCAGTGGAATCCAGTGTTTGTTCATTTATTTCGCACAGATCACACAGAAGGGGCAGTTTGGCACGTCACAAAAAGATAAAGACAATCGACTCAGCGCACTGGCGGCATGACTGCACGTAAATAGCTATGTCCGGTATACAATACGTACCCCGACCACGTTCATTATTTGTTTACACATCGTCCAAAAAGTACATTCGCTTTCTCACAAGACAAAAAGAAGAACCGTTTACCCTTTTCAAGGTTTCATGTTTTTGCATTAAGCGAGTTCATAGTAGTTCATAGTAGTTCAAAGTGTGCGCATGAGCAGATTATTTTTAATGACCTCGGGCCAATTGTATCACTCACAGAGTAAAATGGAAATTCCATAGATAGTGGATCACGTTTATACCCATTATAATGCCAATTTGTTGATTTGTTGATTTTGGCTCCCAAAAATCAGCATAAACGCACCCTATGTAGGTTTAGCAAACAGTGATGTTCATAGCAGGATCCCTCAATGAGCTAGCCCGCTAGACAAAGGGTGCGTTTATGCTCATTTTAGAAAGCCAAAATCAGCGTATTGATACGCGTTTAGTTCAAAACGCGGTTGCGTTCATGCTTATTTTGAATATACGTGTTTAAATGACGTCATCTCAACAGCAAACAATATCACAGTAAACCTCGTTTTGGATGCGCGTTTTCAATCAGCGATTTTTCAAAACGCTTATTCTGCCTTTGCAAATTGAGCATAAACGCACCCAATGTCGTAACAGTGAAACTCAATACACCATTGTCGTTATGTATATGCACCTTTTATGCACGTCTTGCAAACAATGCGTTACTAACATGACGAATGGTTTCCCCAAAGCTTGTCCAAGATTTGTCCGTGTAGCAACAACTGATATTCAAAGTGCATTTCACCCACTGAAACTGAATTGCGAAATAGAGGCGAATGTCATAACGCGTTACTTCACAGTTAGGGGAACAGTTGTGAATACATGACGGAAAAGGTCTATTGAGTGAGGCTGTTTACAACGAGAAACCTACATAATAATGGATATGACGACACAACTTCGATACTTTTATACCACTTGTTCGATGACGAAAGACATTCCATTTCAAACAGTCGGATGCGTGTCACACGTGACTTAATTGGTCACAATCACGGTTAACGGACACCTGCTCACCCACCGAATCGTCGCCGCGACCACTAGCTGTATGTCTCATTCGTGTGTATTATTTACGCAAATCAATAAAACCTGAAAGTTAAAAATAGGAGCAATTAAACCGTTGAATTTTAGTCCCCCCCCCCCCCCCTCCATTTTTTCTCGTCACTATTATGATCTCCTATTTTTGGTTTAGTTCTTTATTGATTTGGAAATCAGTAAACATTTTTCATGTTATGTAATTTTGTATTACGTTCTAAATTGTCTTACGGGACGTTAGTTTCAAGATTTTACTCAATTATATTCCGTCCTCGTGCTTACTACATTCACGATACATATTTCGAAAGGTTTATTAATACCTACTTGTACTGAATGTCGAAAATAAAAGTAACGATATGAACATTATTTCATGGGACTACCGTCCACCCACCGAATCGTCGCCGCGTCCACCAGTGTGTTTCCTTGTTGAGATCGCGGAAGATGTCCTGGTGTCTGGTGACGCGGTCCCATAGATCCGTAGTCCCGCACTTTGGCATACCCAGGATGTAGAAGTACGGCAGACACCGCACCACGTCACGACGGACCACGTGGCCTAGAGTTGGGCGAGATAAAATGCTGTAATTAGACAAACTAAAAAAGAGTAAAAAGAAAATAGTGGTATTTATGACCAGGTGTTTTTTTTATGTACAGGTAAACATCGTACAATTAACGTTGCGACGGACCACGTGACTTAAAGATTCAAATGATGTATCGTCAAGCCAATGCCACTTTTCGTACTAAGCACATTTCGATCGAAATCGAAGTATATACTATACAAAAATAGTATGCGAATTTGCCTCACAAAATATCAATATTCGAACATGTCGAATACAATCCTAAGGGACTACGATTTGCAAGTTCAAACACGCAACGTTCATTTGTTGAACTCCGCAGATTAACAAGCGTAATGTCAGTGTTATCATGGTTATAATGGGAAGGGAGACGGTATGGAAAAGTTGTATTTTTAGGTGTTTTCACACTTTGTTGAGGCAATAATCCTTTTTAAATTGTGTTCTTATACATGAACGATAGGCCTACGTGTTTTTACATTTTGTCAGCGTTTTTTTCTTATGGGTTAAGCATACCTTCGGAGTTTCTTTTCAAGTTCTTCTTGATAACCCAACATGGGCTCTTGTACCCGGGTAGATACTCCGTCGGGAGGGCATCAAATACCTGGAAAAAATGAGAAAAGGTGTTATTGTGATTTGTAAGTGGCTATTGATCTACTCGCTGTTCTTCCATTTCCGCAAAACAGGTGCGTGTATTCATTTTTGTTTCTGTGTTTAGAGTAGGGTGTAAAATCATAAAGGCACCACACAAGGCACAAAGGCTTCTGATTTTCACTGACACTGTTGATACCAGGGAAGGTGTGTGTGTGTGTGTGGGGGGGGGGGGGGGAGGGGGGAGTAAAGAGGTGAGCGTGAGCAGGTTGGGGAAGGGAAGGGTGGGGGTTGAGGTGGGAGGGTTAAAAGGAAGGGGGTATACATGTAGAAGTTAGTGTGTGTGTGTGTGTGTGTTTTTTTTTTTTTTTGGGGGGGGGGGGTGGGGGGTATATAGCGAATATAAGGGAAGGGGAGTTTAAGCGGTTATGTATATGGTTGGGGTGGGGTTGGTGTCAGGGGGTGGGGGAGGGTGGCTGTCCAGATGGGAGTTACGAATGGTTAAGACAAATTTTAGGGGTGTATTATAGGTTGGGGGATTAGTGGACCTTTTTCATTTAAAACTTGATTCCGGAAGCTATTCGTTCAGTTTATTTGATTAAACATCGTTACATGATTATAACAATTGAGTAATTATATTTAATATTTTCAGCTATTTTATTGCAATTAATTTGTAGTTACAAATGCATATATATATAATTTGCATGATTGTTTTGTTTAATTTGTGTTAATATATTTAAACTGATTGTATGAATTTAATTTGTATTATTATGGAATCAGAATAAAGATCATTGGAAAAAAAATCTCCCATTTGTGAGGGTACTGGGAGGTGCCACTGGGTAATGTATGTTTAACAAGCCCCTCACTTTTGGGACAGAGTATGTTTTCAGAACACATATTAGCACAGGGTTTATTTCAAGCCTCCTTGATGATACACGTTGATGGGAACACAAATATTGTCATAGGGTATGTTTCCCAAAGATAAGTATTGGCATAGGATTTATTTTCCGATAATCATTAAAGGTACAGGCGATGAAATAACGTTATAATATCACTATAATAATCTAGCTGGCCTTATTTTGTTTGCGTCGTTGTTAATGATACGAGAGCCTGTTTGCAGGGTATACGTTTGAGTGCAGTATATTTAGACAGGGTTATGTTTTGAAGATTCTAGAGGCACCCTCTCCCCAGTTCAAAGGCTAATATATATTATAAACCAAGGACCTATCAAATAGAACCAACTTTCCTTCGACATAGCATACACAATTCACACCCATCAGCTTTTTTTTTTTCAAAACAAGCTTCTGAAACAAATTATGTCATAAGTATATTTTGTTATTACTTGATTTTAACGTTCGTAATTGTCGTTGAGCTTCTTGGTATTGTATTGTATTGTGTTCTGTTGTAATGTCTCTCGTTCGAGGCCTTTCTTATAGTTATGGACCCGTATTCTGAACACGGGTTTAACGCAAACACTGTACTAAACTTTTTACCTAACTTTATGGGCGCCAGATAAGTAGTCTGATGCTATCCCCAAATCATAGATTTTCATCACTGAATCCCAACAGTGGTCAATTTCAATTAGTCGCCGTAGTTAATTTGAGGTCAAACTAAGTAGACAGTGTATCATAATGATTCCGAGGACAAAATCAATAAGCCAGTTCATAGTTTCATCATGGTCGCACACTGCACTGAATCAAGAACGAGTAGGGACTTAATCATGAAGCTGTGTAGTTGTGTGTTATTTTACAGCGGGCCCATATCAATAATAGAAGCAGTGCACATCATGGAATGTTCTTTCACTACCTTCTCAGAGCTGAATCGCTGTTGTCATAGCTGCATTATCATGGGTATAAACGTGATCCACTATCTATGGAATTTCCATTTCTCTCTTCGAGTGGGTCAATTGAGCTGAGGACATTCGTACCAGTTCATCTGCTCATGCGCACAGTGCATCTATGCACTCATAATGTTTCGTTGTGTTTCAATTGGCGTCCTATAAAGTTAGTCCAGGTTTAGTACACTGTTGAAAATAAAACCCCTGTTCAGAATACGGGCAATAATTTTCAACTTCGCAGAATTTTGAACGATGAATATGATATTCGGGTCAGTCCTTGATTAGGATTCTGGCTGCTACCTGCTCAAGCAATATTTTACTATGCTCTATATCTCATCTATCAATGTTAATTAATTTTTCCTCCGTATTTCATTAAGTTAAATAAAGTTTGAAATGAAATGAATTGATTGGAGTAATCGTGATAATCGCAAGAAGAAAAACATGATTGATGGATTACCGGTTTTGCGAGGTTGTAGAGTCTCGCTGGTATGAAAGTGGTGTTTGGGGCATGCTGAGGTGGGGCACCTGACCCAAGTTTGGGCCCAGCGAGAGACTCGGGAAAGGCGCCCTTTGTCATTTCAACAGATCCTGTCAAAGGAAACACATACATCCCATTAATTCAAATTGAATCATTAAAATTCTGGCAGGAAACAGCCCCCGTTTAAAGCTAAACCTACAACAGGTAAATCTCTAGCCTGTGTTAAAATAAATTTATCAAAGAAGAAATGTTTGAGATAACATGGTTAGTGAAACCCTATAAGTCACATTATCACAAACAGACAATCAGATTGAAATTATATTGAAAGACATTGCCCTTGTTCTTTAAGTGACTCACGCAAATTTGTGATTGTTTGCACAGTATTCCTTAATGGATATAAAGACACAGTATATATATATATTAATGTATCATATATTTGTTAACAACACAATGCAGATATTATACGAAATAATGGTTGTAACGCCATGATTCAATAACATGTCTCGAAATGATATGGTATCGAGGTGGTGTCGTCATATCCATTGTTATAGAGGTTTCTGGTCTAAAAAAAATCATCGCTCAAGTGATAATTTTAGTGGTCCGACATTGCTCAGTGGGCTAGTGTCGGGCACTCACAATGAGAGTCTCCACTATGATCACCGATGTTTGCTCTATCCAGGGATGTGTTACGAAGGAGAAGCAACTCGAGCATAATATATTCAAACATCTGTATGGATGCTAAAGCGTGCTAATGAATGTCATCAGCATTCCACAATCACTACAATGCTAATATGTCCCATGCGCGCCACCGACATTTAACTGCTTTCAACTTGGACAGCAATATCTTTAATTCACTGTTTTGTCTCTGGAAGTTATGTTTCTTATCACATTTTTGTGTAATTTTCAAGAAAGTTACGGGCAACACCACTAAAGATCCTGTACTCGGTTTTCTTCTAAATAATTGTTGAATGATGCACAAACGGAGATATAAGATAATATTCTTACTTACACAATTAACAAATTTCTTTAATTTCCGCAGATTTCCACAAATGTGGGAGTCAATCATCATGATCATTATCAAAATTATATCTTAAGCTGTTTATTTTCACTAACAGAGTTTGCGTGCATTTGCGTGGAACTGAGATATTTTAGTAGAAACATTGTTTATTTTTGTTCGCTGATATATCTTTTCCTCACAAAGGTATTGATGCAATCCAACAGAGCTGGACAAGCGAAATAAGACTCTATGTACATTTCTTTTGTTCTATCTGAGAAACCGTTCCTACGCAATCCTGTTCGTTATTATTAAAACACCTGAAAAGCACGTGCTGAGAAGACATTTTTTCTTCGGCGGTGCCACGCATGGGTTCAAAGAAAGAAAGTTGTTTCATATCCTTCCATAACACATCCCTGCTCGATCTACCCACATACAGTAGTCTCAAACCAGTTTTCTTGACAACATGCTCGCATTATGAAACACTTGCATTTCTTTTCTCTACCCTTTTCCCGTTCAAACTCACCGACTGGCCCCACCTGATGAAATCGACTATAGATCCGGGACGACACGGCTGGATCTGTTTCCCTTTGGAGAGTGAGAAAACTCCCGGACAACCTAAACATCCCCATGGTAACGAACACGAGGATCACTACAAGGACACTGGCGATCTTGACCGTTGTATGCCGTGTGGGCAGCATTCTGAACGAAGATGAAATGGAAAATGCCGCATTTTTTCAACCAGTTAAGACTTAATACACAGTGTACCTAATTGATTTAGGTTCTCCCGTTCAATAAAACATGAAATTGTATCCTCACAGCCAACTAATTCACAAATTATCCTCGTATTACTGTGTATACAGCGCATCAACCGAATATTTGATTTAATTGTTTACTTTCCCAGCTCACATTTTCACCCCGAGCTGGCAGATGCTTTCAAGGCGTTCCCATTCGTATGTACATGTGGGAACCTGGCTGTGTAAGACTGTTGGACGCTTTTGCAAAAATAATAATAAAAAAAGGTACAACTCGAATTAAGCTGAAATTTACAAATCATAAAGTCAAAGGATGTCAAATATTTTCGAGGTAGGTTTCATGACATTTTATTAATCATAATTTATGTAATGATACCTGGAATGTTTAATAAGACTTTCACTTTTGGACACATTTGGGTCTTAAAATGTGTATGTGTATTCGATGGCTAGTTCATAATACAATGATGTCCATTGTCCATCATATATGTCAATCCACTAGCAACTGAAATCACAGCTGTGTCATTAATAATGCATGATGCATCTACCAGAAAAGATCTTGTGAGTTGATATATTGAAGGTATATGAATAGGCATTGTCGTGTTCTGAATTAATAATCTGTTACACATAAGGTCTACAATTATTAAAAAAAACGTGATAATCTCCTAAAATATTTCAAAGGTAATTACAAAAATAATAATTGATACAATGTCATGAAACCTGCTTAAAAAATCGATGCGATTGCAACTGATGTTTTTTAGTGGAATTATCATCGTGACTTGCGATTAATACTAATCTTAGCCCTGCATGTATATTTGAGATAGTGGATTAGACTGACCCCCCCCCCCCCCCCCCCCCCGCTCAGCTGCTTCTTGAGGAAAAACATGTCCCCTCCACCTTCGGGTAGCGATTTTCGCCCATGCTGACAAGCCATGCATTCAGATCACTCGCAAATCAGTGGGCCCTTGATTATTGCATTTATTTACGGTGAGGATATGTTGAATAAATGTGTTTGTTTACAGGTAGTCTATCTCTAGTATATCTCTAGTATATCTATCTCTAGTATATCTCTAGTATATCTATCTCTAGTATACTTTCAGGTGGTATATATATATATATATATATATATACATATAATATAGAAAATTTAAATGGAGTATAGCTTAGGTGGGTTGTACAGACTGTTTCACCAGAAGGCTACCAACAACTAGTCGCTATTAGTTGTTGATAGCATTCTGGCGAAACAGTCTGTAAAACTCACTTAAGCTATACTCCATTTTAATTTTCTACATTAGCTGTTATACAGTCGAGCACTTTCAGCAATTGCAGCCTTCATTGAACATTGCTTATATATATATATATATATATATATATATATATATATATATACATACATACAATTACCTGAAGGGAAGGGAAGCCACACAACTGCATGTTTCGCCTGCCAAATAGGAATACACGTGGGTTTTTTTAACCAATTTGTTTCGAATTACATATGAGCTTTGTATGTTCATTATAGTAGTTCAGTTCTTATACAACGACCCAAACCAAGTTAGGTGGTATTTTTTTTCAATTTCAATTTCAATTTATTTTCATACTTCTCGATGAATACAATGTGCAAAACAAAATAATATACAATATCCAACTTGGATGTACAACTTAATACAACATAAATATACAATATATGATAAGATGGAAATTGAGAGAGAAATATGATGGGACCTACTAGAAGCAAGCTTGATAGGCGTAAGTCCCGGTAAAATTGGTGTATATATAAATAGATATAGAGTACGGATGCAACTTAGGACCAAACTAAAACAAGAAATAACACAAATTCTTCGAGGACGTAAAACAGATACTTCTCATATATAAGTGAACAAGATTTAACCTGTGAATTTAGGGCTATGAGAATGCAAGGAGATTTTTACACATACTTAATAGCTTGAATAAACAATCAAGAGCACGTCAATAATTATCCGATTGAGTTTTTGATGCTGTCTTCATATGTAGTGTAGTGTAGTGTAGTGTAATGTAGTCTTTTCCATCTCAATTAATGCACACTTCAATTGAATTAAATTGATTACTTTATTGTCCATTCACGGAAATTTACTTTGCTTGCAAATATTATTAATATACATGTACCTCAATTTTAAGCCCTTTCTAAGATGACTACATGTATTGCATATTGATGCGCATGTTGATCACATCAACAAAAAACAACAACATTAGTTGACGTAAAAACTAGTTATTTTATGATGAAAGCTTACAAATACATATCGTGTAGTGATCGAAACATATACTTACCTCAGAGCCTACTTTCACTCTTTCCCCAGGTGCTGAACTGCGATCAGTAAGTATCCAAGCAATGTTTGCAATTACACAAGTAAATTCCTCCGTGTAAGTAGCCTTTTGTTGGACGTGCGCGCACAATGTCCGTCATGTATATAACATATACCTTATATGTAAATTATTCATGTTGTCCATCAACACGTTACACTCTAGTTCTCACTTCTCTAATATACTCCTAGTATACACGCACGCCAAGTAGAGTGTAGCCCTTTACACCTGTTTATCTAAATTTCTTATTCTAAGCGTTGACAAGGTAGTATGGTTACGAATCACAAACCGCTCATCGGTATGCGCATATACGTTGTTGTTCTTGTTTGCTCTAACACTATCTGCGTAACACTCTACACACTCCAAGACATTGTTCAGATTTTCAGAACTCTATTGTGTATACTCGCGACACAGAAGATCACCGAACGTGTTTCTAAGCCATATCAATTTGTTTTGCGGAACGAAATCTCGCGTCCTGGCCGAGGGAAGCCTAATAAGAGCATGGCTATGAATACTGGTGTTCGAAATCAGTGTAGTTATGGGATCGATAATTGGGGAAAGGGGATTTCTCACCGGTCTTTGCGTATAGTTACGTTACACGGACTTCCGTACAAGTGTTTTGGGTATAGCAAGTTGCTTATACGGTTGCTTATAAGGCCTTTGTCAGTACACTTTCACGGATCGCATCACTGATCATACCGGATCGTCACTTCGGGATCATCCGCGTTATCTCCGGCGCGTTATCTCCGTGTATATACCGGGGAAGCATCCGTCGTGATCCTTGGCGTACCGGCATATCCGGGGAAAAAATTAAGCTCGCTTAATTTTTCATCGCGGAGTTCACGGATGAAAAACATCCGTCCTCTTCTCTGTAGGCATCGTGTACCTCCGTGTCTTGATGGTGAATGGAATTATAAACAAATGTCAAAATACGATCACGCTTATGATCGTGCCAATAAGGCAAAATGAAAATAATGCTCGAGAGTAAAGACAACGAGTCAGTTAAAGTCAAATTTCATTATCTCCTTCTAGGAATAATATGAAAGCAGGGGAAACAGTTTATAAATTGTTTGTTCTGGTATTGCGCCACTTTTATGTGTTAGAAATAGAAACTTGACTGTGTTAACTGTCTTTATTCTCTTAGAGCATTATTTGTGTTAACTGCACGTACATCACACACACACACATACACAGAAACACACACGCACACACCCCCATACAGACAGACATCCACACCCATACACAGACCGATCCACATTAGTGGGGTGGATAAGGTGAATAATGGTGCACGTTTGTGTACAATCACCAAATTTGGCACACATGTTCAAAATCATATTTCGAACAATATACAGATACAGAGGTATCTCAAAATGTTTTCAGCGGCACCTGGGGGCAGCCCCAAAATTCCCCAGGGGCACTTATATGTTATTTACTTCTTTTCGAAAACGCACGGCCGGACTTGAAAAAAAAAACCTTGATAGGAATCACCCTTAGGCAATAGGTACCATACCTTGTTCAAATGTGCAGTCATAAATGGCAAGAGGGGCGGGGGATTGCCCCCAAACGCCCCCTGGGGGCATTTTCTCTTATTTTGGGACATTTTCTTAAAACACTGGATTTTAACCAAACTAGATAGGAATCATCCTGTGGTAATAGGGAACATTAGCTGTTAAATTTGGGGTACACAAGTGGCAAGGGGCTGGGGAGGGGGGGGGGGGTTATCCCCCAAACGCCCCAAGGGGAAACTTTCTTCTATTTTTCTAATACTTCTTCTCAAGAATAAATAGCTGGAACCATCCTTAAGTATTAGGGAGCTTAAGCTGTTAGAATGGGGGACACAAAAGGCAAGGAACTGGGAGGAGGTAGCCCCCCCCCCCAAAAAAAAAAAAAAAAAAAAAATGCCTCCAGTTCCTCTTATTTTTCACTTTTTCAGAAGAATACATAATAACTAAATAATAATAGGTACCTAAGTATTTAAAATGATGCTACGCAAGTGGCAAGGGGAGGGGGAGTCCCCGAATGCCGAATGCAGGGGGCAGAGTCCACTTGTTTTGTTACTTTTTCTCAAAGGTACATGACTGTCTTTTAATCAAGTTGAAAGAAGTCACCTTCCTAAAGAGGACCTAATTAGGTTGTAAAAATGAGATACATATCTACAAATGAATGTTAGATTTCATCAAAACTCGACAGATTATTCTGAGGCAATGGGAAAAATTTGTTACAAATGGGGATCCCATCTCTCATGAACTAGCCACCCTTTCCCCTTCTCCCTCGCCCACCACCTCAGAAATGCGCCTTGCGGTCAAAAATGTTAAGAAAAAAGGAGTGTTTTCTCAAATTTATCCAAACTGTGCAGTAACCAAGGATAATCTAACATACACATGTAGTCGCGTACTCATCTGATGAGGAGACAAGGAGCCCCCCCCCCCCCCCCCCCCACACACACCCTCGAAATTATCATAGCGCCTTACATGTCAATTACTCTCTTGCTATCATGGATTGATTTCGTTCCCTCCCTCAGTGCATGTCTTAACTTTTTTTCGTCCTGTTAATTTTGTTCGACAAGCACCAAACTTTGAACAAATGTTTAAAATACTATCTGGAAAGATAATGAGATATCGTTTTGAGGCATCTAAATATGTTTTTAAGGTCGCCATTCTTCAGTATCATGACATAATAATATTTATAAATGTTTTAATATATCTTTAAGACTCTTTTTATAACCATTGTAAGATAGTTAACAGCGAAAGAACAATCGGTGGCGCTCAGAATATGAAAGAACAGTGATGTAAATACTATTTCCATAGAAAATAACTGTAATAGAAAATATAAACAAATTAAATGTAAACATTCAGTTTTCAAAATGGCCACCAAAATTTGAATAAACAAAACACAAATTGTCACATCACTCAATGGTCCATGATAGTTGATTGTGAAAAGGCTAGATAGAATAGAAATCCGTAAAAAAAACAATGTCAACGGGAAGATGAAATTGATGCGCTAATTACTTAACTTAGAAACATAATGTTTGCTACATTAAGAGATGCAAATAAATGCTGTTAATTTACCTATTTTTTTTTTTGGATAGATTCATGGTGACATTCTTTTCACACAATGCAATGTCATGTTCCTCTTCAGGAGCTGCTCGTTCCATCATCTGTATAAACTCTTGGTCCATCGCCTTGCTATGGACCATACCACTTGATAGGGTCCATGGTATGGCGGAGAAGCAAGAGTTCTGACAGATATTTCCAGCCATTATGGATATATCCCCCAGTTCTGAGGCCTCAAAAACTAAAAAGCTAAAAACATTGTTTTGGCAGCCAATTTGGACGCCTACTTGAAAATGGCGTCTCAAGGACATATGTTTAAGCGCCTCTATATCTAATTTTGTTTGATTCATAGTCATGAACCTATGTACCAAATTTGATGCTTGTAAGTAAAAGTGGAACAGAATAAAGCTAAAAACATGGCTTTGGCAGCCATTTTTGACGCCATATTTGATCCTCCTTGTATCCTCCTCAGATGTGTACGTTAGATTATCCTTGTTTACTGTGCAGTTTGGATACATTCGAGAAAACATTCCGTTTTTCTTGAAATAATGGACCGCAAAGCGCATTTCTGAGGTGGTGGGGGAGGGGCTGTGCTGTAGCTAGTTAATGTCAGATGGGGTTCCATTCGTAACAAACCTTTCCAATTGTCTGAGAATAATCTGTCGAGCTTTGATGAAATCCAACATTCATTGAGATATGTATCTCATTTTTACAACCTTAAAGGGCCCCTGTCATCAAAGTATAACTATTGCAACTTATGTTTAATTCAAAATATAAATGTACAATGTATCAAGTTTATGTAAGAATGATTTGTTCAATTTATTTGAGAGAAAATAAGAAATATCTTTAAAAAAATGTCTTTGTTTGTATAACTATTGCAATTTATGTTTAATTCAAAATATCAATGTACAATGTATAAAGTTTATGTAAGTATGTTTTCTTCAACTGATTTGAGAGAAAATAAAAAATATTTTTTAAAAAATACTGGGACTATGTTGTTTCACAATGTGGAAACCATTCTTCTATTTGTGGTGTATGCAAGCCAAGCCTCCGTTGTTACCAACAAACCCGATTCAGATGTTTTGTTATTTCCTGCGGAATGAGCAAACCAACGGAAATTCAAGTTGCGCCTCGGCCGCAACACCGCGGGGGCTTCCCAGCGCGCCCAATAATTTTCCGTTAAAACGCCAAAAAGCAGCTGGAAAGAAAAGTATCGCGTAGATTTTGCGTGTCGCGCATTTACCTGGGATGAATCGATATCGAGACAGAGGGAAAAGGGCGACTGTTTTTTACATGACGTCAAAAATAGTACATTTCTTCCCCTTTGACGTCAAGAAATAGTAGGCCTACTTTTATTCCCTTTGAGCTCTGCTCCTCCACACAGTTCATCTATTTGTGGTCATATGACACCCTTCCAACCAATCAACGAACTGGAATATATTAATGAGGGATATGATACACAATATAAAGGCTTGACTGCCTATCTAGCGTCATTATGTTGGTATTATCATGGTTATAGTACATGTATATCTTGTATATCTTGTTTATCTTGTACATTCTATAAGGCGAAGTTGATACATGGAAGGTCTCTACGCATAAGAGTATTATTTACCTAGCGGATATCGAATGCTTTCAATCAATGTCACGTTTTTTTTTTCTTTAAGGAAAAATATTACACTCCTATCAATTAGGTTTGGGCATTATTAAAAGTTGACTATGACATCAAATTTGTATTTGTATTTTTGTTTAAATGTTTCTGTCGTACAATGTGTGGACCATGCTGCTTTCTTGCATGTCCGAGGGTGGATCGTATAATCAAATCCTTCTTCTACTGCCCTATGGGAAGGATAAACAATTGTGACAATTCTCTTCTCATCTAAGAAGTTTGCTGAGCGAGTATATTTTCATAAACAGCTATGCCTTAATTCAATGGAGTTTGAATTTATGCTCACATAATTTTAGTAAAGAATAATAGGCAAATGCCTACTATATGATCGATTTTGTGTCCGCCTATATTAACATGATGCATAACTTCCATATTTTAACAACGCAGTGCACAATGTGTGAGCGTATAGAGAGGGGAATTAGGGGTGGGGGTTATGAGGCCCCGATTGTACCCAGCCATCCCAGGGCCTAGCCATTATTGGGGTACAATTTGTATCAAAGAAAGATGTGCATCCTTTTACTTGTGCATTTGATACATCATTAGAAATACGTTTTTCCACACATACCTGTACGAAAAAAAATCATTCCGTTGTCAAAAACAGATACAAATGCAATTTATGGAATTATTTTGTACACAACATACGGGAGAACACCTCGCACGTAATATACGCGAGTGTGTGTGCGCACGCGTGATGGTTTGATGAAAATCCGCCAGGTGTTCTCCCATATGTTGTGTACAGTCTTTTTCAAAAATGTGCATTTCTCAAAATGATATAGATACTTTTGCCTGTGCATTTGACACATCATCAGAAATACGTAGAAAAACACACAAAGCTGGATGAAAATTTAAACAAAAAAAGTGCTATTTATCGAATTATTCTTTACACATCACACGGAAGAGCACCTCGAGCGCACCTGAAGACCATAGCTTTCTTATTCTTGGATGGATTTTCGTCAAACCTTCACAATATGTTTATTGAAACCAACTTCTCTTAAGGGTGAATTATCCCTTTGAGAAAGAGAGAGAGAGAGGGGGGGAGATACAGACACAGAGAGAGATAGAGATAGAGAACAGAGATATAAAAGGGGAGAGGGAGAAAGTGAGGCATAGCAAGCGACAGAGAGAGAGAGAGAGAGAGAGAGCGAGAGAAGCAACACTTTCGTATGTCCC
The DNA here is from genome assembly GCA_963669155.1 of Arbacia lixula. Lineage (NCBI taxonomy): Eukaryota > Metazoa > Echinodermata > Echinoidea > Arbacioida > Arbaciidae > Arbacia > Arbacia lixula. The sequence goes on along the minus strand of OZ022591.1, from coordinate 3,564,797 downwards.
GACTTACTCCTATAATCGTATTACAATGCAAATCTCGATGGTGATAGTGATATATATAGATCCTCTCGCCAAGCTCTCACGGCCTTGAACCGAGGCCGTGCGGCCTGTGACAAGGTTCTATGCGATCAATTAGTCAGATTTTGTGATAGGAGACGTTGTGAAGCGTGCTTCATTTTCATGCATGACTGTAAATGATGAAGCTGAACCGATCACGCCTATAGGATATCGCATGTGCCTCCTAAATACACTGTTGGTCATAAAGGTGGAATGAAATATTTTTGAATAAAAATCGACAGTTTTGTTGGTATTTGAAAGGCTACGCTTAGACAAATTAATGGTAATTGAGTGATTACAATAGGCTTCCACATTAAACAGGTGACATTATAACATGAGAAATTTTGATTACGTAGTAAATGCTTTTGTTGTAGACTATAAAAGCCTATGCATATGATATTCTGTCCCTTTCCCTGATTTAGCACTGTGTGTAAGAAGGTTGTATATCTTTTTCGAGTGACGGACGCTGTGGGGGCTGGTGAATTTCATTTTGAGCGCAAGTATAGTGTTCGAAACCCTGCACAATTCGATCTAGCGTTCGAAATTGGATCAAAATGTTATTGTGCGCAAGTAGTGCGTTCGAAATCAGGAGGCCCTGAATTTCTGCGTTACTTGTGCGTTGGAAATCAATATCAATTCGATCTGCACAACTTTTGAGTTCGATCATTTCTGCTCGATATCCAAATTGATTCTTGCAATGATTTTGCGCTCGAAATAAATCACATAACAATTCTTGATATCAATTCACAAAATCATATTTCTTAATACATGTATCAGGAAATCTAATTCGATCGTGATATTAAGAATACGACTTCATGATATGAAGAATTCATATTCTTGATAAAAATTTCTTGATATGATATCAAGAATTCGATTTCTTGATATCAAGAATTACCATATTGCGTGACTACACTAAACCATTTCTATCTAGAAATCGAATTCGTGATATCAAGAATTTGAATTCTTGATATCAAGAAATGGTTTTGTGTAGTTAGGCAATGGTAATTCTTGATATCAAGAAATCAAATTATTGATATCAAGAAGTCGAATTCTTGAAAGAAATCGAATTCGTGATATATCAAGAAATAGGAATAAATGTTAAAACGGCTTGCCATATCCCTGGGCTGGCAAGCACGTGATCGCTCGAATCGTTGCGCCGAGTTCCGTTGTCACCGCGTCAGGTGACGATCAGCGTCAGATGACCCCATTTTTCTACGGTATCGTCAAATAGTCTGATTAAAATCTAGGAACACGTACAGATTGTCGTTACCGCGTCAGATGACCAGACCTCACCGCGTCAGATGACCGACCGCGTCAGATGACCCCATTTTTCTACGTAACGTAGTCTATTTCGCAGACCCATCATAAGACTGAAATTATACAGAAATCTACAAACACTTGTAGTCTTTTTTTTCAGACACTGTTTCATTCAATGTAGGACCAACCGCGTCAGATGACCAGATTTTTGTATGTAAAGTAGTCTATTCCGCAGACCCATCATAAGACTGAAATTTTAAAGAAATCTACATATACTTGTTCTACATATACTTGTAGTCTATTTTATCTGACACTGTTTCATTCAATGTAGGACCGACAGCGTCAGATGACCAGATTCTTGTACACAACATAATCTATTCCGCAGACTCACTATAAGATCAAAGTTATACAGAAATCTACATATATTTGTAGTCTATTTTTACAGACACTGTTTCATTCTAGGACCGACAGCGTCAGATGACCAGATTTTTGTACGTAACGTAGTTTACTCCACAGACTCATTGTGATTGAAATTATAAAGAAATCTACATGTATGTACTTGTAGTCTTTTATCAGACACTGCTTCATTTAATGTCAGACCGACAGCGTCAGATGACATTTTGTACGTAGCGATGTCTACCCCACAGACAGATTGAAATTATAAAGAAATCTACATGCAAATACTTGTAGTTTATTTTCTCAGACACTGTTTCATTCAATGTGAGACCGCCCGCATCAGATGACGCATATTTTTGTACGTAACGTAGTCTATTCCACAGACTCATTTTTAATTTGAAATTATAAAGAAAACTACATGTATATACTTCTCTAGTATTTCAGACACTGTTTCATTCAATGTAAGACCGCCCGAATCAGATGACCGAGATTTTTGTACGTAACGTAGTCTATTCCACAGACTCAATTTTTAATTAAAATGATAAAGAACTCTACATGTATATATACTTGTAGTCTATTTTTCAGACACTGGTTCATTTAATATAGGACTGACTGCGGATCAGATGAAAAGATAGTAATGGTAATAATAATATTAATAAAAGTAATAATACATACACAGAACTTATATAGGGCACTCTCCTGCTTTGCTGCTCAAGGTGCTTCAGAGCAAATTAAAGAGAAAAAAAGAAGAAAAAATACAATACAGGTACCAACTTTACAAGTTAAAAAATTTATGGTTGTGTGTAAAAAGCACCACAGGTATGTCTTTAGGTTGCCCTTGAAGATGGTCACTGACTTCAGGGTTTTCAAACCCTGTGGAAGAGAATATTGATCCTGCATGTGCAAAGGCCCGTTCCCACGATTTCTTTGAAACCGGAAGTTCCAAAAGACCGGATGTGGATAATCTTAAGGTTCATGATCGAGGTTGGTAGTTGTAAATCAATCAAAGATTTATTGTAACTGGGGAAGTACAGTCGACAAAACAATCTAGAGTGACAAAAAACAACACAAACGCAAATGTCAAAGTGTTAAATTAGATATGTGGCAAATTTATTTTAAAGCTTATTATCATGTACATGTATTACATATATGATGACAGTGACACTTCTGCCTCAAGGTGTGAGCTACACTTAAAAAAAAACCTTCATTCGATGATGCATTTGAACTACAATATTTATCTGATGGATAACAAATGTTTTTAACGCCATTGATGACTTGCACATACCCTTCCCCCCAAAAAAACAACGTAAAACGGGTAAGCTGCTCCATATGTTGGGCAATGGACTGACCGTATTATAAAGCCCGAAACATGTAAATAAAAGAAGGTGATTGTCCTATACCATAGATTGAATACAGGTATTCAATGATGTCATGCTCACTCCATGAATCACTTTGAACATGTTGAACCTAGACCCCACAATACCCCTCCCCTACCGGTAAAGACAAAGACAAACTGTGTATCAGCATCAAGTAGTTCCATCAAAAGAATGATGGGACTTCACAAATTAATATTGCTTCCTTTTGGCAATAGAACATCATTCGTAAAGTAAACCACCTCGACCATTAAAACATGATTTTGCAATAAAATACTAAAGATGCATCAAAACATTTGTCTTTGACTGCTGGAGCATACATGAATGTTGTATAACATGATTTTAGATATTTCTACAACAATCAAACTAAACACAAAAAGCGAAGAAAGTTTCTTTTAATGTAATGGTGCAACCCAGATATAACTAGAAATATCACTGAATGTGATTAACACATGCATCTCCATCATTTTCTTGGCCATTCTCTGATGTGTGTGACCCCCCAAAATGACTTTTTTTGTCCGTACTCTTATTTTAAGATATTGGGCATGGTACATGCATTTTATTTATCTTGCTCCATATTGAAAGAGTAAATCATTGGCTTCAAAATGGCCTACATATCAACAAGATTACGATATTTGTGTGACATATACTTCACACAAGTAATACGAAATCCATGCCCATATTGATCTGTGACGTGATGACCAAACTTGATGCTGCATGGCTCATTTGAAGCCAATGATTTACTCTTCATGATTATTGAGCAAAATGAAAAATAAAATGTCATGCCTCATACCTCACAATTGCATCATGTACTAAAAAACGCAAATTTTGGGGTCACACATGTCACAGAGAGTGGCCTTTTATAGTGTGTGATGCCGTAAGAGTGATGGAACACCTTAACAACCACTTTCATTGTTTCACCCTTACAGGAAATTACTGAACAGATTTTGTGTTTTGGTTAACTTTCGATTCAGGGCACTAAAATTATTCCAGAGGGATTAGCAGAAAAAGAAACATCCTGACCATTTTAATTACTGTTTGACGTAGAGCATTTTCAAAAGGAAGATAATCACTATGAGAACACCCCTGCCAAACTATTTTGCTTAAACCTGTATTGTCATAACTACCTAAATTAGCAACATAATAAATAGTGCAAAATCATTATTTTCCATGTAACTTGACTTGTAAGCACATTAGTCAAAAATAGATTTGGTAACATTACACATGTATTTGTTTGAAGTATTATAAAAATATACTAAACTAGAGCAATTCGACTGCCACACACTTGATAGATATGAGCCCGCCTCTTTGCTAGCTCTTTTTAGATTTATTTTCAGAAAACGTGTATGTTTTGTTGGCAATGTAGCCCTACTAATGAATTCCTATGTGAAATGAAAATATCTTATTCTGCTTTTTCATAGTTAGCAAAGTTTGGCAATGTTCATTGACCTTTGACCTCTTACATTTTTTTACTTACAATCGAACCAGTCCGTGTAAATCCATCCTTGTATCAAGTCTGTTTTCAATTAGCCAATTTTGGGTGAAGTGCATAGACCTTTGACCTTTCAGGAATTTTACCCAAACTTCACCAGTCTATCTCCATGAAGTGATGCATCTCTGTGCTATGTTTGGTTTCATTCAATCATTAGATTTGGATTCAATGTGACAAATATCTATTTGGGGGCAATTTTTGGCCAGTTTTGGCAAATTTCTCTGACCTATGACATTTGACCTCAATAACAATTGACCCATATTTTACACACTTCATTGGTTTCATGCAATGCACACATGTACCAAGTTTGGAGCGAATCTGGTTAACGGTTCTCAAGATATTGCCTAAACGGATTCGTAACGGACGGACAGACTTAGTACGGATGGACGGACGGACGGACAACCCGAAAACATAATGCCTCTGGCCACTTCGTGGCGAAGGCATAGCAATTTCTAGTGTTCCTAATCTGTGGTAGAAATGTGGGTTGCTGTGGAACGAGTCCTGTCCTGAATGTGTTAAATGCTACATTAATAATTGTCTCAACAGACTATAGGCAATATCAAACGATATCTCAAGATACCGTCGATATTGATCTGTTTCCGCTGATGAAATAACTTTCTGTTTTTGAAACCATACACATGCAACATCTCCCATTTACCAGTAATTGCCTGGATTTCTCCCTTTTAATAACATAGAAGGTACTATACAGGAACAACCCGTGGTAATCAATGATAGTTGATATCGGAAAATATAAAGTCAAATTAAAAATAAACATGATTTGTCCTGCGTAAGTCTATAACCGTAAGTGAGCTCTCCAGCTCGGACAAGTTGTTTACGGTGAAAAATGTATAACATCCACAGCGATTATAAATTAACATTCATAGTCGATGGCGAGATTTGAGAGAAATGTGGTTACCATGGCAACATATTTTCCTTCAGACAATCGTGTCTTGTTTAAGTTAACCATTCGATGATCACATCTTGACCTTTCGTTGCTTGAATACTTTGGAAGTTAATTCCAACCAAAAAGTTATGGTTCTCATAACACATTTTGTGTCAACACAAGAACATGTTTTCAAAATCTGCACCTCAAAGCATACAACCTCCCAAATTTGATTTCAATTACATATACTTCAAAATTGAGAAGAAAATCCACTCCAAAGTATTTTACAAGAAACATATGGTTACACTGATATATAGTTACCAGGACAAAACCTTTTCCCATACACACATTATTTTGCACAACCATAGCTATAAACAATCATATACAGGAGAATCAAATTTGATATCTGGTTCTGGTAATGTCCGGAAAATTAATGTTAGCAAAGTTGAACAAAGCTTACACAAAATACTCAAAACTAGAAATGAATAATGTGTGCCAGATGTTTATGAAGGAAAACATGTACTGACTGAGTAGTGAGCAAATAAAGATCAGAAAATGGGCCTTGTCCTGACTACAAATATTACTCTGGTCTCACGTGGTAATTCCTGTGCTAGTAAAAGTAGGGAAGCACATAATTATATCAGATAAGATTGACACATCTTAGCTTGTTTTGCTCGTCTTTGATTAATCTTTCCTTCTCAAAAAAGTCATCTGGTGCCTTATAATCAACATAGAATAGCCTACAACCACTTTCTATTGAACATACACTTCTTCGCAAAATCTCGATGTTAGCTTTAATTACTCCCATACTGTGGAAGTTATTTGATCCAAAGAATTTGGTGATACATTATCTGTCATACACAAAATGAGTCTTGCACATCTATACATCTAATTAATTATCGTCATCTTCATCTGTTGCTGTTTTCAAACAGCAAAAACCTATTCACTTTTTGAAGCATATCATTGATGCTTTATAATCATAACCCCCCAATGTAGCATGCTCGGCGGCCGGGCGGCGAGTTTTTAGCCAATTTTGTGTTTATGGCATAGCTCGGTCACCTTGAAGTTTTAGCGCGGAGTTAAAATTCGGGCGGCGCCTGCTCACTTTTCACTCGCCGATCAAAATACTAATACTAATACCTAATCGAGCGTTTGCCGTCGAGCGATTTAGGTAAAAATATTGAAGTCGCTCGGTCAAAGGCTTACCAGAGCCGCCGCCGCCCGGTCGCCAACCGGTCGCCGCTGGGAGATCAGCCGGTCACTGGGCGGCGATCGACTTCAAAATCGGTAGGCGTCCGGGCAGCGCCAGCTTGATTTACCGCGGCGTCTGCCCGCTCATGGCTGGAAGTCGCTTCTCAGCGTTGACCTCCCAGATTAAACATAGCAAAAGCGTTGTTGCTGATGACCCAGGTTGCCAGTGAGAAATTCCCGGCGACGCCGCGCGCAGAAGCTCCCCGGTTTCGCCCAATTTTTACCTAAAATCGACCAGCGACCGACGGGAAATCGACAGGACACCGCCCAGGCATAGCGTGTGCTCTACAGCCTGCTCGACTTTTCCGAAAAATCGGTGGACGATGCTTTGATTCCAGGAGCGAACGAGCAGGCTACAAATCGGTCGGTCGCCGTTCTGAGTTGTGACCATAGCTTTAGGTAGCAAAGTTTAGAGCTCTGTTTCATCTCAGTGCAGTAGAGTATATCGTTATCATACACCCTATAAGCTTAATTTGAATTGCCTCAGCTAAAGAAAGTGTGACGCATTTTTCTGCAATGGACCGACAAACCACCCACACGGCCGATCGACCAACATCACAATGACTCCCCTTCAATAATAAAGTTACCTAGGTTGTTTGAAAAAGAAAATACATTTGGTGGCTTAGTCTTTTCGCTCAAATCAAATTGCAATCACCCTTTTCAACCAATAAATCAAAGATTGAAGCTTTTTGTAGACGTTCCATTAGTGACTTGCTTCATCCATCCACTTCACTTATCCCAGCTCATCTGCAGTGACGAAGAAACAAATGATAGAAAGAACGGCTTATGAGGATAAGAATGATAAAACCCATAACTAAGTAATAGATATACATTATTCTTTTAGATTGATTTTTTATAAAAATGAAATGATGGAACACCAGTTATCATTAATTTTCTCAAAAGCATTGCTCGCTGCAGTAATATTCAAGACTGGATCTTTATGAAAATCTGTATTTTGCGCTACTGACAGGTGCCAGACGTTCATCAAGGGCAAATAACTTAAAGAAAATATATCATCCTAAAATTTGTATTGCACTTTAAAGTAGTTTCATACTAGCCAAATACATTTTGAGAACCACCACTTTATATCTGAGCTTTAATCTTAAGTAATAATTACTAGTAAGGTAATGATGGTCAGGTCACTCCTTTTTAACCGTATGGTTCATCCCATAAAATGCTGATGCTGTTTTCCCAAAAAAGGATTTAATTAAGATGCATTACAAAGAGGAACACTTGATAACAATAGCTTTTACACCCAGGATAGAGATAAACTACTTGTTCCCTACACACGGTACTAAATTGACGTAATTGCCTTGGTATGAAGCCCCTTCATGAAATTATATAGACTGTCTTGAATGTTGCTATTGTTTTGATAAAAAAAATTGGTATGAGAAGTAAGCATATATATTGAAGCAGAATCCTTTATTCTGGACTGGGTGTGGAGTATATACCAGGGAGAAATATACGTATCTATATGGGAGGAATTTGATAGGAAGGGAGCGTTGTTTATAAGGAGCTAACCACAGAGGGGAGATGACCACTAGGGAGGAGAGAGCGGGAGAGAGGATGAGAGTAAAACAGAGAAAGAGTGTGGTTATTCTCTCCTTGGCTTAATGGCCTGACCGGTGATAAACTGTGTGACTCCTGTGTTTGAGTCTTACAATTACGGATTGTTCTGGAAGAATTTGGTTCTTACACACGTAAGCCCAGGGGAGGGGGCGTGGGAAAGGGGGGGGGGGGTGCTGCACAGTTTTGATCAGACTGATTTCCAATTCCATTATGCCGATATTTTAAAGACAGCCAGTCCCTTTTCAGATCACCACAAAACCATTGAAACATTGGCAAAACATATAGAGAAGTGTAAGCAAGCTCTATATTCACAATTTGAAACTGATACGTAGTGTAAAATTCAAATAATGCACGTAAACAACGTCTGATTAATAGTCTTTACCTCAGGCTCTTAGCAGTTTGTGTTGAAAAATCTGCTTTATTGATTAATTTGTTTATTAAATTATAAAACGCATTATGCAAAACATTGTTCTATGGAAGGAATCATCTCGACAGTTTGGTAGTTACTCATAAAATTAGAATTTCACACATGCATAATAACCACATAGATACTGTAACAAAGACTAATACTTTTTTCGTGGTACGAAAAAAGTCGGTTTGAAATTTAACGGCTGAAATTTTTTACATATACAGAAAGCTTCAACATGCTATATTCTTATAAATGGTCTTGAATCACACTTTGTTCAATTTACGATCGTGATAGACGATTTCAAATTTTAAGCTTGCAAAAGGGACGGACAATCTGTAATGCCCTAAATTGCTACGGGGAGGGGGGGGGGGCGGGGGGTTTCGTTGTTTTTATCAGACTGATGTTCAATTCATTTATGTACAGATAGATAGATGTACATATACAATATACTGATATATGTAGAATACAATGTTACATTGTTGGTGACTTCAATTTTGGTATATTGAAATAAACTGTAACTTCTCATACCAATGACTTCTTATGTGTTATGTATAGTCACGGCTTCTATCCTATTATTACTAAACCTACTAGGAAAACGTCAACTTCACACACATGTATTGATAACATCTTCACTAACGTTTATGGTAAACCGATCACACCTGGTATTTTTATTTCTGACCTGTCTGACCATCTCCCTGTATTTCAATTAACAACACTTGATGCAAAATTGCATAATGTTCAAATGCAATATGACAACGAATAATTGTTCAATAGTAACGTGGACCACAGGGAATTGAATCGTAAACTATGATGTGAGAACTGGTCAAGTGTTACAAATTGTGATGATGTATCCAAATCACATGCCTTTTTTTATGAACACGCTCAAAAAACTTCATGATGATTGTGAATATAATTACTACAGGTATTTTGAAATTTATCAACAACGAACAGAGTTTGTATTGGAAACATACCCATGATCCGTCAGGAAATAATTAAAGAGTATACAAATGTTATAGAAACGAATTAAATGATATTATTATCTCTTCAAAACAAAAATATTTCATGAATTTAATAGAAAGAAATAAGTCTGATATTTATAAGACTTGGCAGACAATAAATAAAGTACTAGGCAAACACAAAACTCGTAAACTGCCTAATTATATAGAAATACTTGGGAAGAGAATTGAAGATGAAAAGGAAATAGCTGACGCCTTTAACAACTACTTTTGTAATATTGGTGTAAATATATCAAAACTAGTACAAATTGGGTCAAAACACTTAGAAGATTATTTGAACCCAAGAACACCTGTAAGCATATTCTTTACCCCTACAAACGAGTCGGAGATCATCCAAATCACTAAACGTCTTAAGAACACGTCTTCCTGCGGTCATGATGGAATTAGCGCGATTTTTTTAAAGAAGATTATCTATTGTATTTCTAAACCACTTTGTCATATATTTAACCTTTCGCTTTGTTCCGGGGTTGTCCCGGATTGCTTTAAAATAGCTAAAGTAGTCCCTGTGTACAAAAAGAAGGAAGAAAGTCTCATTGAAAATTATCGACCCATTTCAATCTTATCAGCTCTATCAAAGAATTTAGAACGAATCGTATATAAACGACTGTATAAGTACTTGATGGATAATAATGTATTCATAAATGAACAATTTGGGTTTAGGCCTTTATTTTCAACAGACACTGCTTTACTTCATGCCCTCTAGAAAATCACCTCGTTCTTAGATAAGAAAGAGAAGCCTCTTGCTTTGTATATTGATTTGAGTAAGGTGTTCGATTCATTGGACCATGATATCTTACTGAGCAAACTTGATCTCTATGGAATCCGGGGTATACCACCACAATGGTTCAAAAGTTACTTACATAATCGTAAACAATACACTTCTTTTAAGGTGTTAACTCAAATACCATGTTGTTGAATTGTTGGGTTCCGCAGGTAAGTATCTTAGGGCCACTCTTGTTCCTTGTATATATAAATGACATCATAAACTCGTCGAGTGTCCTCAATTTTGTATGTGCTGATGATATAAATTTGTTTGTATCGCATTCTGATGAAGAGCAACTTAATGTTATGAACAATGAGTTAAAAAATGTATGTGATTGGTTTAAGGCCAACAAATTACAACTAAATGTAGAAAAGACAAAATATATGTTACATCAGTCGACCAAGGCCACTACATTGTGTTATATGACTAGTCGATATGATGATAGTATTATTTCAAGGGTAAATTCCACAAATTTCTTGGGGGTCATAATTGACGACAAACTTTCGTGGAATGACCATGTGGACCATATCTACAGGAAGATTAGCATGTCATTAGGGATGCTTTATAAAGTACGTGCAATACTTCCAAATATGATTCTTTGTACGATATACAATGCCCTCATACTGCCTTATCTGGATTTTTGTAGCATGGTCTGGTCAGGCACGATTTCAAAAATCTAACCCGTTTATTTGTTCTCCAGAAGGAAGCCATTCGACTATGTACCCACTCAAATTACCTGGCCCATTCTTCTCCACTTTTCAAAGAAGTACATACTTTAACTATTCATGATCGCACAGCGTTCAAACTCAGAGTTTTTGTTTTCAAATTTCTAAATGGGTTATTGCCACTTGTTTTTACAGATTATAGACAATATCGGACCGCTAATCCTCTCACTGTAGTGAGTTTGAGCCGTTTGTCTTGACAACATGCTCATGTGGCGTCACCACTTCGGTGCGATATTCTCTATCCTGCGTTTCGTGCTCTATGCCACATTTGTGTTTCATCATAAAGAGCGAGCTTCTTGGTGTTTTAACACATATAGTTAATTAAGTACTATTTTATATTTAGAGCCTCATGCTCTAAATGGTGAAAAGTCAGGATTGTGGATAGTTGTGATATACTGCGACGCACCCAAGAGCAAGTAGCTTGATCGTGCATACAACTTTGGCAGGTCGCAAGGTAATTTTCCTCCGCAACAAAGTTATGAACTCATTCATACTATTGAAATGATTGATCACGCGGAGGTTTTTCGACCTTGCTTGGGTGGTGCGTAGTCACATATTTTGTTGTAATTCAAGTTGCCCTCGGGTCGTGTGGAGGGGTATACATATATGGAGGTATACATAGCCGCATTATATTTCGACATTTTGATATTGCATACTGTTTACTTTGTTGATTATTGTCTTAGCCGTTAAACATTCGTTTGGGTTTGTTTTTGTTTTTGTTTTGTCTTTGTTTTTTGTTCGTTTTTTGCTTCGTTTGTATTTGCTTGTATTAGTCTCTCTTTGATATATGTTTTTTAAGTATGTATTTTTATGTAATTTGTGTACTTTGGTTCATCTTACTTTATGTCATTTAAATAATGGACTTATTACTTATGTGTTTTGAACCACATGTAGAGGTTATCACATCTAACAAGCCATCGGCTTTCTGGTGAACGAACTATCACTTCCGAGGCGATCTGGATGTACAGCTACATCTCTACAGCTGGTCATTTTCCCCGTTTCTGCCCTCGTTTCTGTTTTATCATGTTTATCTTATAATATGTTTATTTCTTTTTACTCTTTTTCTCATTTATTAACGTGGTATATAGTTATGTTAGCTACATTTTTGTTAGGACATGTGTATGGAGAGGAATGTTGACTATCTCTCCGCTATTATTTTGGGCGAGCATCGCCATGTTGGTGCTGATGAATGTCATGTATCATTCTGTGGTATGTGTTCCGTATACATGTATATCCTCAACTGTTTAACTATTGCATGTTTTCTATCTTTCTTTCTGTTTGCCCGTTATACCCATTTGTTAAAACGCTTGCATATCCAAAACACAGTGTTAGGTCTGTTAGGCATTTCGTATAGGTTATTAAATGAACATAAATTAGATGAATTTAACAAAACATTGATTGTAGGTATTACGTATCTGAAGAATTGAATCCTGCTAGTACACAATGTTCTCATCAAACACTATGCGTACGTTTTTTGAATTGTAATGCTAGGACTCTCTCCAAGTTAGAGCTATAAAAAAATAGAATATCTTGTTATCTTCTTTGACATTCAGATGCTGAAACGTGGTTAAATGCAAATTCTCCTCCACTTTTTTCAGTAGAGGGTTACAAGGCAGTTCATATATAGACAGGGTAAAAAGGCCGTGGCGATGGTGTTCTCATGTATATTTCAGAATCATTATCATTCAGAATCAGACATGATCTTTCACTTCCCAGCGAACGTGCAGAGCTGTTATGCGTCGAGGGTGATCTTCCAAGAAAAAAGAATTTTATTGTCTGCATAATATATAGTTTTTTAGGTGATCTTGAATCGTTTATGGCAACCATAAATTCTCAGTCTGCTTGTGTGATGGGTGACTTTAATATACATTTATTTAGCAGGACTCCTAATATTGTCCGATTTCAAAATGTCTTTAAGTCCAATGTGTTTAATGTAATGATTAATAAACCAACAAGAATAAGTGAACAAGTCATCAACACTTTCAGATAATATCTTCGTGAAAAGTGACAAAGATTATTATCAATCTGATTTATTTTATTGTGAGATATCTGATGTTATATGATGTACATACGATTGGAACAAAGAAAAAGAAAATTGCAACAAAAAAAAGATATATATCATCGAGAAAACATTTCGTGCTTAAATGGTGACCTACAGTCGAAAGATTGGAGTAGTGTGCTAACATGTAATCATGCTGAGATGGCATTGAACTAGTTTGGGAAAAAAAATCGATCACTCTTTTGACAAGCACTTTCCGGGCTTAAAGCAATCCAATAGTAAGAGTAAAGGAAACATCAATGGATTACTAAAGGTATTCAACGGTCTATTAAAAGGAGAAATGTCTTATACAAGAGAAGCAAAAAGAAACCTTCACCGGACCATGTTCATTAATACAAGAAATATCGAAATAAATTGACGTCAATTATCAGATCCTCACGGGCAATGTTTTACTTCAAACGATTTGAGAATGCGAGTGGCAATATGTCTTCTATACCTGGAAAATTGCAAAGGATATTTTGTGTAAGCGCAGCAAGACTGAGGCCTCACAGAAAATGTGTCATGAGGATAAAGATATCACTTCCGCAGATGATATTGCTGATGCCTTCAATGTTTATTTCACTAATGTCGGTCCAATCGAGGTAAACAAAATAGATGCAGACGGAACTAATCATGGACAATATCTTAGTGAGCCATCTGAACTCTCTTTTTTCCTTATGCCAACTGATTGCATAGAAGTACTATATATAGTGAAGTCATTGGAAAACAGTCATTTTTGTGGTCATGACGATCTGAGTACATCGTTGTTGAAACAAATCATTGGTTTTATTGTAAGGCCTTAGTTCATATATGTGTCTTTATCGACTGGTGTATTTCCATCACCCCTAAAACTGACCAGGGTTATACCTGTTTATAAGAAAGTTAATGTCATGAGTATTGCTAATTATAGACCAATCTCAATACTGAAGTCTTTCTAAGATACTAAGAGAACTGTATACAATAGGCTGTATAACTTCCTTGACAAAAATAAATGTCTTAACCCTGACCAGTATGGATTTAGGAAGTCTCATTCAACCGACCATGCTGTTCTGAAATTTTATGACCATGTATCTCGAGCTCTGGCTGCCCGTGAGCATGGCATTGGTGTGTTTATGGACCTCAGCAAGGCTTTTGACGACTCAATTCTGTTAGGTAAACTAGAGAACTTTAGAGTGCGGGGCATTGCCTTACAATGGTTTACTAGTTATCTATCCAAGAGATGGCAGTATACACGTTTCAATTCTGTGAATTCCAACGTATCAGCGTTAGAGTGCGATGTCCCGCAGGATTCCATATTAGGTCCGCTCATTCATATCACTGATATTTGTAATGTATCTCCCACCTTGAATTATATATTATTTGCTGTTGATACAAGTGCTTTCTTATCTCATCGCAATATCCACACTCTTGAGACCAAGATTAATAAGGAGCTCCCGAATTAACTCTTTGGTTTAGAATCAACGTACTTTCTCTCAATGTACTAAAACAAGTTATATCCACTTTAAAGATAGAAAGTCTTGTGGTCAACGTTATGTAGTAAGTTCTACCTATATTTACTTATGTATATATATATATATATATATATATATGTGATCAGAAGAGGGGGGTCGAAGAGGGCCGTTGCAAGACATTGTTTACCACTAGTTATCTGGTTAAGGGACCAAGCTTTCGGGCACCTGCCCTTCATCAGGATCTGGAATCAATAACATTAACGACAGTACAGTACAGTGCACATATGAAATAACAATAAATACATCAACAAAAAGAACATATATATATATATACATATATATATTTATATAGGCTATATATACATATATATATACAAATATATATATATATATATATACACAAAACACTCAAACATGTATTACATCGACATATGAATTAACATAGGAAAATTTGAATGAATAGCGACTAATCGGCAATAGTGACGGTTAATAAAATCGGCGCAACATGAGTATCTATAGAGAATTCATATGTAAGTATAAATAATGAAAAAAAGGTTTACCCGTAAAAGCCTCAGTGGCTTGATAAGAATCTGAAGAGAAAACAAAATAATTACACTGGAGAGATAAAGCTGTTAAATTACTTTATTCTATGTTTCGCCAGGTCAATAATGATTAGAGAGGAGGAATGCTTTAAGTTGAATTTTAAAGGAATTGATGAACTGAGCATTCTGAATGTGGGCTGATAATGAATTCCATGTTACTGGAGCATTTTTATTACTTCCCTCATGTGGAATTTAACAGACTGACGGGTATTGTGTTGATGAATTTCTGCATTCAATGAAAGCATGTGCACGATATAAGAAGGTAGCGAGTTTGAAAAGAATCTGCGCATTAAACAGCCAATTTGCATCATATTTATATAACAAACATGAAGGATATGAAAACGGTTGGGTAAAGAAGGTTCAAGGTAATGAGAATTGGCACATATAACGGAGGATTCTTTTCTGTAGAGGATGAAGTCTGAGTAAGTCTGAGTTTTGTTAACTTGATGTCAGATTATCTTACATTATGTGGACCATAGATTCTATGACTAGTTAATGTTCTTAATTTTTTAGTTTATTAATCGACACCTACCTCACATTTTTGTTTTGTTTTGTATCTGTTTCTTGTATTATTCATATCATTGGCGTGTATATTTTGATATGAATGTGACAACTCCCTATTAATGTGGTTAATTGGACAACCCCTCCTCCTTTCTGCCCCCCCCCCCCCCATCTCTTCCGATTTTCGCTTGTATTTTCGTTGTAACATTTCTGTATAGTGTAGGTAAGGGTTATATATGAAAACAAGCAACCCTTAAAGCTACAAGCTTATATTGTCAGACCTCTGTATGTTCCACTGTGTACAAGTATATGTATGTCTTAATACTTTGTATGTATCTTAAATAGATTGCTATTTGTCACATGTATATTTTATATGTCATTGGTCGTATCACATGGTTTGTTATTGGAGAACTATGCAGGAATTAATGAATGAATGAATAAATAAATAAATGTAGCTTTCCTTCCAAAGTGAAGCTGAGGAATGATAGCGTATACATTCAGATGACCGAGGAAGTGATAGGTCGTCTCATTGCCTGAAACCAAAATTTATTATTTGCTTTATATTCCACATCTCAAACTATCTGTACCAAATATGATATTCTCTACCAATACCCAAGCCGTAGACGTAACTAACAATGACCACAAATTTGTTACCACGTACCGCGGCGCCGAGCTCCTGTTATTCTACTGTTAGTCAATTGATAGTCCGAGTGTAACGAACTTTTATTTTCCACGTACTGAAAATATTGATCACGCGTTAGGACTGTGAGGAGTGAAGAGTGAAGAGATCAGCGAAACAAACAAGGTGGTTCGCGAACCACGAGTCTCGCCTGATTTCGCAATTGATAAACAGTGCTAAGTTTTTTTTTCAAATATTTTTTCAAAACTTTTCACCCGTAGATGACCTTTGACCACATCAGCCTCATGAAGAGACACATATGGTATTACCTAAAGATCATTTGTACCGAGTGTGATCACAATTGATGCAGAAAAAGAGAAGAGAGCAAGTCAAACGAAGGCTTTGAGAAAAATGAGGCACATGGCCTCATGTTATTTGACCTTTTGACCCCTAGATGACCTTTCACCCCCATCAACCTCATGACGACACATGTGGTATTACCCAAGGATCATTTTACCAAGTTTTATCACAATTGATGCAGAAATAAAACTAACATTTTTGTAACAGACCAACATACCAACAGACTAACAGACCAACAGACTAACAGGAAAAGTGATCACTAGGTCTCTACCGAACTTCGTTCAGGCGAGACAAAAAGTACTAACCACATGTAACCCCTAGAGTGTAACGAACTTTTCTTCTTCGCAGGTGATCACATGGGCAAAACTACGCTTTATCACGTGAAGTCATACCTACTTAGTCGGAATCGTATTATTATAATACAGTGTAAACACTGTACGCACACAATTTTGCACTTGCTTATACACACACACACACACACACACACACACACACACACATACACATTACATACAGAATTGACATACGCTCACACACTACATAACTATCTAACACACGATGTACATGCATAATTACATTACGTCCCTTTTACAAGTCAATATCGATATGAATTTCCACTACATTTATTAAGTCAGCCAGTTTGTTGTATCATTAAAAAAAATGTTACAATGAATTGAATGAAACTGACATTTTTTTTTAACTATTTCTTGTTATTGTTGAAATCTTAATTCATTCATCTTCTCACTCTAATACAATTTTAATTGATATGATTTTATGAACTTTGATTATTTGCACTTTTTGTGTTATATTTGCCCTGCATGTTCATTACTACGTCGTCCTGGGCATTCTATTGTGAAAAGTATTGTACTAATATTTCTTCTGTATTGTTATGTATAATGTATTCCTTTGTTGTTTTTATACATGACAAGAAAATAGAAAAAAAATTGATTCTTGTAAAGCAACTTTGAAAAAGAGCAGGGAGAAGTCACATCTCTCAGAAAACTTGTGAGACACACAAACGACAATTCACTTTATTTTTTTGTGTGGTGAGGTCTACATGATCCACAGTAATTTAATGAACACATGCTTATTCAGCTGGTGATAATGGTAACACAAGAACCAATACCAGTAACAGTACATGAAACAATGAATCTGTATTTGATTAAGACGATCGTAGATCCCATTATATGACAGGCATGAATTTTGCACCAGAGTCTTAATGAATAAGACAAGAATATAGTTACTTTTTATAATGTTGATAACAACACCCTTATCAAGTTTATGAAACATTCAAACCAAGCAATGCATGTATGTAACATCGTAAGATTTATTTCTTCTTCCCAGATCTCCCACAATTTCTGACCGAAAAATTAGGGATGATTTGGCTCAAAAAATAAGAATAGAAAAAGTAGTGCCATTCTCATCGTGATATTAGAAAAATCGCGAAGTTAGGGTGAAAGTTGCCTATCAACCGTACCAATTGTCCCTATTGTCCCCTAACTTCGCGATTTTTCTAACATCGCAATTTTTTAAGCACAATGAGAATGGCACTATTATTTCCAATAATGAATAACAACTGAAATTGAAATAAAAGCTAGAAGGTCTGCCTTACGTTCCCTTGAAACCAGTCAATTTATGATGAAAATATAAATATAATAATCCTTTATTACACATTACAATCATATGCAATAGGCCTACATACATACTCATGATACAACAAGGCTTAATCCGAATTCTATTTATTTTTCCTTTATTTCCCCTCAAAATACAATCAATGGTAACCATTATTACTCTCTATATCTGGAAAAATCTCTTTGAACACTTTGTGTGGAGTTTCTGTATTAATTTTAAATTGGATCACTTTCTATTGGAATTAATTTCCCCTCAATTTAAGTTTTTTGCTATATCAAACTCAATTTTTTTTTCATCTTAAATTCAACACTCCCATGTTGCCCACAAACTTGCTTTAACCTATATCTATATCGAGCTGATTTTGTATTCTTTCATTTTATCATATCACGAGCGCTATTCCGGTACCATGAGCATCAATCAAGTACATGTACCAGACTGTTTAATCATAAAATACTGAATGAAAACTTCTACTCTTTGCATTCTCTCATTTCAATAGAGTCAAATTTTGTAAAAAGCAAGATAAAACTAGAGCAATTCGACTGCCACACAGTCGATAAATATGCCTCCGCTTCTTTGCTATTATCAGAAAATGTGGATGTTTGATGGGCAATGTACCATTGCTCCCATGTGAAGTGAAAATATCACATTCTATTTCTTCAAGTTAAGCCAAGTTTGGCAATGTTCATTGACTTTTGACCTCTTACTTCTTTGACTTCCAATCTAATCTAACCAGTCTGTCTAAATCTATCCTTGTGCAAAATTTGTTTAAAATTAGCCAATTTGGGGCAAAGTTCAGTGACCTTTGACTTTACAGGAATTTTACCTAAACTTCACCAGTCTACCTCCATGAAGTGATACATCTCTGTACTATGTTTAGTTTGAATTGAATCATTAGTATTGGATTCAATGTGAAAATATTTGGGGGCAATCTTTAGGCAATTTTGGCAAAGTTCATTGACCTTTGATCCCTGACCTTTGAGAAATTTCACCAAAAATGTTATCAGTCTAGCAGTGATCCATCTTTGCACCATGTTTGGTTGGTATTGCTCCATTGGATTTGGATACATTTTGAAAATTATCACTTTGGGGGCAATTTTTAGCTAATTTTTGGCAAAGTTCAATTACCTTTGACCTTTGAACTCTCAGGAGTTTTACCCAAACTTTCACCATTCTACCTCCATGAAGTGAGACAACATGTTTGGTTAGGATTGCGCCATTGGAATTGGATTTGGATTTATTGTGAAAAATATCAATTTTTGCAAAGGTTATCGACCTCTGACCTTCCAGCAATTTCACCAACAATGTCACCAGTCTACCAGTGATCCATCGTTTCACTATGTTTGGTTGGAATTGCACCATTGGATTTGGATTTATTGTGAAAAATTTTAAGTTTGGGGCAATTTCTAGCCAATTTTGGCAAAGTTCATTGACCTTTGACCTCTGAACTTTCAGGAATTTTACCAAAAATGTCACCAGTCTATTCCTAAGTAGTGATCTACCTTTGTACCATGATTAATGAGAATTGCATCCTTGGATTTGGATTTATTGTGAAAAAGGTCAATTTTTGGCAAATTTTCACAAATTTCATTGACCTTTGACCTTTGACCTCAATCAGATTTGACCCCAATTTTACACAATTCATTGGTTTCATGCAATACATATATGTACTAAGTTTGAAGCAAATCTGCTTAATGGTTCTCAAGATATTGCCTAAACGGATTCAGGACGGACTTACGGACGGACGGACGGACGGACGGACGGACAGACAACCCGAGACATAATGCCTCCCGCCACTTCGTGGCGGAGGCATAAAAATGATAAAGTAGCACCCTTATGGAGTTGGTTTTGTATTCTATAATTTTTTACACATGATGAACGTCAATCCAGTACCACAAGCATTAATCCAGGTACTGTATGGAAAACTTTAATTCTGTCAAAGTCATGTATTATACTGCCCCTCAGCTATTATTTTCCCCATATTAACATTTCATCAGAATGAGCACCACGTGAGCATTAGATCTTCCATAAATGACATGATTTACCTTCATGCTTGATATGTTAAAAGTCTCAATACAACCTTCTCAATTCCCACAGTAGATGCCTTACCTTTGCCATTCAAACACGGAAATAGGCTACAAATTAGGTCTGAATTTAAAGTATGGAATTGATAAGAAGATATGCAACCATATCAGCAATGACATTTTTTATACTTGACACAACCCAACTGCTTCAGGAAAGGCATAAAGAACCTTAAACAAATCTTCACCTAGTTGTACTGGCAGCAACAGACTTGGCAAATATACTCTTCGTCTGTGGAGGGATGGCAATCTGGGGTTGCGTTCATGCGACACTTTTTTGCCCTAGAATCATGATTAGAATTGTGCTTCAAAATTCGTTTCTGCAGAATCACGATTGCGTTTGTGCTTGAACGCAACCGCGACATCATTGTGTCGGCCTATTTCCGGTGCTAGTCAAGAAGCCCACGTGGAAGTCAGAAAACGCGCGCGTAAAAGCTGACCTATACTTCCTGGGTCAAACCGCGCACTGGGATGCACACTGGATCGGCCCGAATCCGAGTAGAAACGTTATTGGAGAGAAGTCGTCTGAATGCTGATTCTGTCATTATCGTGATTCATGTTTGCATTTTGAATAACGTTTTCAATCATGATTCAAAACGTGATTATGGTGATGGTCGCACGAACGCAACCTAGGTGTGCACACCGGAGATGCATCCATCTGCCGCACACCTCGCATCTCACCCATGTGTCTTTCCTCGATGGACAACGTGGCATGTCATACCTTTATGGGGGATGGCACTTCCGAAGAGTTAGCAAATAATTCGCAGTGGAAAAATTTTCGCATTTTGCTGACATGTTGTCCGATGATGGCCGGGTTAATACAAAACCGTGGGTAACAGCTAGTGCATTCTAAATATAGAAAAGGAATATATTTAGAACAAACATTGCATTACAATATCAACTGAAAAACATGCAACACATATTGTGCACTAATTATTCTTAGATGCCTCAACTACAGCTATCAAAATTCCCTAAAAATGGCTATCAAATAGCTACTAAATGGAAACAGATTTTTGTCCGCATATTATTCCATGACAAACTTAAAGGAAGGCTGAAAACGAGATTTATTTATACATTTTACATGTGCAGTTGATACATCATTTGAAACACATTAAACAGACATACCTCTATGAAAAACAATGATTCCTTCATTAAAAACAAAAGATAAAAAAATTATGAAACAATACGGCACACATCTGGGAGAGCACCTCGCAAATGACATCACAAAATCAGAAATTTAAAAAATGATAGCTTTCTTATCCCTTCCCTGCAAGGGTTAACTTACCCTACAGCTAGCCACTCTCCAAAGGGACAGTAACCCAAGAAGAAGATCTGAGAGGTGAAGTCATGCTGCTGAAGCTGCCTTCCCTGTGAGGATAGTGAGAAGAGCAGAGAGGATTGACATGGGATCCATCATTCTTTAAGCTCTCTGTATTATATTTAAAATGCACCATAAGAGAAGAGATTTTCTATAAATAAAGCTATCACCGGACAGAGAGAGAGAAAGAGACAGAGAGAGATAGATACAGAAACAGAAAAGTAGAGAGAGAGACACAGAGTGAAATAAAGCAAAAGAGAAACAGAGAGGGAACAGGAGAGAGAACCACATAGATACAGAGAGAGCATGAGCTATGCATTTTTGAAAACTTTAATTGCGCTGCACTGCACATGGCATATAAACTGGATCAAAGTTGGCATCACACATGTTCCCCTCAAGTTGTTCCTGTACCTCTCTGAGGTCCCAAGATCTGACTGTGTTGTCCAGACCTCCAGTCCAGAGCTTCGAGCCGTCCGGGGAGATGTCGATACAGCTTGCTCCATCAGCGTGCCCTTGGAATTTCCTGCACAATGGAGGAACACCAGGGAGATGTTTGAGATTCTATTAACATCAACATCAAAGTAATGGCAACAAAGTATACATATCAGATATATATGTAGGCATGTTACATTACGGCGCGCCCCGCACGCTCGCCCGGTGTCAGAGAGAGTGTTACGAATGGACTGAGCGTGGCAGGGAAACCCCCAAGTAAAGGGCCTTTTCATTGGTTAGAATCGTGTTTTCCCGGCTACGTCATTGTAAATTTCCTTATTTGGAAGTGTCTCTCGGCCCTGTGAAAAAAAAAAAAATCAATGCGATGATTTGTGTCTGTTTTTACGTACCTAACATCGAACCCGGACTTTGCAGCCCTATTACTTCACATTGCTGATTATCACCCAAGATAAAAGGTATGTCTACACTTGAATCATAGTATTATCATCATAATTGCCCATTTATTTTAAAATCTGATGTTGCGAAGTATGTTTTTTAAGCTCCGAAATGTTGAACGTCCGTTCGACTTTCAGCTGCGTTTGACCGCTTGTCACACAGCGTGCCTCGGCCAACTTCACAGGCCGCTCGGTCCCCGCTCGGTACGGCGTAGCGTGGGTTGAATTCCCGTGTGCGAGATTCAGTCACTGAGCCGAGTCGGGCGTTGTGAAAAAAAAGATGGTGTATTTCCCCGGTGTATTTCTCGTGATCGTATCCTCATTTACAGTAGTCAATTAATTTTTTAAAAATAGTTTTGCATATGAATCATCAAATTATTGAATAACTATTAGATGATCTCGTGTTTTGGGGGGCTATATCGTCACGAATGCCAGAATTGATGAGTGAAATGAAGACTATGCAATCATTCGTTTCCACACCTGGGCCCATTACCATCTCTTGCAACGGGATTGAAATAGCACACAAGTTGCCTGTTGCCATCGAAACTCTGCTCCAAAATTTCTCTTTTTCTGCATTTATGGTGTGTTCGTTTCAAGACCACATTTCCGGGAAGACGACCCTAGTCGTAGTGTATTTCAGACTTTTGATGTTAAGATTTGTAAATCCAAATTTGCTTCTTGGTTTTTCATTATCTTCTGTAAATCCCGATGTAAAACTTTTTCATGAAATTACATGTAAGAGTCATGTGATAATGTCCATTCCTATTTGTATTTATTTATTTTTTGTTATTATTTTTTTATTTTTTGGCTGCTTTTGGTTGAATGTATCTTTTTCAATTTGTGTTCTTTTTTGTTTTTATGTCCTTTCTTTTCCCTTAATGCATCTTTCCTTCAATTTTTTTTCTTGAATAATTTAGAAATATCGTGCACATGTATTTTTTTTTTTTTGGTTGGTTGGGGGGGGGGGGGGGAAGGGATGTGGGCGTTAATTGTGCCCCCCCCCCCCCTTGGTTGGTGGAAGTGGGAAATAAGGGAGGGGGTCAATTAGATTGCCGTACATGCACATGTATTGATAGAATTAATTCATATTTTTTTATTCAATACATGGTCCACAGAATTTTACAAAAATTAAATGAAATACATCGTGTATATGGATACAGTTTAAAAGATGAAGAAGTTACATGTATATACACACAATACATACATTTATATAATTCAGCAATAAATATGTCAGAAATTAATATTGATTCTGAATTTGATTGATAAGAATCAGGGGAATATGTCTTTATCAAACGAAATTTTCATCACGAACAATTTGCCCATGCTCTACTCATTTCATTTTCAGATGCCTCGGAAAAGGAAACTCAATTCAAGTTCCAATTTATCCACGCAGCCTGGTTTAGCCAAAAGTCACCTGGTGTCAAACTTTCCTGAACTGCCAGCCTCATCAGATGATCTGAAAAATGGACATGTGCTCTCCCTGTATCTTCTCAATGACAAAAACCGTGCAGAGACTATGAGAAAACTGTGTTCTCATTTTCCCGTGCCTCCAGGCGAAGAATGGTCTTCAAATGCTCTTCAAGCAGGTATGCAACTCATCCTCAAGAAAACTCTGATGAAGTTCAAGAAGCTGACTAATCCAAAGGAGTTTGATCTGTTCTCAAAAATTTGTGATGAATCTTTTGTGCTCAAGAAACTTTCTGAAGCAATACCTACAACTAAACTTGTTTCACCGGCCACCATCGAAACAGAGTCGTCTTCAACTCCAAATCCACAACCATCAACATCTCTTTCGGAGGATCAAACTCTGGATACACCAATATGCCATCCACGTACTCCGTCAACATCTAGTGTTTCCACAAGAAGCAGAAATAAAGTCTTAACTCCCAGAAAGGAAAGATTGAAGAAAAGACTGGAATTTGTTTCTACTAGTAAGGCTAATCAGTCAAGAAAATATCAAGAAAAAATCAATGACCTGAAAAAAAGGCTGACAACACCAAGACGCATTGTTAATCAGTCATTGAAAAGAAAGATGAAAGCCCTAAAAGGAAAAGACATGGAGATCCAGGAATTAAAATCAAAATTAAGGGGTACCAAAATGGCTCAAGAGCTTGCTCAAACAAAATCAGAATTGATAAATCTCAAAAGAGCACACAGGAAATTACTAAAGATGCGTCACGCAAAACTAAAGAAACATGTCACCCTCAGCAAATATAGGAGTCTTCAAGAAAAGCTGAAGGATAGAGATGAAAGTATAAGGCAGCACCAGTTTGAGAATCTCCTGTTGAAGGAGTCACTCGAGAACTTGGAAAGAAATGATAAAGTGGACATGAAGACGAACAAGAAGACTTTCTCACATACAATGAGACTGCATGTTTTTGATTGTATCACAAGCAATACACCAACGGCGTCAATACCATTCTTGATTTCACAGATTCACAGGAGAAGTGGACAAGAGCTAGAACATGTCCCACAGCGCAGCACTGTGGAGTTGATGGCCAGAGAGCTTGGAGCTTTGGCAGAGCTTCAAACTGCAGAAACTCTACTTTCTTCAAAAAATGTGACCATGGGATTTGACGCTACTACTCAGGAAGAGATGCATATCAACAGCGTTCATTTCACAACAACATCATCATGTCTTGCTGCAGCTGTTGATGAATTAGCTGGTGGCACGGCAGATGATTATGCTCAACACATATGTGATACTGTTGATAATTTATGTGCAACTTACTGTCATTTTAATGATGCTGATTTCGAAGAAACCAGGAAGAAAGTGATCGGCAACATTGCTAATACTATGTCCGATCGGTGTGCTGCGAACCATGCTGCCATTCGAGTGGTTAACAGTGAGTGGGGCAAGACATTACACGAACTTAATTGCCACCTTCATCCTCTTGATTCTATTGCTTCTTCTGTTCGTTCTGCCCTAAAGCATCATGAGGAATCTACATCGCGCAAGGTTTTTGGGACCGATTGCTTAGCAGCGAACATCATTCTCCAAATGAACAAGCTCCGATACAAAAACTCGAAAGGAGATCCTCGCGGATTTGTAGCTTTCCTTGATGACAACGGAATCCCCCGTGGTGTACTTCCCCGCTACCGTGGGAATCGTCTACATGTCATCTTCCACATTGGTGGAAAACTTGTGCAATATCATGATGAATTTCTCTCTCTGCTCAGGAATGTCCCATCGTGCGGAGGATTGAGGGCTGTGTCATATCTCAGACCATACCTCATTCAGTTCAGTCATCCATCCAGGACTACCAACATAATGACGCTAGGCAGTGATTTACAGTTCAGCCGTTTACTGGGTACTAACGTGTTTCCATGGTAACCACGGAGGCTCGGGGTTGCATACACCACACTCCTCCCTCCTTAGCTTATTTATCCACAGTTTCAATAAAACTGATTTCCTATTTTTTTTTAAAAACTAGGATTCAATCATGCAACTGCTATTGTACTTAAGCTGCTTTTACTTTACTCCCAAATGTTGTTAGCTTAACAAATGTTTTTCCCTTTTAGCCTGAAAAACACTCCCTGTGGAAAATACTATTTTCGTTTGATGAATTTCTTCTTTTCTGTATAATGCTCTTCTTCCATTCAAAAGCTATGCATGTTAGCACTGAATATTTGATTTGCTGCCATGAATAAAACTTGATATAAATCAACTTACAAACAAGAACTATGTCTCTGAGTTGTATTATTTTGAGTTTCCCTTGCCTATCTTGCAATAAATATTTAAATTGAAAAACACTACTGCAAGTTTGCAAGTATCACTTTTGTTGAATTAAACCTTGTAATTCAAGAACAATAAGATATCGTATAACCTATTATGCACAAATGCGAACTCAAGTTATAGTCTGCATACTTATCATGCATGTATAGCTATTAGCTAACTTGAACTTTCATGAAAGCATAATTATGCCCTTTGTATACTAGTGCTCTATGATAAAATAAAGGAATCTAGATACATTCCTGCTGCTCAACTAAAAGTGCTGATACTGTCACAACTAAATTATGCGTGTAATAATTCCTGTCTCTTTGTATGTATTTTGCAACTGGTGAGTTTCTCACCTGTATTCTGACTATATCCTGCAATATAGGAATTAACCAGTTTTAAAGATTGGTTAAGCCATATGAAAAGAAAGAATTTTGCTTTAACTGCAATATTCTGTAAATATAACTGTTAACTCGAAAAATTAACACTGAACACCTTAACACTAACAATAACACTAGCACTTTATAGTAAGTGTCCAATACTCATCATGCCTCAGTTACATAGACACAATGAGACGATCCGGCGTCGTTTTCACGCGAGTGGAACGCCGAATTGGGGTTGCCTCCTTAGAGGCAGCGGGCACAGGTTCAGAAACATCTTCGGTGCGTGTTGCTGCCTGTGCTGAAGATTGGTTTCCCTCTTGGTCAGACAATAGTTGTCTTTGAGTTTGTAAAGTCACTGAGGGATTCACAGGTGCTGTTGGTGTTGGCACCTGTGCGCGATTGGAGTCAGGAACCGTAACCGTCGATTCTACTCTCATCTGGTCGATGTGTCGCTTCCAAACCCTACCATCCTCCAGGACGACTATATAGGACTTTGGCGCTCGTCGTTCCGCGACTGTCCCTGACCACCACGTTTCTTCCTGCCGGAAGTCCTTCACCAAGACGCGATCTCCAGGGAAGAACTCGCGAAGACCATGCTGCTTGTCATGATGAAGTTTCTGATCGCTCTGTTTGTTGATGACCTTCTCCTCAGTACTAGGCCGTACCAAGCTGAGACGTGTGCGTAACTCTCGGCCAAGAAACAAACTCGCTGGCGTCTGTCCTGTTGTTGCATGCTTGGTTGTGCGATAGGCCAGGAGAAAACTGTCCAAACACTGCTGAAGACTGCGACCTTGAGCCTTGCTTGCACTCAGCGACCTCTTAAAGGACTGTACCATCCTTTCTGCTGCACCGTTGCTTGCTGCATGATATGGTGCTACCTTCACATGCTTCACGCCATTTCTCTTGAGAAAGTCCTCGAATTCCTCACTGATGAATTGAGGGCCGTTGTCACTGACTACTTGCAATGGGACTCCATA
Organism: Arbacia lixula; assembly: GCA_963669155.1. Lineage (NCBI taxonomy): Eukaryota > Metazoa > Echinodermata > Echinoidea > Arbacioida > Arbaciidae > Arbacia > Arbacia lixula. The sequence continues at coordinate 3,537,045 of OZ022591.1, read as the reverse complement.
CTTGCTGAACAAGTCCCGCAATGCTGTAATGGTTGCCGTTGACGTTGTACTGGTCATCAGAACGACTTCTGGCCACTTGGAGTAAGCATCTGTGATCACCAGATAGTCCTTCTTGTCCTTCTGGGCGTAGTCTATGTGGATGCGTGTCCATGGTGCCTGTGGCCATACCCATGGCATCAATGGTGCCACTGTAGGAACATGTCGTGTCTGCTGGCATGTTGTGCATGACTTCACTATCTGCTCAATGTCATGGTCGATATTAGGCCACCAAACATGACTGCGGGCAACCTCCTTCATGCGAACCATTCCCTGATGCGCCGTATGCAACTCCTCAAGGATGTCCTTCTGTAGATGAGGAGGAACGATGACTCTGTATCCCCACAAAAGACAATCTTGTTCCGTGCTTAACTCATCCTTCCTTCTGATGAATGGTTTAAGTCTCTCATCCTGTTGGTCCTCATTCCACATTCCTGTTTTCACCATGTGAAGGACCCTTGACAGTACAGGATCTGTTCTCGTCTGGTTCCGGATGCCCTTGCTGGTTACCGGAAGGCTCTCAATGTGATAGACCGCAATGTTGTAGATGTCATCATCTCCTTGCGAAGTCTCTGGTAAAGGAAGCCTTGATAGTGCATCTGCCACCACATTCTGGTTGCCTGGGATGTACTTCAGCTCATAATCAAAAGCTGACAAAATAATCGCCCATCGTTGCAACCTCTGTGCGGCTAAGGTAGGAATCGCCGTCTTTGGACCTAGAATTCTCTCCAACGGCTTGTGATCCGTCTGTATGGTGAACTTCCTCCCATACAGGTACGTGCGAAAGCGTTGGAGACCAAACATGATGGCGAGTGCCTCCTTATCCAACTGTGCATAGCCCTTCTCATGCTGGTTCAAGCTCCTGGAGGCGTATGCTACCGGCGTCTTGCTGCCCTTGTCGTCTACGTGAGAGATAACGGCTCCTACTCCGTACGGTGAGGCGTCCACGCTCAGCTCTAGTTCCTGCTCAGGATCATAGTGTGTTAGCAGTCTGTCTGTACTGATCACGTTCTTTACAGCTGTGAATGCATCGTCACACTTCTTGTCCCATGACCAAGGCTTGGATCCCAGCAGTTCATTCAAGGGATGGGCCATCGTAGAAAGATTCGGAATGAACTGGGCATGATAGTTCACCATTCCCAACCAGGAGCGAAGTTCTGTGACATTCGTGGGCGCCGGAGCATTTCGAACTGCCTCCACCTTGTCCTTCGTTGGTTGAATTCCCTTGGATGACAACCTCCGTCCGAAGTAGACCACACTGTCTTGTATGAATGAGCACTTCTCCCTCTTCACTCTCAGCCCGAACTTCTGGAAACGTTTGAAGACCTGTTTCAGATTGTTCATGTGCTCCTCGTCTGTGCTTCCTGTAACAAGAACATCGTCCATGATCGCACATGTACCGTCAAGTCCAGATATGACCTGCTCAATGAACTTCTGCCATATCGCTGGGCTGGATGATATCCCAAACGGGAGTCTTGTGTAGCGGAAAAGACCCCGATGGGTGTTGATGGTCACCAGTTCCTGTGATGCTTCGTCCAACATCATCTGCTGATAAGCACACTTCAGATCAATCTTGGAGAACTTCTTTCCTCCCCCCAAGTTTGAGAAGACTTGTTCTGGAGTAGGAATAGGGTACTGCTCGCAATGAATCTGCTGATTAACCGTCACCTTGTAATCTCCGCAAAGGCGTACCTTTCCATCTGCCTTGGGTATGCATACCAATGGTGTAGCCCATTCACTGTAATCTACAGGGTAGATAATCTTGTCTTCCTGCATGCGATTGAGTTCTTTCTCCACCGCCGGACGTAAAGCAAAGGGAACGTTGCGTGCTTTGCAGAACTTGGGTCGAGCTCCCTCCTTCAGATGAAGCTTGGCTGGCGGGCCTTTTGCTGTCCCAAGTCCTTCCTCGAAAACGTTGGCGAATTCCTGTTGCAGAACCAGTCCAACATCTACGTCAGCTCTAATTGAATACTGGGGTTCAGGTATCAATGTCTTCCAGTCTAGCTTCAGCTTCATCAGCCATGACCGTCCCAGGAGAGGCGGAGCCCGTTTGGTAGTCTTGACAACCACCAATGCCAACGTCATAGTCTGGTTCATGTACTTGACTCTCACATCGATTTCTCCTGCTAGCTCCAGCTGCATGCCTGCGTACGTATGCAGTGGACGTCTGACTGCATGCAGCTTCAAATGCTTGAAGTGTTTCTCGTAGTCCTCCTGGTTGATGATAGACACAGCGGCTCCAGTGTCTAATTCCATGTCAAGTTCAACTCCCTCAACCTTCATGGGTACCATAATTGCTGGATTGGATCCCCCATGACCTATGTTGAAGACTGAATCAAGGAAGTCAACATTGTTTCTACCGTCGTAAGCTCCGTCATCGTCGTCTTCTTCCACTTGCCTCACAGATCCACGACCACCATCTCGCCGACGTGGAAAATGTGGTTTTCCTCTTTCGTTACCACCCGACTTGCACTCAGACTTCAAATGTCCCTTTTTCTGACACTTGAAACACACTGCATCTTTGTACTTGCATTGCTGCGGTGAGTGGTTAGACAGGCCACATCGGAAACATCTGAAATTAGGCCGCTTACTTGTACTTGAAGTAGATGGACCTTGCTTGGAGTTGAAGTGGGGATTAGCATCCTTCCGTCTTGTGTGTGTCACCTTGTTTACCCTCTCTCCGGCTCCCTTGCCACCGGACATATCTCTGGTATTCATGATATTAGTCGATGCTGCTTCTTCTGCCAAAGCTGATTCTACCGCTTCTTTGAAAGTGTAGTTCTTGGTCAAAAGCTTCTTCTGCGTAGAGCTCGAGTGCAGACCCGCAATGAAGCGATCCCGTAGAGCTTCCTCCAGTGCTCCACCCGTAAATTCACATGAAGAGGCAAGCTTTTTCAAATGTGAGACGTAACTGGATATCGTTTGTCCCTGTGCCTGTTTGGCGTTGTGAAACTTGAACCTTTCAGACACTACCAGACGCTTTGGGCGAAAATGTCCCCTCAAAGCCTCACACAGGTTAACGTACGTTGTGTCACTTGGTTTGTTTGGGAATGACAAGTCTCTTATCGTTTTGTATGTGTCACTACCAATACTGCTCAGGAGAATAGCTTTGCGTTTACCTTCATGCTTGGCTTCAGTTGTGATATCCAAAGCAATGAAATATTGGTCAAGCCTGTCCAAATATGCTTCGATATCTCCGTCTTTGTCGAACTCCTCAAATAGTACTGACCGTGATGATGCTGAAGCCATCGTGACTCGTCTCCGTGCAGGCGTCGTACCCGTGAACGTGTCCGAAATACATGCATCAGTTATAACCGCGAATCGAGTACGTGGGACTGCCAGTCAATCCTCGCATGAAATGAACCTATACGTCGCCGTGTTTCTCCCTGAAATTTCTCGTTTTTCAAGCTGGTACATTATCCTGGACGATCCCATCCTCGTCGCCAGTGTCATATCTCAGACCATACCTCATTCAGTTCAGTCATCCATCCAGGACTACCAACATAATGACGCTAGGCAGTGATTTACAGTTCAGCCGTTTACTGGGTACTAACGTGTTTCCATGGTAACCACGGAGGCTCGGGGTTGCATACACCACAGGCTGCAATCCTGCATGACATCACAATGGATCAATCGCGATCAGAGCTACACGTGTTGGGCATTCTTGGCAAACACTTGACGGGTCCATGGATGAGGAAATTCTACACCTCAAGTGAGACTGAGCTCAACCACGTTGATGGTATCAAAGTAGTGGAAGGAGTCATTAAAGCACTGAGGGAAACCGCTAATCATCCGGAGACTATGCTTGCTGCTACAGAGGATTTTTTCGGTGAGCAACTTGAAGTTGATGAAACCTTGCAGGCATTGCGAGAATTCGAATATGATGAGCACCAGTTTTGTGCATTGATGAAAAGTTGTCTCAACGCAATAATCGAGGTCTTGGAAAGACAGTACAAGAAGTACTTTCAAATTGACATTACAGACAAGCTGCGTGAGGAAGCAGAGTCTGCCAGGTCCCACAACATCGACGCTGAAGAGGTAATGGGTATGTTTAGCTCGCTTAAGAAGAAAGCCCCAAACGCCACCATGTGCTACTTGTCCTGCAGAATGAGAGCCTGCAAAAACAAAACAGTCCAGTATTTGGATCAGTTGGAGGAGGGAAGGAGAGAGGATGTGCTTCAGAAAGCCGTAAGATGGGGAAGAATGCAGAGGAATAGAAGGAAAAAGAAGCAGATAGAGCTGAGAAAGGAGATCATTCGAAGACACAAGGAGAAAGAACAATCACACAAAACAAAAGAAAGAAGAAAGGTAGAGAAAAAAATGAAAGAGAGAGACATAGAAAAGGTTAGAGAGGCATTCCCTCATTTGGATTTTTCAGAATCGAAGTGTGAAATGATGAAAGACATTCTGAACGGTCGAGTTGTGGGTAGAAAAGCCTGCCATGCCTGATATGAGCAGCAAAAAGTGGAGGTGTACAATGCAAAGTGCGAGAAATTGAAAACTGATATTTACCGGGTGGCATATTGGTCACAGTCTGAAAAGTATGATGATGCTACCGATTACAACATTTCTATGTATCGCCTTGCAGCCGATGTCTTGTATGGAGATCTGGTGTTTTGTTAAAAACTTGCTTCATGAGTGCCATATGTTTTTTATTGGTAAGAACAGCAATGTGATAAAAATGTACATGTAAATTAAAGGCCACTAATGAATTTCAACTGTAATACACTGTAATAATTGAAACAATAAGGTTGTTAACCCTATTCTGGTGTGTACAACATAGGAGGAAACACATACAAAATGACACATACAATTGGAATTGATATTTGAGAATGAATTTATTGATCAATACCAATGTCCCATATATGAATCAAAAGCTTCGAAGTTAAACTTTGACATGGTGAAAAAAAATGTAAATAATATTCACATTTATGCAGATATCAGCTAATTAATATTCATGAGATTTTTTCCAAATATACAAATTTGTATTAGCTGTCAATACAGTAACGTCAGCTTTGAAAGTAATGTGTACAATTATGTACATCACCAAATATGTACCCAAAGCCAGATTGTGGTGTATTGGATCTCGTGAACTCAACTATAATCAGTTGAATAATTAATTACTCATTAAAGACTAATTAATCAATTTGTTAAAATTTGGTTAATTACATATATGTTGCCTAATAGCTGATGACACAGTAATATCTTGTGTTTATGCAGGCTTTCCCAAATTCAAATAGTGCAGTATTACTGTATCTCTCGAACTGACCATAATTAGTGAATTAAGTACTTATAATGACTAATTTATTAATTAATAATATATTAATCAATTCTATGACTTTGTAGATGAATACAAACTTCAAATCAGAATAATATCTTTGCAATGAAAGAGGTTCATACATATTTTTTTTCCACTGAAAGATGCATTGATTCTCATAATTCTTGTGAACGTTCAGATATTGTTACTATGTAACAATTAATTAATTAATTAATTTTCTCATTTTCTTTCTTATTTTATTGAACATGATAAATTGGGTTGTTAGTGCTCAGCATATCATTTTCCATAATTCCTGAAAGTTTCATGTTAAAATCTTATTGTTTAAGAAAGTTATGATCATTTTTGTGCCAAAAAGGTGTACTTTGGTCACAGCTTCGATCACAGCTTTTGTCTTTCAAAACAAAGGATAACATAAGAATTAAATTAGCGATATTCTCCCGTTAAAAATTTGCATAACTTTTTTATTACTAGGCCTGTGATGATGGGTGAGGTATCAAATTAAAGGTCTTGTTGAGCTCTAAATGATGACACCAACAATTTACACTTATATTGACTTTCATTTTTTTTTGTAACATACCTAATATATGAGAGGGAAAGGAAAGGTATCTGGAGCAAAAAAAAAACATTAAAAAAAAATCAAGAGAAAGATGGCAAAAACAAAAGGCAAGGAGAGGAAGAACATGAGAAAGAAAAATGACAACAACAAAATGAAGGGGGAATGATAACAAGAACAAGAAAAACAAGTAAAACACAGAAAAAGGGGGAGGAGGGGCATCAAAAGAGCAAATCTCAAGAATTTTATGAAATGAATATTCAAGGACTCTCCACAAACTCAAACTGTGTTTATGAGCACCATGTATTGATCTGACCTGGACAAGGTATCACCTGAACTGGGAAAGGTATCACCTGACCTGGACAAGGCATCATCTGACGTGGGCAAGGTGTTACCTGATCTTGGCAAAGCTTTCACCTGATTTAGATATGGTATCACCTGACCAGAGCAAGGCATTACCTGACCAGGACAAGGTACATGTAGTGAAAGATGAATCACAGTTTCAAAACTTTCATTATTATTGCTGTTATTTTGGTTTTGAGTAAATAGCGCCCTCTTGTGGACAGTACTTGCACAAGATATGACTGACATGGCAGCAAGTCATGAACTGTTGTTGAGGACAGAATTTGCTTCCATCTATTACATCAAAGGCCCAAGATGAAGCATTTTCTAACATAAGGAGGCAAAGAGGCTAGTAAAACTATTGATTATTTTATGTTGGAATTATATTGGAGGATAAAGTTAATTCTGATAGGTTTGTTTGTGAAAGTGAATGTACACTATTAGCTGTATGCATGTTTAATGTACACCATGTATAATGTACACAATGTATAGTGCACACAGTGTAGAATGCAGTAAAAAGGGTGTCAGTGATACATACTGCTTTTCTCTATCTGAGATGTTCAACTCTGTAGTGTCTAAGTTTGATATATATGTTGAAATGTTGTGGTGTTTAAGTTACCTTAATCATGTATTGTGATCGACAAGATGTATTGATGTTGGCTTAATATTTTTGTACATGTACTTATTATGTTTCCTTTGTTAATCTCTGTTTATTTCAGTTTTCACTGAATTTCTACATGAAATAAAAGACCAACCGAACAGCAAATTCCTGTCGAGACGTCTGTCTTCATTTAAAACGCCTCGGCAACAGTCACAGTACACGTATCACATGACCTCGCCTGACTGACTCACCTGACCAGGGTCTGGTTGTGCAGGTCCCAGACAGCGATGTTTCTGTCGCTGCAGCAAGAGAAGCAGACCTTTGAGTCTGGGCTGATGGCCAGGGCGTAGCAGGCAGGGGCGCTAGACGTCAGCTCTGCCTTGATACGGGGTGTGACCTGCGTGGCAAGGAAGGCACAATACATATTATTGCCAAAGCAAAATCAAAATACCCTTGTCAGGTTGATAATCACAACATGTATTGCAGTAATTCCGCAACAATTTAAGAGGTTAACTGTGAAATAGTAAAAACTGCAGACTTATTTCCTTTTAGTACATTTATATTTTGATGAGAAAAGCCATATGATCATGTACTTTACTATTAAATCGTACAAAAAAGAGGCTAATTGGTTCTTGTTAGTTCGTGTTCATTTGTTAAATAAAGAGTTTAGCAGTGAGGGGCCAGAAGAACGGGGTGTTTAACCTGCTGCTACAATAACCAAGTGGTTTCTATGGAGTTCCCTATGTTCATGTGCCATGGTGACAGCTACAATCGTTTGAGTCCATTGGCTGTCATCCCAGAGTAGTTACAATCACTGGTCAAGGGAACCATGGCAACAGCTACAATCCTATGACTTCATTGGCTGTCATCCCACAGGAGTTACAATCAATGGACAATAGAAGTTTCCATTCAGTATGATGTAATTAAACAGTTTGGTACTGGATTAACGCTCATGATATGTTAAAATGAAAGCATACATAATCAACCTGATAAGGGTGCTACTTTATCTTTATTTTGTCATAAATTTGAGAAATTAGACTCATTGGAAAGGAGAGAAAGCAAAAATTTGAAGTTTCTGTTCAGTATGTTATGAATATATAAAACAGTTTGGTACTGGATTAACGCTCATGATATGTTAAAATGAAAGAATACATAATCAACCTGATAAGGGTGCTACTTAAAATTTATTTTGTCATAAATTTGAGAAATTAGACTCATTGGAAAGGAGAGAAAGCAAAAATTTGAAGTTTCTGTTCAGTATGTTATGATTATATCAAACAGTCTGGCACTGAAATGACGCTCATGATATGAAAGAATACAAAATCAACTCGATAAGGGTTATCTCGACAAAGGAGATAAGGCGAAAATTAGAAGTTTCAAATCAGTGTGTTATGATTAAAAGTATGATCCTGGATTAAAGCTCGTGGCACCGGATTGGCTCTCATCATGTGTTAAACTGATAGGATACGAAATCAACTCTGCTACTATATCAATCATTCTTTTGTCTTGATTTTCACAAAATTTGACTTATTTGAACAGAGAGAAAGCGAAACGTAGAAGCCTCCATTCAGTATGTTGTTAAACAGTCTGGTACTGGATTAACGCTCATGGTACCGGACTGATGCCTGTCATATGTTACACTGATAGAATATCAAGTCAATTTGATTATGGGAAGTACTGCGTTATTATTTTTGTCATGATTTTGACAAAGTAGGACTCATTAAAAAGGAGAGTGCAGAAAATTGGAGGGTTCCATTCAGTATGTTATGATTACACAGTCTGGTACAGTCTCTGGTACATGTATTAAAATGATCGATAGAACTCTCAACAACTGAATAAGGTTGCTACTTTATCATTATTTTGTCATGATTTTGACAAAATAGAACTATTTGAATAGAGAGAAAGCCAAAAGTAGAAGTTCCCATTCAGTATGTTATGATTAGACAGAGTCATAAAGTTACAACCATGGGCGTTTCTCGACACGATGACAACTCTAACCTTAGCTCTAACTCCGATAGTTACATGTAGCACTGAGGTGATTCTCGAACTGTACCCTCAGCTCTAAATGCTGGAACTGCTCGGACCCTGTCGTATCTATTGTTCTCGATCGGACGTTCTATGATAACATTTCTGCTGCATTTTGTCAAAATTCGCTAAACATAAAATCAGCTGTGGTGGGGAAAGAGGTTTGCTTGTTTAATATCACTCCATTGAAGGCGAGATTCATGAAAAGGATAACAAATATTTCAAAATGTTGACTATGATTAGAGCATTCCGTAGATCAGAGGGCTAGTCTAGGCAATCCAACATTTTTAACACTGTTTAATGTTGAAAATTCACTCGTGTTCGCTTATTTATTTTTGAATGATGGAGTCTAGACTATGTGTGATTAAGATTTTTGCTTCAGTTGTGAATATCAACACATGTGATAACCCCTTTCTTCAATATTCAGACATTTATTTTAAGAATGGCATGTTTGCAAGACTATCATTTACATGGTATCTTTCAACACAAATATGACCAAAATGAAAAGCATTAAAGAAAATCGATGAATTGATTTAACAGAAGAAAATGAGATGATGGCAGTTATGGCACACTAATCTTCATGAAAATGATACGTTATACATCAAGCCATAGATTAATCACATTTTTAAACAATACTTCGCCCCGTATTTAAAAAAATCACAATCATTTCAACCTGATATTTTATTAATTATTGCAGAGTTTAGAGAGAAAGGCTATCAATTTGTCTGAAAATTCTGATCCAGTAATCTATATATACGAGATGTCACTGTCACTGATATCCGACTTAGCATTCTCTTCGAGAATCAGTTTAGCATTATTGGCGCTAACGTGAGTTCCATATCAGATGCCGCTGGCATTCTAATGCAGAAACAGGCCCCACGTTACTAATTAATAGTAATACTAACAGATTACTTACCTGACATGCTTGATGTCACTAGTTTCAGCTACACGCATGACACGTAAGTGCAGTGCTGAGTGCTGTTGTTGCACTTGCTCCTGCAAAAGTGAGGCGTCTTCCGATAGCCAACATGGCAACAATAAAGTGCAATAATGACTTTGCAGACTCGAAAAATGACAACAGATGTTACAGAACATAGGAAGTCTCGTCAAAATCTGCTAACCAACCTCGCAGATCACTTTCAGAGTCAACTGTATTCCAAGCGGTCATAGCTGGAGTAGCCCAGAGCTTAACGTGGTACTATGGTACATAATAACACTCACTGAGCTAGACGTACGTGCAGCTAGCTGCAGCTAGCTATGGGGTATACATATGTACTAACAATCCTACACTATGGCCCTCAAAAAGCACGCACGCGCACGCGAATTTCGAGTTCGCTACGCTGCGATTTTGCTTCATCTCGCGTCAGATGACCAGGTACGGTCAGCGTAAAATTCATCCGAACATTTGAGGATACAATACAAAAATGAATGTAGGAGATAAATAAAAAAATTATTATGGTGTCTTCTAGTCATCGGATATCTACAAACAATAGCGTTAGCATGATGCATCTTTTTCCATCTGTGTGTCTCTTCAGCGACACCATAAAAAATGGGGTCATCTGACGCTGGTGCCACCTGACGCGGTGACACCGTCACGAATTCGGGTTGATAAAATGCGTCTTGAACTTAGACTACGTCCAATCATGTCCAAACACGATTGTGCAGCGCCGCGCCCGTGTCACCGCGTCAGGTGGCACCAGCGTCAGATGACCCCATTTTTTATGGTGTCGCTGAAGAGACACACAGATGGAAAAAGATGCATCATGCTAACGCTATTGTTTGTAGATATCCGATGACTAGAAGACACCATAATAATTTTTTTATTTATCTCCTACATTCATTTTTGTATCTCCTACATTCATTTTTGTATTGTATCCTCAAATGTTCGGATGAATTTTACGCTGACCGTACCTGGTCATCTGACGCGAGATGAAGCAAAATCGCAGCGTAGCGAACTCGAAATTCGCGTGCGCGTGCGTGCTTATGAGGGCCATAGTGTAGGATTGTTAGTACATATAGCTAGCTGCAGCTAGCTGCACGTACGTCTAGCTCAGTGAGTGTTATTATGTACCATAGTACCACGTTAAGCTCTGGGCTACTCCAGCTATGACCGCTTGGAATACAGTTGACTCTGGAAGTGATCTGCGAGGTTGGTTAGCAGATTTTGACGAGACTTCCTATGTTCTGTAACATCTGTTGTCATTTTTCGAGTCTGCAAAGTCATTATTGCACTTTATTGTTGCCATGTTGGCTATCGGAAGACGCCTCACTTTTGCAGGAGCAAGTGCAACAACAGCACTCAGCACTGCACTTACGTGTAGCTGAAACTAGTGACATCAAGCATGTCAGGTAAGTAATCTGTTAGTATTACTATTAATTAGTAACGTGGGGCCTGTTTCTGCATTAGAATGCCAGCGGCATCTGATATGGAACTCACGTTAGCGCCAATAATGCTAAACTGATTCTCGAAGAGAATGCTAAGTCGGATATCAGTGACAGTGACATCTCGTATATAGATTACTGGATCAGAATTTTCAGACAAATTGATACTGATAGCCTTTCTCTCTAAACTCTGCAATAATTAATAAAATATCAGGTTGAAATGATTGTGATTTTTTTAAATACGGGGCGAAGTATTGTTTAAAAATGTGATTAATCTATGGCTTGATGTATAACGTATCATTTTCATGAAGATTAGTGTGCCATAACTGCCATCATCTCATTTTCTTCTGTTAAATCAATTCATCGATTTTCTTTAATGCTTTTCATTTTGGTCATATTTGTGTTGAAAGATACCATGTAAATGATAGATAGTCTTGCAAACATGCCATTCTTAAAATAAATGTCTGAATATTGAAGAAAGGGGTTATCACATGTGTTGATATTCACAACTGAAGCAAAAATCTTAATCACACATAGTCTAGACTCCATCATTCAAAAATAAATAAGCGAACACGAGTGAATTTTCAACATTAAACAGTGTTAAAAATGTTGGATTGCCTAGACTAGCCCTCTGATCTACGGAATGCTCTAATCATAGTCAACATTTTGAAATATTTGTTATCCTTTTCATGAATCTCGCCTTCAATGGAGTGATATTAAACAAGCAAACCTCTTTCCCCACCACAGCTGATTTTATGTTTAGCGAATTTTGACAAAATGCAGCAGAAATGTTATCATAGAACGTCCGATCAAGAACAATAGATACGACAGGGTCCGAGCAGTTCCAGCATTTAGAGCTGAGGGTACAGTTCGAGAATCACCTCAGTGCTACATGTAACTATCGGAGTTAGAGCTAAGGTTAGAGTTGTCATCGTGTCGAGAAACGCCCATGGTTGTAACTTTATGACTCTGTCTAATCATAACATACTGAATGGGAACTTCTACTTTTGGCTTTCTCTCTATTCAAATAGTTCTATTTTGTCAAAATCATGACAAAATAATGATAAAGTAGCAACCTTATTCAGTTGTTGAGAGTTCTATCGATCATTTTAATACATGTACCAGAGACTGTACCAGACTGTGTAATCATAACATACTGAATGGAACCCTCCAATTTTCTGCACTCTCCTTTTTAATGAGTCCTACTTTGTCAAAATCATGACAAAAATAATAACGCAGTACTTCCCATAATCAAATTGACTTGATATTCTATCAGTGTAACATATGACAGGCATCAGTCCGGTACCATGAGCGTTAATCCAGTACCAGACTGTTTAACAACATACTGAATGGAGGCTTCTACGTTTCGCTTTCTCTCCGTTCAAATAAGTCAAATTTTGTGAAAATCAAGACAAAAGAATGATTGATATAGTAGCAGAGTTGATTTCGTATCCTATCAGTTTAACACATGATGAGAGCCAATCCGGTGCCACGAGCTTTAATCCAGGATCATACTTTTAATCATAACACACTGATTTGAAACTTTTAATTTTCGCCTTATCTCCTTTGTCGAGATAACCCTTATCGAGTTGATTTTGTATTCTTTCATATCATGAGCGTCATTTCAGTGCCAGACTGTTTGATATAATCATAACATACTGAACAGAAACTTCAAATTTTTGCTTTCTCTCCTTTCCATTGAGTCTAATTTCTCAAATTTATGACAAAATAAATTTTAAGTACCACCCTTATCAGGTTGATTATGTATTCTTTCATTTTAACATATCATGAGCGTTAATCCAGTACCAAACTGTTTTATATATTCATAACATACTGAACAGAAACTTCAAATTTTTGCTTTCTCTCCTTTCCAATGAGTCTAATTTCTCAAATTTATGACAAAATAAAGATAAAGTAGCACCCTTATCAGGTTGATTATGTATGCTTTCATTTTAACATATCATGAGCGTTAATCCAGTACCAAACTGTTTAATTACATCATACTGAATGGAAACTTCTATTGTCCATTGATTGTAACTCCTGTGGGATGACAGCCAATGAAGTCATAGGATTGTAGCTGTTGCCATGGTTCCCTTGACCAGTGATTGTAACTACTCTGGGATGACAGCCAATGGACTCAAACGATTGTAGCTGTCACCATGGCACATGAACATAGGGAACTCCATAGAAACCACTTGGTTATTGTAGCAGCAGGTTAAACACCCCGTTCTTCTGGCCCCTCACTGCTAAACTCTTTATTTAACAAATGAACACGAAATAACAAGAACCAATTAGCCTCTTTTTTGTACGATTTAATAGTAAAGTACATGATCATATGGCTTTTCTCATCAAAATATAAATGTACTAAAAGGAAATAAGTCTGCAGTTTTTACTATTTCACAGTTAACCTCTTGAATTGTTGCGGAATTACTGCAATACATGTTGTGATTATCAACCTGACAAGGGTATTTTGATTTTGCTTTGGCAATAATATGTACTGTGCCTTCCTTGCCACGCAGGTCACACCCCGTATCAAGGCAGAGCTGACGTCTAGCGCCCCTGCCTGCTACGCCCTGGCCATCAGCCCAGACTCAAAGGTCTGCTTCTCTTGCTGCAGCGACAGAAACATCGCTGTCTGGGACCTGCACAACCAGACCCTGGTCAGGTGAGTCAGTCAGGCAAGGTCATGTGATACATGTAATGTGACTGTTGCCGAGGCGTTTTAAATGAAGACAGACGTCTCGACAGGAATTTGCTGTTCGGTTGGTCTTTTATTTCATGTAGAAATTCAGTGAAAACTGAAATAAACAGAGATTAACAAAGGAAACATAATAAGTACATGTACAAAAATATTAAGCCAACATCAATACATCTTGTCGATCACAATACATGATTAAGGTAACTTAAACACCACAACATTTCAACATATATATCAAACATAGACACTACAGAGTTGAACATCTCAGATAGAGAAAAGCAGTATGTATCACTGACACCCTTTTTACTGCATTCTACACTGTGTGCACTATACATTGTGTACATTATACATGGTGTACATTAAACATGCACACAGCTAATAGTGTACATTCACTTTCACAAACAAACCTATCAGAATTAACTTTATCCTCCAATATAATTCCAACATAAAATAATCAATAGTTTTACTAACCTCTTTGCCTCCTTATGTTAGAAAATGCTTCATCTTGGGCCTTTGATGTAATAGATGGAAGCAAATTCTGTCCTCAACAACAGTTCATGACTTGCTGCCATGTCAGTCATATCTTGTGCAAGTACTGTCCACAAGAGGGCGCTATTTACTCAAAACCAAAATAACAGCAATAATAATGAAAGTTTTGAAACTGTGATTCATCTTTCACTACATGTACCTTGTCCTGGTCAGGTAATGCCTTGCTCTGGTCAGGTGAAACCATATCTAAATCAGGTGAAAGCTTTGCCAAGATCAGGTAACACCTTGCCCACGTCAGATGATGCCTTGTCCAGGTCAGGTGATACCTTTCCCAGATCAGGTGATACCTTGTCCAGGTCAGATCAATACATGGTGCTCATAAACACAGTTTGAGTTTGTGGAGAGTCCTTGAATATTCATTTCATAAAATTCTTGAGTGAAAAAAAACAATCATGCCAAGTTATGTTGCTCAAAACCTCTTCAATAAAAAAGTTATGCTATTTTGCTTAGGGTGAGGGGGGGGGGGCTTACTTTTTTGTGTGTTTATATATGTATGTTCATACATGTTCTTACATGTAACTTTTTCAAAGTCGGCAATGTTGCTAGATTGATTCATGTAATGCGAGCACGTCTGCCTGACGTATTTCCAGTTGTGTGTGTGTGTATCTGTGTGTGTTTTCCTATCTTTCAGCTATCTTGTGAATCCAGCACATTTGTACAAAATTCCTTGGTGAATATCAATCGTATTTTTCTTTCTATATAAAAAGTTGGAGGATTTCCTGCTGGAAGGATTACGGGACAAGTATACCGTTCATCAAGTACCAAAGTTGGGGTAAGTTGTACTTTGCATTTTGTTACTGGTTAACCCTTCCAATAAATTTAGCAATAACCATTCATATTGCAGCCTTTTCTAATAGAAACCAAATCATGTTTTTTGCTTGTATTGCCTGCATTGTATTTGTGTGTTCCTTGGTTTGTTGTTTATTTTAAGTTTTTTTCATTATATGTGTATATCATTCTTCTTCAATTGGTGGGCTTACACCCTGCAAGCTCTACTGCTTAGTTGGTCCTCCTTCCCTTTAATTTTCATACATTCTTTTGTTTGCATTTTATATTTTGTTTCCATTCAGTATATGTTTCAGTCTGTAAATATTGAAATTTGTAATTGTTAATTTTTTTCTGTTAAAATTTATCAATATTGTATAGATTGGAAGTGGAAAATTCAATTCAATTCAGTGTAAACACCAGTCATTGTGGAGAGTATCAACACGTACAACACTTATCCATAATTATGTTATGTAATCATCATGCATCAGCTCACCTGTCCATGTAAGGAAGAGGTGATGAAATTTTGGTCAGATAAGGGCAAAATAGTCATGGGATCATTAAGAAAATATTTTTGGCTGAATAACTTTAGAACTATTTGAAGAGACTCTCTCCAAACTTCGATGAAGTATGTGTATGCATGTAAGCGTGAATTTGTTAGATTGTGTTCAAAAGGAGATCAAAGTTGTCGGGTCATAAAGCAGGTACATGTTAACATCACAAAACATGTTATTATCGTAAATAATTTCGGTATTATGAATCAAATTCTCACATATTTGGATCAAGTACGTGTAATGCAGCCGTCAATGAGAATCTTGACCCTACCTTGTCCAAGACTTCACTTTCATCCACCTTTTGTCCTGAAGCTCCATAACAAAAACAATTACCCATCATCCACATTTATTTATTAAAAATTAGGTCAGGATTTTACCCTTCAGTGTAAAATGTTTTTTTTTTCAAGATTCAACAGCTTGAATTATATATTACACATAGATTTACTTACGGGTATTGCCTTGTGACACTCAGAAAACATTTTCGGCCTTCAAAAAAGAAGGCGAAGATTCACAGCTGCCTAAAATAAATGCAGTAAAGATTACAATTGCATTGATTTTCTATAGGTGAAGATTGAACGTCGAGTTGACGTCAAATAGTTGGTGACCCCTGGATAGGGTGGGGTAAAGATTCCCATTGACGGCTGCATAAGCGTGTACATATGGCCTAATTAGATTATGTCGGAAGGAGGTCAAGGATGTCGTTGAATTTAAAACCAATTAAGAACACTGATAAAAATGTCTTGTTACTTTTGCTAACTTTATAGCTATCGGACACATTTGCACTGAAAGTGCATGAAAAATGTGTAAACATGTACACTCCAACTCAAAGGCATTCGCATAGGGAAAGGGAAAGGGAAGAAAGGGAAGGAGCCCCAGTTTTAAACCACGGTATATTTTGTCCAGTCCAACATGAAACAAAATGCATTTTAGGCTAAAGCATCATGTTTCATGCTGAACTGGACAAAATATACCGCGGTTTAAAACTGCGGCTCCTTCCCTTTCTTCCCTTTCCATATGCCAATTCATTTGAGCTGTAGTGTAAGCATTAAATATTGGAGCAGTCATGGAGGTTACTATCACAGAATACTTTACTGATCTGGTAATAGCCGAGGCTTGAATTTCGAATGCGTGCAAGCGATAATTCATCTAGTTTTTATTGTTATCACACTTACTATCGAACACTTATCATTATGTAAGCAGTATTTATTTCAGTTGACTAATTATCACACTTCTCATATACAATGTAGGAACTTGTTTACATTCATCCCCGATCGACTGAATGTTCCGGAAACGTTGGTGGAACAACTGGCTGCATGGAAAATACCGCAGTAAGTTATATAATTTTCTAGTACTATTACAGCTACGCATTACATGCTTGGGCACACAACGTACTTGCAAATACCATTCCCTTTCTCCATAGATCCCTATTCTGTGCCATTCTGGTTGTTGGTAGTTGTTAGTTTGTGCACACGTAGATCTTTATTGATGGTTGTGAGCCAGGTTAGTTTTGGGCCAACTCCGGGTTTCGGTACATGACGTCTCACCTCTTGTAGTGCCATTTTAGCTGGTGTCTCGTCTGCTAGGCGTGGGGCACGTCCAAGCTATCTCATTCTTCTGGTACAGATATTTATTCCCTGTGGTTTTATAAGGTCAGGGGAATCTTTTATCTGCTATTTATATATATTTTTCATGGAGGTGTTAATTATTTTTTACATTCTCTTTTACATTCTCCAAAGAAATCCAAAGCATCAGAAAATAAATGATCTTTTATAATCATATTTTTTGGATGTACACAATGCCAGTATCCGCAAGCTCAAATAATTGTTTGGCATTTATCTCTTGTTTAGAGATGCAATAACATATGCCATAACATGCAGGGAAGATACCAAATATGTCTTCAGAATGTTTTTAAAGATTCCAATGTAGTGAATAAATATACTTATTTTTGAAATAAATTGAAATATACAGCCAGGGGCTGATTGAGGCGCATTTCGCATTCATCTATGTTCCTGCTGAAACATTATCTCCCAATTTTTATCTGCAATTCATGCAGCTCGAAATACTTGGGTGACGTTCTTCTTCCAGAAGCAGTTGAGGCTCTCGTCTCATTGGTATGTTTAGAGTAATTTAATTCGATTACTTCACTTCCCTCGCTGCTAATTTCGTATTTATGGCGTGCTAGTCAAGAGATTCAAACACTTCAAACATTGTTCGGCGTCTTTTCCTTTGTGAAGAAACAGGCATTGGTGAAGAGCATGTGAGGAAAACAAAAATTAAGCATAGTACAATTCGGTTGCAACTGATAGTTCATTATTTCTTTCCCTCTATATATCTGAATTTGCTGAGGTAAACCCTATTCTAAGTGACACCGCCCACCCCCATTCTAAATGACCACCCTTAAAAAAATTTGCGATTGCATCGGTGCGGAAAATGTTTTCACCGTGAGACTCGCTGACTTGTTACTTTCAAGTCTTGCACAACGTTAAATACCATTTTCGCGTCCAGTTATGATGTCGCGCCACCTTTTTATGATGCATGTCAGACCAAGAACTGGCTCACAAACTGCATTTTGTGTACAAAGTCTATGTAAATTGAGTTTTTAGTTAAGAATTCGTAAAACTATGAATATTTTCTCTGTTATGGGCTAGAATCAATATTTTTGGGCATAAATATGCTTACTTCTCATACCAATTTTTTTTATCAAAACAATAGCAACATTCAAGACAGTCTATATAATTTCATGAAGGGGCTTCATACCAAGGCAATTACGTCAATTTATTACCGTGTGTAGGGAACAAGTAGTTTATCTCTATCCTGGGTGTAAAAGCTATTGTTATCAAGTGTTCCTCTTTGTAATGCATCTTAATTAAATCCTTTTTTGGGAAAACAGCATCAGCATTTTATGGGATGAACCATACGGTTAAAAAGGAGTGACCTGACCATCATTACCTTACTAGTAATTATTACTTAAGATTAAAGCTCAGATATAAAGTGGTGGTTCTCAAAATGTATTTGGCTAGTATGAAACTACTTTAAAGTGCAATACAAATTTTAGGATGATATATTTTCTTTAAGTTATTTGCCCTTGATGAACGTCTGGCACCTGTCAGTAGCGCAAAATACAGATTTTCATAAAGATCCAGTCTTGAATATTACTGCAGCGAGCAATGCCTTTGAGAAAATTAATGATAACTGGTGTTCCATCATTTCATTTTTATAAAAAATCAATCTAAAAGAATCATGAATATCTATTACTTAGTTATGGGTTTTATCATTCTTATCCTCATAAGCCGTTCTTTCTATCATTTGTTTCTTCGTCACTGCAGATGAGCTGGGATAAGTGAAGTGGATGGATGAAGCAAGTCATTAGGGACTTTTCGATTGGGTGAACGAGAGTGATGTGACGCCCGGCGGCAGGCGTATGTCAACGCGTTTACTCCCTACGTTGAGCCGCTCCTGAAATGCATTTCGATTTCGGGCGTCACGTCTAGTCAAACCAGTAGAAACCATTAGAGACCAGTGAATTCTATTGGTGCCATGGAGACCAGTATAACCAATAGAAACCAGTAAGACCTAATGGTTTGAAAAGGAGTGTCAAAAATTCAAAGTCAAACCAGTAGAAACCAATAGAAACCAGTGAGATCTAATGGTTTGAAAAGGAGTGTGAAAAATACAAAGTCAAACCAGTAGAAACCATTAGAGACCAGTGAATTCTCCTGGTATTGGAGATCAGTAGAAACCAATAGAAACTAGTGAGATATAATGTTTGGAAAAGGAGTGTGAAAAATACTAAGTCAAACCAGTAGAAACCATTAGAGACCAGTAGAAACCAATAGAAACCAATAGAAATAGAGATGCTCATGAATATTCATGCATGTATTTACGTGTCCTAATTTTGTACTTTTAGATAGATAACCTCCACCTAACCAGATAAAAGGAATTTTACCAAGTAATGATTTCAAGTTTAAACATAAAATAGTGAATGTCACCTACTTAAGTGAAGATAATAATGATAACAACAACAAAAATGATCTTCTTAAATGTAAGTTAGAGTAACCAATATCTTATGAACCTTATAGCCGTACTGCTATATATATGAAAGTCTGTGAAGGATAGAGTAGAAAGTAGGATAGGTATAGGATAGAATAGGAATAAATATAGGATAGGATTAGATTAGGTTAAAACATTAAGGAAATATGCCATAATTCGGATTATCATATACTAAATTGAAATCGATATTTCATCAATATTTTTAATTTTGATTCCTATTGGTCTCCTGATGGCTCCAGTAGGTATTTTACTAGTTTCTACTGGTATTCTGATGGATCCAGGAGAAATTGCTACTGGTTTCTACTGGCACTCTACTGATATTTTTCTAATGGTTTCTACTGGAAATCATTTCACTTTCCATATTCAAACCAGCAGAAAAATTCCAGTAGAAACCAGTAGGAAGCTCTATTGGATCCAGTACAGATTCCTACTGGTTTCTACTTGTCTTCTACTGGTCTTCTATTGGATCCAGTAGAGATTCCTACTGGTTTCTACTGGTATTCTACTGGCATTTTTCTAATGGTTTCTACTGGAAATCATTTCACTTTCCATATTCAAACCAGTAGAAAAATTCCAGTAGAAACCAGTAGGAAGCTCTATTGGATCCAGTAGAGATTCCTACTGGTTTCTACTGGTCTTCTATTGGATCCAGTAGAGATTCCTACTGGTTTCTACTGGTATTCTACTGGTCTTCTATTGGTCTTGTATTGGATCCAGTAGAGATTTCTACTGGTTTCTACTGGTATTCTACTGGTATTTTTCTAATGGTTTCTACTGGAAATCATTTCACTTTCCATATTCAAACCAGTAGAAAATTTCCAGTAGAAACCAGTAGAGATTCTAATGGTTTTTCTCTACTGGTTTCTACTGGTTTTTCGTCCTGGGAAGTCTGTCCGTCCGTTACGAATCCGTTTAGGCAATATCTTGAGAACCGTTAACCAGATTCGCTCCAAACTTGGTACATTTGTGCATTGCATGAAACCAATGAAGTGTGTAAAATATGGGTCAATTGTTATTGAGGTCAAATGTCATAGGTCAGAGAAATTTGCCAAAACTGGCCAAAAATTGCCCCCAAATAGATATTTGTCACATTGAATCCAAATCTAATGATTGAATGAAACCAAACATAGCACAGAGATGCATCACTTCATGGAGATAGACTGGTGAAGTTTGGGTAAAATTCCTGAAAGTCAAAGGTCTATGCACTTCACCCAAAATTGGCTAATTTAAAACAGACTTGATACAAGGATGGATTTACACGGACTGGTTCGATTGTAAGTAAAAAAATGTAAGAGGTCAAAGGTCCATGAACATTGCCAAACTTTGCTAACTATGAAAAAGCAGAATAAGATATTTTCATTTCACATAGGAATTCATTAGTAGGGCTACATTGCCAACAAAACATACACGTTTTCTGAAAATAAATCTAAAAAGAGCTAGCAAAGAGGCGGGCTCATATCTATCAAGTGTGTGGCAGTCGAATTGCTCTAGTTTAGTATATTTTTATAATACTTCAAACAAATACATGTGTAATGTTACCAAATCTATTTTTGACTAATGTGCTTACAAGTCAAGTTACATGGAAAATAATGATTTTGCACTATTTATTATGTTGCTAATTTAGGTAGTTATGACAATACAGGTTTAAGCAAAATAGTTTGG
Source organism: Arbacia lixula (assembly GCA_963669155.1). Lineage (NCBI taxonomy): Eukaryota > Metazoa > Echinodermata > Echinoidea > Arbacioida > Arbaciidae > Arbacia > Arbacia lixula. The sequence continues at coordinate 3,515,550 of OZ022591.1, read as the reverse complement.
CAGGGGTGTTCTCATAGTGATTATCTTCCTTTTGAAAATGCTCTACGTCAAACAGTAATTAAAATGGTCAGGATGTTTCTTTTTCTGCTAATCCCTCTGGAATAATTTTAGTGCCCTGAATCGAAAGTTAACCAAAACACAAAATCTGTTCAGTAATTTCCTGTAAGGGTGAAACAATGAAAGTGGTTGTTAAGGTGTTCCATCACTCTTACGGCATCACACACTATAAAAGGCCACTCTCTGTGACATGTGTGACCCCAAAATTTGCGTTTTTTAGTACATGATGCAATTGTGAGGTATGAGGCATGACATTTTATTTTTCATTTTGCTCAATAATCATGAAGAGTAGATCATTGGCTTCAAATGAGCCATGCAGCATCAAGTTTGGTCATCACGTCACAGATCAATATGGGCATGGATTTCGTATTACTTGTGTGAAGTATATGTCACACAAATATCGTAATCTTGTTGATATGTAGGCCATTTTGAAGCCAATGATTTACTCTTTCAATATGGAGCAAGATAAATAAAATGCATGTACCATGCCCAATATCTTAAAATAAGAGTACGGACAAAAAAAGTCATTTTGGGGGGTCACACACATCAGAGAATGGCCAAGAAAATGATGGAGATGCATGTGTTAATCACATTCAGTGATATTTCTAGTTATATCTGGGTTGCACCGTTACATTAAAAGAAACTTTCTTCGCTTTTTGTGTTTAGTTTGATTGTTGTAGAAATATCTAAAATCATGTTATACAACATTCATGTATGCTCCAGCAGTCAAAGACAAATGTTTTGATGCATCTTTAGTATTTTATTGCAAAATCATGTTTTAATGGTCGAGGTGGTTTACTTTACGAATGATGTTCTATTGCCAAAAGGAAGCAATATTAATTTGTGAAGTCCCATCATTCTTTTGATGGAACTACTTGATGCTGATACACAGTTTGTCTTTGTCTTTACCGGTAGGGGAGGGGTATTGTGGGGTCAAGGTTCAACATGTTCAAAGTGATTCATGGAGTGAGCATGACATTATTGAATACCTGTATTCAATCAATGGTATAGGACAATCACCTTCTTTTATTTACATGTTTCGGGCTTTATAATACGGTCAGTCCATTGCCCAACATATGGAGCAGCTTACCCGTTTTACGTTGTTTTTTTGGGGGGAAGGGTATGTGCAAGTCATCAATGGCGTTAAAAACATTTGTTATCCATCAGATAGATATTGTAGTTCAAATGCATCATCGAATGAAGGTTTTTTTTTTAAGTGTAGCTCACACCTTGAGGCAGAAGTGTCACTGTCATCATATATGTAATACATGTACATGATAATAAGCTTTAAAATAAATTTGCCACATATCTAATTTAATACTTTGACATTTGCGTTTGTGTTGTTTTTTGTCACTCTAGATTGTTTTGTCGACTGTACTTCCCCAGTTACAATAAATCTTTGATTGATTTACAACTACCAACCTCGATCATGAACCTTAAGATTATCCACATCCGGTCTTTTGGAACTTCCGGTTTCAAAGAAATCGTGGGAACGGGCCTTTGCACATGCAGGATCAATATTCTCTTCCACAGGGTTTGAAAACCCTGGAGTCAGTGACCATCTTCAAGGGCAACCTAAAGACATACCTGTGGTGCTTTTTACACACAACCATAAATTTTTTAACTTGTAAAGTTGGTACCTGTATTGTATTTTTTCTTCTTTTTTTCTCTTTAATTTGCTCTGAAGCACCTTGAGCAGCAAAGCAGGAGAGTGCCCTATATAAGTTCTGTGTATGTATTATTACTTTTATTAATATTATTATTACCATTACTATCTTTTCATCTGATCCGCAGTCAGTCCTATATTAAATGAACCAGTGTCTGAAAAATAGACTACAAGTATATATACATGTAGAGTTCTTTATCATTTTAATTAAAAATTGAGTCTGTGGAATAGACTACGTTACGTACAAAAATCTCGGTCATCTGATTCGGGCGGTCTTACATTGAATGAAACAGTGTCTGAAATACTAGAGAAGTATATACATGTAGTTTTCTTTATAATTTCAAATTAAAAATGAGTCTGTGGAATAGACTACGTTACGTACAAAAATATGCGTCATCTGATGCGGGCGGTCTCACATTGAATGAAACAGTGTCTGAGAAAATAGACTACAAGTATTTGCATGTAGATTTCTTTATAATTTCAATCTGTCTGTGGGGTAGACATCGTTACGTACAAAATGTCATCTGACGCTGTCGGTCTGACATTAAATGAAGCAGTGTCTGATAAAAGACTACAAGTACATACATGTAGATTTCTTTATAATTTCAATCACAATGAGTCTGTGGAGTAAACTACGTTACGTACAAAAATCTGGTCATCTGACGCTGTCGGTCCTAGAATGAAACAGTGTCTGTAAAAATAGACTACAAATATATGTAGATTTCTGTATAACTTTGATCTTATAGTGAGTCTGCGGAATAGATTATGTTGTGTACAAGAATCTGGTCATCTGACGCTGTCGGTCCTACATTGAATGAAACAGTGTCAGATAAAATAGACTACAAGTATATGTAGAACAAGTATAATGTAGATTTCTTTAAAATTTCAGTCTTATGATGGGTCTGCGGAATAGACTACTTTACATACAAAAATCTGGTCATCTGACGCGGTTGGTCCTACATTGAATGAAACAGTGTCTGAAAAAAAAGACTACAAGTGTTTGTAGATTTCTTTATAATTTCAGTCTTATGATGGGTCTGCGAAATAGACTACGTTACGTACAAAAATCTGGTCATCTGACGCGGTCGGTCATCTGACGCGGTGAGGTCTGGTCATCTGACGCGGTAACGACAATCTGTACGTGTTCCTAGATTTTAATCAGACTATTTGACGATACCGTAGAAAAATTGGGGTCATCTGACGCTGATCGTCACCTGACGCGGTGACACCCGCATAGCGTGCAATACCTATACACACACCGAATACTGCTGCTTGAACGACCTAAACAACATCGACGACCTACATGTATTACTAGCACTACGATGAACCTGAACAGGAGCAACATTAGATGCTGTGGAAAGTAAGTTTTCAAAATTTTCATCCTCTAGTTAAACTTAGTAACATAAATGCAATATACCTATGGTATCTAATGTAGAATAATGCCAGTGAGTGTGATGCCAAGTAGTCTACTGACGTACACCGGGACTGTACTTCGATCGAACCCCCAATGGCCATGCGCCCCACGCCTGGGGCGTGTGGCAAAGTATGATGCGGGTGCCTCAAACCGGCCCCCTTGTTTTCTTTTGAATATTTTCATTCCAAGATAACCAAATACAATTCTAAAATTCACACACATGTTGAACTGTAACTTGGTATTCACATTTTACATTATAAAGACAGGATAGCTCTATTTTACAGGTCACAAAAATTAAAAACCGTGGGGAATAGAGGAAAATACTGTTCAATTTAAATTAGAACTTCTATTTCAATTTTTAATTCCCGGAAAATTACTTAAACTGGAGTAATATTGATTTCTAAATGGAATTTTTGAGTAAGGTTTGGACATGGGTTGTCCGAGACCCGACGATTTCAGTAGCCTAGAGTCTACTGGAGACTGCAATAGGCCTACTCAAAAGCGCACATCATGACTTGTCGCACCGCACCGAGCTGCTCACTATACTGAGTGAGCATTTCAAGATGATTATGGTGCTTGAAATGATGTAAGTAGATCTATAGACCATGGCACTGTGGAAACGGAGCGCTTATGAATGTAATCAGTCAGTTTTTCAAGTTTCCTGAAGACTAAGAGATTTAGGAAGCTTTGCTTCGGAGATTCTATTACATGTATACAGGGTGAGTCAGAAAAAAATGGTACACTTTCTTACATGCTCATATTAGAAATACAAGAATCATAGTTCTTGTACCAGTGTCAGATAGAGCAACTCTTCCATTCTTGTTTGATACCACATGTGTGGGGAATCAGTAATGAATTTATTGGATCGGAACAGAATAATGAGTCTGGGTGAAAACCCATTAGCGCCAATTTCAACAATACCTTGCGTGATTTGGATTACACTACACAATAAGCTTGGCGCAAATGGATTTTTACACTTTTTCAAACAATGACTGTTGTGCACTCAACCATAACAACAACACTAAAACAAATTTTACCAAGCGACAAAGAAACTCTAACCATAACAACAACATGCACTAAAACAAATTTTTACTAAGCGACTAAGGAATACTTAGGCCTTACTCTATCCATACATGCTAGAAATTCTCTCTGAATCCCACATTTTCTTTAAAAAATACTGAATTCAAAAAATAACATTGTTTCTGACTCACCCTGTAAAGTGGTAAAGGCCTACTATTCTGTGGACTGTGCTCATCCCAATGCATAACAGTGGATGACATTTGATCACATTGCACTTATTGTGTTACAGGCACGTGGTGCAAAATGAATCAACATACCTGTAGTTGCAGCCTTTTCCTTTTCTACATTTTGTAAATTATGCAGATTGAAGAGAGTGCAGTCTGCAGCCGATTTTCCCAGCTCGCGGAACGACATTCAGTGATAGGGAAGATTGAAAGTCCAGACAAAGGTATTGAAGCTACTAATTAGACACTATGGTATTGATAATAATATTATTTATATCCCTCATTAATATATTCCAGTTCGTTGATTGGTTGAAAGGGTGTCACATGACCACAAATAGATGAACTATTTGGAGGAAGAGAGCTCAGAGCATGGACCTATCATGGATGGACTGCGCTCGGATAGACTTCCTTTGATCTATGAGGTCCGCCGCCTCATAACAATTCAAGACATTCAGGTGTTTTAAACAATTAGCTGTATTTCTAATTAGGTAGTGCCTTCCTCTGAATAATAAAAGACAATCTGTTTTGAGAAGCATGTCAACCTTTCAGCCTTCGCTGGGAGCTCGTAGCTGATCTATTTACACACACTGTGAATTAGTTTTGGGGTTAACGAAGGTCAATTTTGAAAAAAATTGTAGAAAGAATTTGGTCCGTAACTTTTCCGGACACCTCCGCACACGAAATTGAGATTGTTTCCATGAAAGATTAAACACTCAACAAACGATTTACAAGATATTTTTAAGGAAATATGATTCGGAAATGTGCGATATGGAGGCATTTCTCTGGCATGTTTTCTACAGTTTTCTCCTTTTATCACAAAAACGAAGCAACAATATAATCTGAAATTCAAAGAATCGTATTTTTATAAGATGTAATACTACTGCACATGCACTTCAGTTCATAAAGTGGTTCTGAAATCTTCTGTGCATACAGAATATATATTCCTCAAAATGCATCCTACATTTTGTCATGCTTGTTTGGCGGCGGATCTCCCTCGATCAAAGAGCCAAACGCGTCAAATATTCCATTGTGATATCAATGCACGCGACTGCTGTAGGAATAAATTACACTTCGTGCTGACTCCATTCCTTACACCTCTCTGCTCAGAGGGAAGAAAAGTACTATTTCGTGACGTCAGAGGGAAAAAAAGTACTATTTCGTGACGTCATGTTAAAAATAGTCTCTTTTTTCCCTCTGGACTATCGATATCCGGGCTATTAGTGATCGATACAATTTGCATCGATTCATCCCAGGTAAATGCGCGACACGCAAAATCTGCGCGATACATTTCTTTCCAGCTGCCTTTTGACGCTTTAGCGGAAAATTATTGGGCGCGCTGCCAGAACTCCCGCGGTGTTGCGGCCGAGGTGCAATTGAATTTCCGTTGGTTTGCTCAAGCCGCAGGAAATAACAAAACATCTGAATCGGGCTCCTGCGCTCGGAGCTTAGAGCATGGGCACTATATTACAAGGTCCATGGTAAGGATTAAATTAATGAGCAAAGAATATATTAATGAAGGATATAAAACAAATATTTCATGATCTTTATTCGGGAACTTTGTGGAATCTATTGGTCCCCTCGGTGAAGTGGAGGGCGTGCAGTACCATTTTCCCTCGACCTGCGGTCTCGGGAAAATAGTACCGCACGCCCTCCACTTAACCTCGGTGCAAATAGATTCCACAAGATCCCTCATGGTCATGAAATATTTGTATACTAGTTTGTAGTACCCAGTACTAGTACTCTTCATATTATTGATATGATTGATCAACCATTCTGTCAAAAAAAAAAAAATGTAGAGCAAAAAGAAGTCCGGGTGGTATGCTATTATTTTATTTTGACTAAAATCCTACAATGTATGGGGCTTTGATCCAAGACTGTGATTGGCTAATTAGTGCAGCTTTTCACTTTAGTCGGTTTTCAGAATACACTCCGACTTGCAGCTAAGCCAGTTTGGGACTTTCTTCAAGAAGACCATCCTGTAGGTGGGGATTTTGAAACTGTAATTTGTTCTGCCTGCTGCATGGGCAGTGACATTAATACCAGGCTAACCTAGGTTCTAGGCTGTGAGGTGCATGGACACAACCCAGTCTGTTAACAACTATGTCTGTTTACACAGACTATGGCCCAATCCAATCCTTGCTCCTCATGGGAAGAAGCCAGAGGAGCTATGACGTCATTAGGGCGTAGTCTATGTTACCAGACATACACTCCAGCTCAAAGGAATTGGCATAGGGAAGGGAAAAGGGAAGAAAAGGAAGGAGCCTCTGATGTAAACCGTGGTATATTTTGTCTAGTGCAGCATGGAACACGATGTTTTAGCCTAAAAAGCATCATGTTTTGTGCTGAACTGGACAAAATATCCCGTGGTTTACAACTGCGGCTCCTTCCCTTTCTTCCCTTTCCCTTTCCCTATGCCAATTCCTTTGAGCTATGGTATAGTTGATGACAGACTTGACTGTGTCCATGCACCTCACAGCCTAGTACCTAAGATACTACCAGGCTTTCACTGGCTTTTGATAAGGGCATGATGCTTTGGAAACCAATTGATTAACTTTTCATGAGTAGGACCTAGGGTACGGTTCAAAGAACATTCAATTCATTACTAACATGTATTCAACCTTGTTTTTTTTTTTGTGCCAGACGAAATTTAGCTGTCTGGGATTTGAGTGTATTATTTGAACTACAGAAATGCATTCGTGGCACATAAGGAATTCATCATTGTATACATTGTATCTCCTTTTGTAGATTGAAAGGATTCAGTAGCAGCAGCAGTTTGTCACTGTTTGGAAGCAGCAGAACTCCTGGAGAACTTCTCTTCAGATTTTTAGGTAAAATACATGTATGCAAGAACTAAAGTGCTGTATACGCCATATATTTCGCAGGTTTTTATTTTCATGAATTTCGCGAGAGTGGAATATATTTGCAAAGTTAACCACCCATGAAATTGTCAAGAAGTCCTGATCCGCGAAAAATTAGACTAGCGAAATATATGCCGTATAACTTCCGAATATATGATTTTCAAAGTACATTCCATGGACCACAATTAACTAGTAGCTCTTGTGTTTTTCTGCTTTTTATTAGTGGGACAATAATACACAAGGGCTTAAAATGACTAGAGCCGCTGGCAATTGAGTTCTTGTGGTGCGACATCATTTATAGAGGATGCTAGAATCCGTGTTTGATGGCGGTCTTACCAGCCCCACCCAGTACCAGCACTGCCCCACCTGCAAGATCTGCAAAACTTTGATGGTGGCGATCTCGCACAAGTGCGCTAATAACAGCAGTCTTTGACACTCTACGGTGCATGTACACAAAATGAGTTGTGTGCACTGTATATGTGTGTGTGGGCATTCCAGCTTTGCGCCTTGCTAGTTCCACGGCGCAGCGCGGCCCATCTGACTGAACTTTCATGTGTGCCAACCACATCAATGCTGGTGTCATGTCAGATTTACAGATGATCTTTTCAATTGACTTTCCTCTCTGCTTGCACTTTCATCTTCAATTGAAAGCACACTTTGTGTGAACATAGTCTGTAAAACTAACATTTTCTTCCATTACTATTAATATGAGATTTTCCTTTATATTTTTTCATTTACATTTGTAAACATGTAGATGATGAGTAGAACCTGACTTGAGAGGTGTTGCTGGTCAGTTCAGCCTGCTACCCTAAAGAACCTGCGATACATGTAGTTGTTGCACCTTGCTGTGGTATGACATCATGGCGTCTAGTGATTCTGAAGAGCCTTCAGCAGAGTCAACTAATCACATGATTGCATTGATACTAGAAGAAGATCTCAGTCTTGAGGAGCTCGAACAATCGTTTAAGGCAGATAACGTTGATGTCCAAGACAAAGACGGAAGAACGCCGTTGATGCTAGCCTGCATAAAAGGTCTGGATGAATTTGTTAAAGTGTTGTTAAGAAAAGGTGCCAACCCAAACATCCAGAGCAGAGACGGGAATACTGCTCTGCACTTTGCATGCATGAAGGGCAGAATTGCAGAGATGATCATTGGGTACTATCATTACTATGCTGTGGTACCCCCTCATAAAAGGCTGGCAATATTGGAAGTTTTGATGGAGCGTGGGGCTGTTCTACAGAACAACAAAAATGGATTAAACCCACCCTGTATAGCTGCTTTCTGTGGCTTGACAGACGTTCTAGATTATTTTGAACAATGTAGCAATGTGGACATAGCAACAGAGGACAAGATAAAAGTAAAAGAAATTCTTGGGGTCTCTTTACTTCTTGGAAAAGATCATCTATACAGAGCAGGAGGCTTAGAAAATGGGCATGCTGCATTTTGTTGCGCGATGAGCTATCAACAGAGCCACCCCATCATGTCGACAAAGATATCATCTGAACCGGCCAGTGGTATTGATCAGACTACCCTCAGGGAATTTGAGACTTTGGAGGCCCTCCATAAGGCAAAAGAATCCAAGCATGCTATGTATGTACATGCTCTATTTGTGAGTGAACGAGTGCTCCCACAATGCCTTAGACAAGAGGCTATCTACGATTGCTCTCTTCAGTTTGCTTGTGATGCATTATACCGTGTCGAAGCTCCTGACATTGGCTATCAGCTGCTTCTACACGCTCTTGGCTTTGAGTCCTCAGGAGCATTGAAATTTGGATCAGTGTTAGACAAGCTGGCGGTTGGTATACGTAGATATTGCCATAAACTACCTCTTGAAAGAGTCCTCCCTCAAACAGTCAATTTGCTAGCTCAGTATGAGTCAGTTCTCCAAGGCATTCCCACAAATCGGCTTCTGGCAGAGTATACAGATTTCATTGATTACCTGGGTGACTTTGCATTCAACATTGCCTTCTTCAATTCTAACTTTCAATATTTAGAATCATTGGTGCGTATGTTGGAGAACTTCGTGAGATGTGTGAATGTGAAAATGCGTGAAGAAGAAATGAACATGCTCCCCACAGTGACCCATAGAGTAATGACTTTGTTTCATGGGGCATTCGAAGATTACGAAGACGGTGAAATGGACTGGTCTTCCCAGCTGCAGGTGATGTATGTGGTCTGCCGCCTTCTGTTTCTGGAGAATGTATCGTATCAGGATCAGTGGGACGGTGACACTTTGCTCCATATTTTCATTAGGATGTCTTCAATGCCCAATTATTCATGCATGTTAAACAATCTTGGAAAGGCCTTTGTCCGTCATGGCTGTCCACTTGATGCTGTAAACAAAGAAGGCGACACTGCTCTTGACATTGGCAAAAAACGAGAGACTGATGATGATGATGAATATTACAGAGATCTGATAGCCATTGTTACACCACCCACATCTCCACTTAAACTGGAGGAGTTGATATTGAGAGCAGTTCTGTTAAACCAAGTGCCGTTTCGAGAGCTGCTCCCTTTAAAGTTGTGTGAGCTTGTTGAGGGTGAGAGTTCTGAAGCTAAGCTGAAGCAGTGTGTCTTGGATGCCATTGAGCATGACCGTAACATTGAGGAAAGTAAGCAAAGAGAATAAGCATCAGTAAAGCTGGCAGTGGAAATGCAAAGCTGCCATATTGGCAGTCCTGTATGTCCTTCATTTGCCACTGTTACTTTCAATCAGTTCTATCTGACCTGCTAACTAGCTAATCTTCTCAGCCTCAAGGAGTTAGCAGCGAGAGCCATTCTGACCAAAAGACTCCCATTTCAGGAGGCTCTGCCAGCAATATTGTGTGAGTTTGTTGAGGTCACTATGTCTTAGTGTGAATTGAAGGAGTCCATTTTGGGAGAGGTTAGAAAAATGTAGACGGATGTGGTAACCACAAGAATGAGCCTGCAATAAAATGATCTAGCATTTCAGTTTCTTTGTGTTGGAGAGGAAAAGGATAACAGCTGCAAAGTGTTACCAATAATTTCTTCCTCATTCATGCAGTGTTCCATTCATATGAATATGACAAATTGAGTCTCAAGGATAGGATATCAACTGTGGTCTGCTTTGAAACAGAAACTCTCTTTGGCATAGATATGAATCTTCTAGAAATTTTTTTTGCATATGATATACATGTACTATGGCTAACTCTTGCTCTACAGAGGATATCTTCTAGATTCGTGGGACGTGGGGATTCATTGCTGCAGTGCAAAGTCTGCATACATACTGTATGGCCTCGTCTCTTGTCAGATTGCTCACGCATTATGTGTTTGGGTCGTCCGTCTATCTGTCCGTCCCGAATCCGTTTATCAATATCTTGAGGACCGTTAACCAGATTTGCTTCAAACTTGATACATGTGTGTATTGCATGAAACTAGTGAAGTGTGTAAAATTTGGATCAAATCTGATCGTGGTAACATGTCAAAGGTCAATAAACTTTGCTAAAAATACCCCAAATTGACCCTTTTCGCATGAAATCAAAATCCAAGGATGCAATTCTCATTAAACATGGTACATGTTCAATGATAGATCACAATTTTGGGTTAGACAAGTGACATTTTGATTAAATTCCTGAAAGGTCAGAGGTCAAATGTCAATGAACTTTGCCGAAAATTTGCTATTATTTTATATTTATCACAATAACTTCAAATCCAATGGTGCAATTCCGACCAAACGTAGTGAAAAGATGGATCACTTCTTGGGGGGTAGACGGGTGACATTTTTGGTGATATTGCTAGAAGGTCAGAGGTCAAAATTAATGAACTTTGCATAAATGTATATTTTTTCACCATAAACCTCAAGTCCAATGTTGCAATTCTAACCAAACATGGTACAGAGATATACATGTACAACTTCCAGGAGGTACTCCGGTGAAAGTTTGGGGAAAATTCCAGAAAGTTCAAAGGTCAAGGATCAATGAATTATGCTAAAAAAATGAGCTAAAAATTGCCCGCAGATCGATATTTTTTTAAAATATATCCAAATCCAGTTGTGCAATATGAAGCAAACATGGTGCAAAATTCAGTGGTGCAATATGAAGCAAACATGATGCAAAGATAGATCACTACTTGGTTGTAGACTGTTGACATTTTTGGTGAAATTTCTCAGAGGTCAAAGGTCAATGAACTTTGCCCAAATTTGATATTTTTCAAATTGAATCCAAATCTAATGGTTCATTTCAAACCAAACATGGTACTTAGATGTATCACTTCATTGAGGTAGATTGGTGAAAGTTTAGGTAAAATTCCTGAAAGGTCAGAGGTCATAGGTTTGTGAATTTTTCCAAAATTGGGTAAAAATTGCCACCAAATTGATATTTTACTCAATAAATCCAAATCAAATCATGCAGTGTAACCAAACATGGTACAGAGATGAATCACTCCATGGAGATACATGTAGACTGATGGCATATTTTATAAAATCCCTGAAAGTTCAGAGCTCAAAGGTCAATGAACTTTTTCCAAAATTTGCTTATTTTGAATAAACTTGATACAAGGATGGATTTAGACACACTGGTTAGATTGGAATTCAGAGAAGTAACAGGGCAAAGGTCAAAGAACCTTGGCTAAACATGGAAAAACAGATAATATTTTCATTTTACATAGGAATTCACTGGTACATTACCACCAAACATACATTTTCTGAGAATGAATGTAAATGTAGAGCTACTGTGGCCAAGAGGCAGAGGCATATTTATCGAATGTGTGGCAATCGATTTGCGCTAGTTAGGTGGTCTGTCGCCAACGACAGATCACCTCTTAATTTCGTTAGAATTTTCTTTCTTTATTATTTATTATTTATTATTTATTTATTTTTATTCCAAATTTTTGTGACATGGATATCTCAACAATGCATAGGCCATATTTCATGAAATGTTCATCATGTATGGACATATATGTGAACATGTTACAGCAACATTTTCAAGGTCATGACGTCATCGTGACGTCATCTACGAGCAGTTTAATGAAAAACTATTACCTCATGTAGCTCTAGAACTGGTCATCTCTGTGTAATGAAATTTGACATGCATATAATTAATGAGTAGCTAATTAATTTCATTGAAAAAAAACGCGCGCGTACGCGTACGTTAGTGCAAAAACGCGCGCGCAAAATTTTAAAATGCTCAGAATCAACTCAAAATTGTTTTGCATATGTTTCAGGCCATTTCTAGCATTTCAAAAATTTCCGCGCGTGCGCGCGCGTTCGCGCGTTTTTTCGTGCGTAACGCGAACAAAACGTCAAAATTCTGTTTTTTTACTGGATTCATGTTACTGACACTACATACAACACGTCCTGTCATTTTGAGCCATTTCCATGCAATAACAAGGTCGTGCGGGTGCGTCAAAGTTCAAAGTCTGCGCGTGCGTCAATACGTTTTTGTGTGCAAATATTGCAAAAAACATGACTACCTTCAATCGGCCATAGCTCTTCAGAATGGCCGGTGACCCCCAATTTTTTTTCAATATTCTGAAAGAGTGGGAAATGTAAATGTGATTTAATGTTCGATTTACCTTTTAAATTTATGTTGATGTCATCATATTGCCATATGAATCGAAAAAATGATTTTTCATGTATGACGTCATGAACTTTTTTACCCGCTTTTGTGTATCTCAGTAATTCATGGTCAATTTTCTCCCAAATTTCAGTATGTTGTAGCTGAGACCTCGCTCCATAGTAGAAGTTGCCTTCATTTTTCATTTTGATGACGTCTTCACGGTGTAAATTTCATTATACGCATGAATGTCAAAATCGCACTTCCGTGTTATGTCAATGGAAGTGGTATTTATGAAATGACATGACGAGCTTCTAGGAGATGTATCTCACTAATATGTCAAGCTTTCACTCTGAAATTTCAGTATGTTGTAGCTGAGTCTACGAGCTTTCCGGAACGTTGTCTCCATTTTTTAATCAGATGTCGGGATCATGGTGAAATTTCAGCTTGAATATCGATTTCTTAATCATTCTAGCCCCTGCTGGGCATTACGTGTTAAGTGAATGGGAAGATTTGTGGCTCAATAGGTAAGGCGCCGTTTTAAGATCTCGAGGCCCCCGGTTCGATTCCTGGCGTGGGTAGGGTCAACTTTTGCATTCCTTTTGCAATGTTTATTTTGCCATCTTCTTCTGTTCTATGCCTCACTTTGTCATTCTCTTTGAGATTTTCTTTCCAATTCTTTTTTCTCTCACCCCATTCTCTTACATGACTATTAATCACGTTAGCATAAACATGTTACCATTTAGGAAATTCTCTGAAATTTTAGTATAATAGGTGCCCTATGAGCTTTCTTGAGCGCTGTGTCACATTGCTTATGGATAGTTGGTGTCACGAATGAAGGTCTATAGTTCACCGTGCATTTTCCAGCCCATGTCTGTGCATGAATTTGCCAATGCAGACCACCTGATACTTGTCCACAAGTATGTCTCGTTTATTTTTATTCCAAATTTTTGTGACATGGATATCTCAACAATGCATGGGCCATATTTCATGAAATGTTCATCATGTATGAACATATATGTGAACATGGTCCAGCAACATTTTCAAGGTCATGACGTCATCGTGACGTCATCTACGAGCAGTTTAATGAAAAACTATTACCTCATGTAGCTCTAGAACTGGTCATCTCTGTGTAATGAAATTTGACATGCATATAATTAATGAGTAGCTAATTAATTTCATTGAAAAAAAACGCGCGCGTACGCGTACGTAAGTGCAAAAACGCGCGCGCAAAATTTAAAAATGCTCCAAATCAACTCAAAATTGTTTTGCATATGTTTCAGGCCATTTCTAGCATTTCAAAAATTTCCGCGCGTGCGCGCGCGTTCGCGAGTTTGTTCGTGCGTAACGCGAACAAAACGTCAAAATTCTGTTTTTTTACTGGATTCATGTTACTGACACTACATACAACACATCCTGTCATTTTGAGCCATTTCCATGCAATAACAAGGTCGTGCGGGTGCGTCAAAGTTCAAAGTCTGCGCGTGCGTCAATACGTTTTTGTGTGCAAATATTGCAAAAAACATGACTACCTTCAATCGGCCATAGCTCTTCAGAATGGCCGGTGACCCCCAATTTTTTTTCAATATTCTGAAAGAGTGGGAAATGTAGATGTGATTTAATGTTCGATTTACCTTTTAAATTTATGTTGATGTCATCATATTGCCATATGAATCGAAAAAATGATTTTTCATGTATGACGTCATGAACTTTTTTACCCGCTTTTGTGTATCTCAGTAATTCATGGTCAATTTTCTCCCAAATTTCAGTATGTTGTAGCTGAGACCTCGCTCCATAGTAGAAGTTGCCTTCATTTTTCGTTTTGATGACGTCTTCACGGTGTAAATTTCATTATACGCATGAATGTCAAAATCGCACTTCCGTGTTATGTCAATGGAAGTGGTATTTATGAAATGACATGACGAGCTTCTAGGAGATGTATCTCACTAATATGTCAAGCTTTCACTCTGAAATTTCAGTATGTTGTAGCTGAGTCTACGAGCTTTCCGGAACGTTGTCTCCATTTTTTAATCAGATGTCGGGATCATGGTGAAATTTCAGCTTGAATATCGATTTCTTAATCATTCTAGCCCCTGCTGGGCATTACGTGTTAAGTGAATGGGAAGATTTGTGGCTCAATAGGTAAGGCGCCGTTTTAAGATCTCGAGGCCCCCGGTTCGATTCCTGGCGTGGGTAGGGTCAACTTTTGCATTCCTTTTGCAATGTTTATTTTGCCATCTTCTTCTGTTCTATGCCTCACTTTGTCATTCTCTTTGAGATTTTCTTTCCAATTCTTTTCTCTCTCACCCCATTCTCTTACATGACTATTAATCACGTTAGCATAAACATGTTACCATTTAGGAAATTCTCTGAAATTTTAGTATAATAGGTGCCCTATGAGCTTTCTTGAGCGCTGTGTCACATTGCTTATGGATAGTTGGTGTCACGAATGAAGGTCTATAGTTCACCGTGCATTTTCCAGCCCATGTCTGTGCATGAATTTGCCAATGCAGACCACCTGATACTTGTCCACAAGTATGTCTCGTTATTTATGTTACATTACATTTTTCGCAAATATTTTCTCAAACTAGATGCATTTGTGACGAAGTGTGCCAACCACATCAATGCTGGTGTCATGTCAGATTTGCAGATGATTTTTTTTCAATTAAGTTTCCTCTCTGCTTGCATTTCTATCTCTAATTGAAAGCTCAATTTGTGTGAATATATTGTCTGTAAAATTAACATTTTCTTTCATTACTATCAATATGAGATTTTCCTTTATATTTTTTCTTTTACATTTGTTAACATGTAGATGATGAGTAAAACCTGACTTGAGAGGTGTTGCTGGTCAGTTCAGCCTGCTACCCTAAAGAACCTGCGATACATGTAGTTGTTGCACCTTGCTGTGGTATGACATCATGGCGTCTAGTGATTCTGAAGAGCCAACTAATGACATGATTGCATTGATACTAGAAGAAGATCTCAGTCTTGAGGAGCTCGAACAATCGTTTAAGGCAGATAACGTTGATGTCCAAGACAAAGAAGGAAGAACGCTGCTGATGCTAGCCTGCATAAAAGGTCTGGATGAATTTGTTAAAGTGTTGTTAAGAAAAGGTGCCAACCCAAACATCCAGAGCAGAGACGGGAATACTGCTCTGCACTTTGCATGCATGAAGGGCAGAATTGTAGAGATGGTCCTTGGGTACTATCATTACTATGCTGTGGTTCCCCCTCATAAAAGGCTGGCAATATTGGAAGTTTTGATGGACCGTGGGGCTGTTCTACAGAACAACAAAAATGGATTAAACCCACTCTGTATAGCTGCTTTCTGTGGCTTGACAGACATTCTAGATTATTTCGAGCAATGTAGCAATGTGGACATAGCAACACAGGACAAGATAAAAGTAAAAGAAATTCTTGGGGTCTCTTTACTTCTTGGAAAAGATCATCTATACAGAGCAGGAGGCTTTGAAAATGGGCATGCTGCATTTTGTTGCGCGATGAGCTATCAACAGAGCCATCCCATCATGTCGACAAAGATATCATCTGAACCAGCCAGTGGTATTGATCAGACTACCCTCAGGGAATTTGAGACTTTGGAAGACCTCCATAAGGCAAAAGAATCCAAGCATGCTATGTATGCTCATGCTCTATTTGTGAGTGAACGAGTGCTCCCACAATGCCTTAGACAAGAGGCTATCTACGATTGCTCTCTTCAGTTTGCTTGTGATGCATTATACCGTGTCGAAGCTCCTGACATTGGCTATCAGCTGCTTCTACACGCTCTTGGCTTTGAGTCCTCAGGAGCATTGAAATTTGGATCAGTGTTAGACAAGCTGGCGGTTGGTGTACGTAGATATTGCCATAAACTACCTCTTGAAAGAGTCTTTCCTCAAACAGTCAATTTGCTAGCTCAGTATGAGTCAGTTCTCCAAGGCATTCCCACAAATCGGCTTCTAGCAGAGTATACAGATTTCATTGATTACCTGGGTGACTTCGCATTCAACATTGCCTTCTTCAATTCTAACTTTCAATATTTAGAATCATTAGTGCGTATGTTGGAGAACTTCGTGAGATGTGTGAATGTGAAAATGTGTGAAGAGAAAATGAACATGCTCCCCACAGTGACCCATAGAATAATGACTTTGTTTCATGGGGCATTCGAAGATTACGAGGACGGTGAAATTGACTGGTCTTCCCAGCTGCAGGTGATGTATGTGGTCTGCCGCCTTCTGTTTCTGGAGAATGTATCGTATCAGGATCAGTGGGACGGTGACACTGTGCTCCATATTTTCATTAGGATGTCTTCAATGCCCAATTATTCATGCATGTTAAACAATCTTGGAAAGGCCTTTGTCCGTCATGGCTGTCCACTTGATGCGGTAAACAAAGAAGGCGACACTGCTCTTGACATTGGCAAAAAACGAGAGACTGATGATGATGATGAATATTACAGAGATCTGATAGCCATTGTTACTCCCCCCACATCTCCACTTAAACTGGAGGAGTTGATATTGAGAGCAGTTCTGTTAAACCAAGTCCCGTTTCGAGAGCTGCTCCCTTTAAAGTTGTGTGAGCTTGTTGAGGGTGAGAGTTCTGAAGCTAAGCTGAAGCAGTGTGTCTTGGATGCCATTGAGCATGACCGTAACATTTAGGAAAGTAAGCAAAGAGAATAAGCATCAGAAAAGCTGGCAGTGGAAATGCAAAGCTGCCATATTGGCAGTCCTGTATGTCCTTCATTTGCCACCAAACATACACATTTTCTGAGAATAAATTTGTAAAGCTATGGCCAAGAGGCAGAGGCACTGTGCTCCATATTTTCATTAGGATGTCTTCAATGCCCAATTATTCATGCATGCTAAACAATCTTGGAAAGGCCTTTGTCCGTCATGGCTGTCCACTTGATGCGGTAAACAAAGAAGGCGACACTGCTCTTGACATTGGCAAAAAACGAGAGACTGATGATGATGAATATTACAGAGATCTGATAGCCATTGTTACTCCACCCACATCTCCACTTAGACTGGAGGAGTTGATATTGAGAGCAGTTCTGTTAAACCAAGTTCCGTTTCGAGAGCTGCTCCCTTTAAAGTTGTGTGAGCTTGTTGAGGGTGAGAGTTCTGAAGCTAAGCTGAAGCAGTGTGTCTTGGATGCCATTGAGCATGACCGTAACATAGAGGAAAGTAAGCAAAGAGAATAAGCATCAGAAAAGCTGGCAGTGGAAATGCAAAGCTGCCATATTGGCAGTCCTGTATGTCCTTCATTTGCCACTGTTACTTTCAATCAGTTCTATCTGACCTGCTAACTAGCTAATCTTCTCAGCCTCAAGGAGTTAGCAGTGAGAGCCATTCTGACCAAAAGACTCCCATTTCAGGAGGCTCTGCCAGGAATATTGTGTGAGTTTGTTGAGTTCACTATGTCTTAGTGTGAATTGAAGGAGTCCATTTTGGGAGAGGTTAGAAAAATGTAGACGGATGTGGTAACCACAAGAATGAGCCTGCAATAAAATGATTTAGCATTTCAGTTTCTTTGTGTTGGAGAGGAAAAGGATAACAGCTGCAAAGTGTTACCAATAATTTCTTCCTCATTCATGCAGTGTTCCATTCATATGAATATGACATAAATTGAGTCTCAAGGATAGGATATCAACTGTGGTCTGCTTTGAAACAGAAACTCTCTTTGGCATAGATATGAATCTTCTAGAAAATTTTTTTGCATATGATATACATGTACTATGACTAACTCTTGCTCTACAGAGGATATCTTCTAGATTCGTGGGACGGGATTCATTGCTGCAGTGCAAAGTCTGCATACATACTGTATGGCCTAGTCTCTTGTCAGATTGCTCACGCATTATGTGTTTGGGACGTCCGTCTATCTGTCCGTCCCGAATCCGTTTATCAATATCTTGAGGACCGTTAACCAGATTTGCTTCAAACTTGATACATGTGTGTATTGCATGAAACTAGTGAAGTGTGTAAAATTGGGATCAAATCTGATCGTGGTAACATGTCAAAGGTCAATGAACTTTGCCAAAAATACCCCAAATTGACCCTTTTCGCATGAAATCAAAATCCAAGGATGCAATTCTCATTAAACATGGTACATGTTCAATGATAGATCACGACTTTGGGTTAGACTAGTGACATTTTGATTAAATTCCTGAAAGGTCAGAGGTCAAATGTCAATGAACTTTGCCAAAATTTGCTATTTTTTTTATATTTATCACAATAACTTGAAATCCAATGGTGCAATTCCGACCAAACGTAGTGAAAAGATGGATCACTACTTGGGGGGTAGACGGGTGACATTTTTGGTGATATTGCTAGAAGGTCAGAGGTCAAAATTAATGAACTTTGCATAAATGTATATTTTTCACCATAAACCTCAAGTCCAATGTTGCAATTCTAACCAAACATGGTACAGAGATATACATGTACAACTTCCAGGAGGTACTCCGGTGAAAGTTTGGGGAAAATTCCAGAAAGTCCAAAGGTCAAGGATCAATGAATTATGCTATAAAAAATGAGCTAAAAATTGCCCGCAGATCGATATTTTTTTAAAATATATCCAAATCCAGTGGTGCAATATGAAGCAAACATGGTGCAAAATTCAGTGGTGCAATATGAAGCAAACATGATGCAAAGATAGATCACTACTTGGTTGTAGACTGTTGACATTCTTGGTGAAATTTCTCAGAGGTCAAAGGTCAATGAACTTTGCCCAAATTTGATATTTTTCAAATTGAATCCAAATCTAATGGTTCATTTCAAACCAAACATGGTACTTAGATGTATCACTTCATGGAGGTAGATTGGTGAAAGTTTAGGTAAAATTCCTGAAAGGTCAGAGGTCATAGGTTTGTGAATTTTTCCAAAATTGGGTAAAAATTGCCACCAAATTGATATTTTACTCAATAAATCCAAATCAAATCATGCAGTGTAACCAAACATGGTACAGAGATGAATCACTCCATGGAGATACATGTAGACTGATGGCATATTTTATAAAATCCCTGAAAGTTCAGAGCTCAAAGGTCAATAAACTTTTTCAAAAATCTGCTTATTTTGAATAAACTTGATACAAGGATGGATTTAGACACACTGGTTAGATTGGAATTCAGAGAAGTAACAGGGCAAAGGTCAAAGAACCTTGGCTAAACATGGAAAAACAGATATTTTCATTTTACATAGGAATTCACTGGTACATTGCCCACCAAACATACACATTTTCTGAGAATGAATGTAAATTATGTAGAGCTAGTGTGGCCAAGAGGCAGAGGCATATTTATCAACTGTGTGGCAGTCAAATTGCTCTAGTTATGTATGTTACATTACATTTTTCGCGAATATTTTCTCAAACTAGATGCATTTGTGATGAAGTGTGCTAACCACATCAATGCTGGTGTCATGTCAGATTTGCAGATGATTTTTTTCAATTAAGTTTCCTCTCTGCTTGCATTTCTATCTCTAATTGAAAGCTCAATTTGTGTGAATATATTGTCTGTAAATTTAAAAAAAAATTTCCATTACTATCAATATGAGATTTTCCTTTATATTTTTTCTTTTACATTTGTAAACATGTAGATGATGAGTAGAACCTGACTTGAGAGGTGTTGCTGGTCAGTTCAGCCTGCTACCCTAAAGAACCTGCGATACATGTAGTTGTTGCACCTTGCTGTGGTATGACATCATGGCGTCTAGTGATTCTGAAGAGCCTTCAGCAGAGTCAACTAATGACATGATAGCATTGATACTAGAAGAAGATCTCAGTCTTGAGGAGCTCGAACAATCATTTAAGGCAGATAACGTTGATGTCCAAGACAAAGACGGAAGAACGCCGCTGATGCTAGCCTGCATAAAAGGTCTGGATGAATTTGTTAAAGTGTTGTTAAGAAAAGGTGCCAACCCAAACATCCAGAGCAGAGACGGGAATACTGCTCTGCACTTTGCATGCATGAAGGGCAGAATTGCAGAGATGATCATTGGGTACTATCATTACTATGCTGTGGTACCCCCTCATAAAAGGCTGGCAATATTGGAAGTTTTGATGGAGCGTGGGGCTGTTCTACAGAACAACAAAAATGGATTAAACCCACCCTGTATAGCTGCTTTCTGTGGCTTGACAGACGTTCTAGATTATTTTGAACAATGTAGCAATGTGGACCTAGCAACAGAGGACAAGATAAAAGTAAAAGAAATTCTTGGGGTCTCTTTACTTCTTGGAGAAGATCATCAATACAGAGCAGGACGCCTTGAAAATGGGCATGCTGCATTTTGTTGCGCGATGAGCTATCACCAGAGCCACCCCAACATGTCGACAAAGATATCATTTCAACCGGCCAGTGGTATTGATCAGACTACCCTCAGGGAATTTGAGACTTTGGAAGACCTCCATAAGGCAAAAGAATCCAAGCATGCTATGTATGCACATGCTCTATTTGTGAGTGAACGAGTACTCCCACAATGCCTTAGACAAGAGGCTATCTACGATTGTTCTCTTCAGTTTGCTTGTGACGCATTATACCGTGTCGAAGCTCCTGACATTGGCTATCAGGTGCTTCTACAAGCTCTTGGCTTTGAGTCCTCAGGAGCATTGAAGTTTGGATCAGTGTTAGACAAGCTGGCGGTTGGTATACGTAGATATTGCCATAAACTACCTCTTGAAAGAGTCTTCCCTCAAACAGTCAATTTGCTAGCTCAGTATGAGTCAGTTCTCCAATGCATTCCCACAAATCGGCTTCTGGCAGAGTATACAGATTTCATTGATTACCTGGGTGACTTTGCATTCAACATTGCCTTCTTCAATTCTAACTTTCAATATTTAGAATCATTAGTGCGTATGTTGGAGAACTTTGTGAGATGTGTAAATGTGAAAATGCGTGAAGAGAAAATGAACATGTTCCCCACAGTGACCCATAGAATAATGACTTTGTTTCATGGGGCATTCGAAGATTACGAGGACGGTGATATGGACTGGTCTTCCCAGCTGCAGGTGATGTATGTGGTCTGCCGCCTTCTGTTTCTGGAGAATCTATCGTATCAGGATCAGTGGGACGGTGATACTTTGCTCCATATTTTCATTAGGATGTCTTCAATGCCCAATTATTCATGCATGTTAAACAATCTTGGAAAGGCCTTTGTCCGTCATGGCTGTCCACTTGATGCGGTAAACAAAGAAGGCGACACTGCTCTTGACATTGGCAAAAAACGAGAGACTGATGATGATGAATATTACAGAGATCTGATAGCCATTGTTACTCCACCCACATCTCCACTTAGACTGGAGGAGTTGATATTGAGAGCAGTTCTGTTAAACCAAGTTCCGTTTCGAGAGCTGCTCCCTCCGACGTTGTGTGAGCTTGTTGAGGGTGAGTGTTCTGAAGCTAAGCTGAAGCAGTGTGTCTTGGATGCCATTGAGCATGACCGTAACATTGAGGAAAGTAAGCAAAGAGAATAAGCATCAGAAAAGCTGGCAGTGGAAATGCAAAGCTGCCATATTGGCAGTCCTGTATGTCCTTCATTTGCCACTGTTACTTTCATTCAGTTCTATCTGACCTGCTAACTAGCTAATCTCCTCAGCCTCAAGGAGTTAGCAGCGAGAGCCATTCCGACCAAAAGACTCCCATTTCAGGAGGCTCTGCCAGGAATATTGTGTGAGTTTGTTGAGTTCACCATGTCTTAGTGTGAATTGAAGGAGTCCATTTTGGGAGAGGTTAGAAAAATGTAGACGGATGTGGTAACCACAAGAATGAGCCTGCAATAAAATGATCTAGCATTTCAGTTTCTTTGTTTTGGAGAGAAAAAGGATAACAGCTGCAAAGTGTTACCATTAATTTCTTCCTTATTCATGCAGTGTTCCATTCATATGAGTATGACATAAATTGAGTCTGAAAGATAGGATATCAACTGTGATCTGCTGCTTTGAGACAGAAACTCACTTTGGCATAGATATGAATCTTCTAGAAAATTTGTTTGCATATGATATATACATGTACTATGACTAACTCTTGCTCTACAGAGGATATCTTCTAGATTCGTGGGACGTGGGGATCATTGCTGCAGTGCAAAGTCTGCATACACACTGTATGGCCTTGTCTCTTGTCAGATTGCTCACGCATGTTTTGGGGTTGTCCGTCTATCTGTCCGTCCCGAATCCGTTTATCAATATCGTGAGGACCGTTAACCAGATTTGCTTCAAACTTGATACATGTGTGTATTGCATGAATCTAGTGAAGTGTGTAAAATTGGGATCAAATCTGATTGTGGTAACATGTCAAAGGTCAATGAACTTTGCCAAAATACCCAAAATTGACCCTTTTCGCATGAAATCAAAATCCAAGGATGCAATTCTCATTAAACATGGTACATGTTCATTGATAGATCACGACTTTGGGTTAGACTAGTGATGTTTTGAGTAAAATTCCTGAAAGGTCAGAGGTCAAATGTCAATGAACTTTTCCAAAATTTGCTGGGTTTTTTTATATTTATCACAATAACTGCAAATCCAATGGTACAACTCCAACCAAACGTAGTGAAAAGATGGATCACTACTTGGGGGGTAGACGGGTGACATTTTTGGTGATATTGCTAGAAGGTCAGAGGTCAAAATTAATGAACTTTGCATTCGGAGGGACTGGCATAAGTTACTATTTTTTCCTCGGGGGCTTCGCCCCTTGGGAAAAAATAGTTCTATGCCACTCCCTCCTCAGATAGATAATTTACACTATACTTTCGAACTCAATGCTTGGTATACTTGTTTTATATCCCTTTTGTAAAACAATAACAGAACAAAAATAGTCTCCTTTTTTCTCTGTCTCGATATCAGTTCATCCCAGGTAAATGCGCAACACGCCGCGCACTGCATTCACTGTGCACTAATTTACGCGCGCTCAGGTAGAGAGCATGCGCAGTAGTCACAAGGAAGAAAATAGTAAATAGAGCATGCGCAGTCCTCCCCAGGAAAAAATAGTGAAAACTATCTGGAGCTCTTCGACCATCAATTGACCAATCACGTTCCTAGAATACTCATGAATATTCATAGAAGGGATATAAACATGTATAACTTCACGGAGGTACTCCGGTGAAAGTTTGGGGAAAATTCCAGAAAGTTGAAAGGTCAAGGATCGATGAATATGCTAAAAAAAATGAGCTAACAATTGCCCGCAGATTTATATTTTTTTTTAAATATATCCAAATTTAGTGGTGCAATATGAAGCAAACATGGTGCAAAATTCAGTGGTGCAATATGAAGCAAACATGATGCAAAGATAGATCACTACTTGGGGGTAGACTTGACATTTTTGGTGAAATTTCTCAAAGGTCAGAGGTCAAAGGTCAATGAATTTTGCCCAAATTTGATATTTTCCACTTTGAATCCAAATCTAATGGTTCATTTCAAACCAAACATGGTACTTAGATGTATCACTTCATGGAGGTAGATTGGTGAAAGTTTAGGTAAAATTCCTGAAAGGTCAGAGGTCATAGGTTTATGAATTTTTCCAAAATTGGGTAAAAATTGCCACCAAATTGATATTTTACTCAATAAATCCAAATCAAATTGTGCAGTTTAACCAAACATGGTACAGAGATGAATCACTCCATGGAGATACATGTACACTGATGGCATATTTTATAAAATCCCTGAAAGTTCGGAGCTGAAAGGTCAATGAACTTTTTCACAAATTTGCTCATTTTGAATAAACTGTGATACAAGGATGGATTTAGACACACTGGTTAGATTGGAATTCAAAGAAGTAACAGGGCAAAGGTCAAAGAACCTTGGCTAAACATTTTCATTTTACATAGGAATTCACTGGTACATTACCACCAAACATACATTTTCTGAGAATAAATGTAAATGTAGAGCTACTGTGGCCAAGAGGCAGAGGCATATTTATCGATTGTGTGGCAATCGATTTGCTCTAGTTATTTATGTTACGTTACATTTTTCGCGAATATTTTCTCAAACTAGATGCATTTGTGACGAAGTGTGCCAACCACATCAATGCTGGTGTCATGTCAGATTTGGAGATGATTTTTTTCAATTAAGTTTCCTCTCTGCTTGTATTTCTATCTCTAATTGAAAGCTCACTGTGTGTCAATATATTGTCTGTAAAATTAACATTTTCTTCCATTACTATCAATATGAGATTTTCCTTTATATTTTTTCTTTTACATTTGTAAACATGTAGATGATGAGTGGAACCTGACTTGAGAGGTGTTGCTGGTCAGTTCAGCCTGCTACCCTAAAGAACCTGCGATACATGTAGTTGTTGCACCTTGCTGTGGTATGACATCATGGCGTCTAGTGATTCTGAAGAGCCTTCAGCAGAGTCAACTAATGACATGACCGCATTGATACTAGAAGAAGATCTCAGTCTTGAGGAGCTCGAACAGTCGTTTAAGGCAGATAACGTTGATGTCCCAGACAAAGACGGGAGAACGCCGCTGATGCTAGCCTGCATAAAAGGTCTGGATGAATTTGTTAAAGTGTTGTTAAGAAAAGGTGCCAACCCAAACATCCAGAGCAGAGACGGGAATACTGCTCTGCACTTTGCATGCATGAAAGGCAAAGCAGTAGACATGATTCTGGGGTATTATGCTGTGGTTCCCCCTTGTAAAAGGCTGGCGATATTGGAAGCTCTGATTGAGCGTGGGGCTGTCCTACAGAACAACAAAAATGGATTAAACCCACCCTGTTTAGCTGCTTTCTGTGGCTTGACAGATGTTGTAGATTATTTTGAACAATGTAGCAATGTGAACATACCAATAGAAGACAAGATAAAAGCTAGAGAAATTCTTGGGGTGTATTTACTTCTTGGAGAAGATCATAAATACATAGAAGGACACTTTGAAAAGGGGCATGCTGCATTTTGTTGCGCGATGAGCTATCTACAGAGCCACCCCAACATTTCGACAAAGATATCATCTCAACCGGCTAGTGGTATTGATCAGACTCCCCTCAGGGAATTTGAGACTTTGGAAGACCTCCATAAGGCAAAAGAATCCAACCATGCTATGTATGCACATGCTCTATTGGTGAGTGAACGAGTGCTCCCACAATGCCTTAGACAAGAGGCTATCTACGATTGCTCTCTTCAGTTTGCATGTGACGCATTATACCGTGTCGAAGCTCCTGACATTGGTTATCAGCTGCTTCTACAAGCTCTTGGCTTTGAGTCCTCAGAAGCATTGAAATTTGGATCAGTGTTGGACAAGCTGACGGTTGGTGTACGTAGATATTGCCATAAACTACCTCTTGAAAGAGTCTTCCCTCAAACAGTCAATTTGCTAGCTCAGTATGAGTCAGTTCTCCAAGGCATTCACACAAATCAGCTTCTGGCAGAATATGCGTATTTCATTGGAAACCTGGGTGAGTTTGCATTCAACATTGCCTTCTACAATTCTAACTTTCAATATTTAGAATCATTAGTGCGTATGTTGGAGAACCTTGTGAGATGTGTAAATGTGAAAATGTGTGAAGAGAAAATGAGCATGTTCCCCACAGTGACCCATACAATCATGGATTTGTTTGGTGAGGCATTCGCAGATTGTATGTACTGTGGAATGGACACGACTTCCCAGATGCGGGTGATGTATGTGGTCTGCCGCCTTCTGTTTCTGGAGAATCCAGCGTATCAGAATGAGTCCAAAGGTGACACTGTGCTCCATAGTTTCATTAAGATGTCTTCAATGCCCAATTATTCATGCATGTTAAACAATCTTGGAAAGGCCTTTGTCCGTCATGGCTGTCCACTTGATGCGGTAAACAAAGAAGGCGACACTGCTCTTGACATTGGCAAAGAACTAGAGACTGATGATGATGAATATTACAGAGATCTGATAGCCATTGTTACTCCACCCACATCTCCACTTAGACTGGAGGAGTTGGCATTGAGATCAGTTCTGTTAAACCAAGTTCCGTTTCGAGAGCTGCTCCCTCCGACGTTGTGTGAGCTTGTTGAGGGTGAGAGTTCTGAAGCTAAGCTGAAGCAGTGTGTCTTGGATGCCATTGAGCATGACCGTAACATTGAGGAAAGTAAGCGAAGAGAATAAGCATCAGAAAAGCTGGCAGTGGAAATGCAAAGCTGCCATATTGGCAGTCCTGTATGTCCTTCATTTGCCACTGTTACTTTCAATCAGTTCTATCTGACCTGCTAACTAGCTAATCTTCTCAGCCTCAAGGAGTTAGCAGTGAGAGCCATTCCGACCAAAAGACTCCCATTTCAGGAGGCTCTGCCAGGAATATTGTGTGAGTTTGTTTAGGTAACCATGTCTTAGTGTCAATTGAAGGAGTCCATTTTTGAAGAGGTTAGAAAAATGTAGACGGGTGAGGTAACCACAAGAATGAAACTTATGGCATATTTTTTATAAAATCCCTGAAAGTTCAGAGCTTAAATGTCAATGAACTTTTTCCAAAATTTGCTTATTTTAAATAAACTTGATACAAGGATGGATTTAGACACTGGTTAGATTGGAATTCAAAGAAGTAACAGGTCAAATGTCAAAGAACCTCGGCTAAACATGGAAAAACAGATATTTTCATTTTACATAGGAATTCACTGGTACATTACCACCAAACATACATTTTCTCAGAATGAATGTAAATGTAGAGCTACTGTGGCCAAGATGCAGAGGCATATTTATCGACTGTGTGGTAGTCGAATTGCTCTAGTTATTTATGTTACATTATATTTTTCAGGAATATTTTCTCAAACTAGATGCATTTGTGACGAAGTGTGCCAACCACATCAATGCTGGTGTCATGTCACATTTGCAGATGATCTTTTTCAATTAAGTTTCCTCTCTGCTTGCATATCTATCTCTAATTGAAAGCTCACTGTGTGTGAATATATTGTCTGTAAAATTAACATTTTCTTCCATTACTATCAATATGAGATTTTCCTTTATATTTTTTCTTTTACATTTGTTAACATGTAGATGATGAGTAAAACCTGACTTGAGAGGTGTTGCTGGTCAGTTCAGCCTGCTACCCTAAAGAACCTGCGATACATGTAGTTGTTGCACCTGCTGTGGTATGACATCATGGCGTCTAGTGACTCTGAAGAGCCAACTAATGACATCATTGCATTGATACTAGAAGAAGATCTCAGTCTTGAGGAGCTCGAACAATCGTTTAAGGCAGATAACGTTGATGTCCAAGACAAAGACGGAAGAACGCCGTTGATGCTAGCCTGCATAAAAGGTCTGGATGAATTTGTTAAAGTGTTGTTAAGAAAAGGTGCCAACCCAAACATCCAGAGCAGAGACGGGAATACTGCTCTGCACTTTGCATGCATGAAGGGCAGAATTGCAGAGATGATCATTGGGTACTATCATTACTATGCTGTGGTACCCCCTCATAAAAGGCTGGCAATATTGGAAGTTTTGATGGAGCGTGGGGCTGTTCTACAGAACAACAAAAATGGATTAAACCCACCCTGTATAGCTGCTTTCTGTGGCTTGACAGACGTTCTAGATTATTTTGAACAATGTAGCAATGTGGACATAGCAACAGAGGACAAGATAAAAGTAAAAGAAATTCTTGGGGTCTCTTTGCTTCTTGGAGAAGATCATCAATACAGAGCAGGACGCCTTGAAAATGGGCATGCTGCATTTTGTTGCGCGATGAGCTATCAACAGTGCCATCCCAACATGTCGACAAAAGTATCATCTAAACCGGCCAGTGGTATTGATCAGACTACCCTTAGGGAATTTGAGACTTTGGAAGACCTCCATAAGGCAAAAGAATCCAAGCATGCTATGTATGCACATGCTCTATTTGTGAGTGAACGAGTGCTCCCACAATGCCTGAGACAAGAGGCTATCTACGATTGTTCTCTTCAGTTTGCATGTGACGCATTATACCGTGTCGAAGCTCCTGACATTGGTTATCAGCTGCTTCTACAAGCTCTTGGCTTTGAGTCCTCAGGAGCATTGAAATTTGGATCAGTGTTAGACAAGCTGGCGGTTGGTATACGTAGATATTGCCATAAACTACCTCTTGAAAGAGTCTTCCCTCAAACAGTCAATTTGCTAGCTCAGTATGAGTCAGTTCTCCAAGGCATTCCCACAAATCGGCTTCTGGCAGAGTATACAGATTTCATTGATTACCTGGGTGACTTTGCATTCAACATTGCCTTCTTCAATTCTAACTTTCAATATTTAGAATCATTAGTGCGTATGTTGGAGAACTTTGTGAGATGTGTAAATGTGAAAATGCGTGAAGAGAAAATGAACATGTTCCCCACAGTGACCCATAGAATAATGACTTTGTTTCATGGGGCATTCGAAGATTACGAGGACGGTGATATGGACTGGTCTTCCCAGCTGCAGGTGATGTATGTGGTCTGCCGCCTTCTGTTTCTGGAGAATCTATCGTATCAGAATCAGTGGGACGGTGATACTTTGCTCCATATTTTCATTAGGATGTCTTCAATGCCCAATTATTCATGCATGCTAAACAATCTTGGAAAGGCCTTTGTCCGTCATGGCTGTCCACTTGATGCGGTAAACAAAGAAGGCGACACTGCTCTTGACATTGGCAAAAAACGAGAGAATGATGATGATGATGAATATTACAGAGATCTGATAGCCATTGTTACTCCACCCACATCTCCACTTAAACTGGAGGAGTTGATATTGAGAGCAGTACTGTTAAACCAAGTCCCGTTTCGAGAGCTACTCCCTCCGAAGTTGTGTGAGCTTGTTGAGGGTGAGAGTTCTGAAGCTAAGCTGAAGCAGTGTGTCTTGGATGCCATTGAGCATGACCGTACCATTGAGGAAAGTAAGCGAAGAGAATAAGCATCAGAAAAGCTGGCAGTGGAAATGCAAAGCTGCCTTATTGGTAGTCCTATCCTTCATTTGCCACTGTTACTTTCAATCACTTCTATCTGACCTGCTAACTAGCTAATCTCCTCAGCCTCAAGGAGTTAGCAGCGAGAGCCATTCCGACCAAAAGACTCCCATTTCAGGAGGCTCTGCCAGGAGTATTGTGTGAGTTTGTTGAGGTCACTATGTCGTAGTGTGAATTGAAGGAGTCCATTTTTGGAGAGGTTAGAAAAATGTAGACGGGTGTGGTAACCACAAGAATGAGCCTGCAATAAAATGATCTAGCATTTCAGTTTCTTTGTTTTGGAGAGAAAAAGGATAACAGCTGCAAAGTGTTACCATTAATTTCTTCCTTATTCATGCAGTGTTCCATTCATATGAGTAGGCCTGAGTCGAATCGATTATTAAGCCGGTGTTCGATCGAAGAAGTCGAACTCCGATTTCGTTTTGATGAATTCGATGCATCGACGAAATTACCAAATTGACTGGAAAACACAAAATCTTTTGTTTGATAGTCCTGTTATACACAATTTATCTTCATATTTTCACAATTTTAATTTGCTTACTTGATTCCTACTCTCTTTTGTGAGTTTTGCAGGTAACGCATCAAGAGAATGAACAGGTCGCTCGATGATCAAGCAGCTACTACATACTACTAGTACTTGGATTTGATTCGTTCACTATTATATACAGCGCAACGCGCACACAACGAACAATTGTCCATAGACTTTGTACAACGGATAGCATCGTGTGTTGTGAAAACCCGGAAATACAGTGGCAATCGTGCGTAAGGCTCATTTGCATACACGCTGCCGACGTACAGACTAATAGCGTCTCCGTACAGCGATTCGGAGACCACTGATTGGAGCATCGCGTAGATCACGTCATAACCACGTGGTCGCCAAAATAGTGATAACGATATCCGGTCACGTTGTCTGAAACCCGGAAGCGATTTTTCGACGCATTAGGGTTACGGAAAAAATATCCGGTCACGTTGTCTGAAACCCGGAAGCGATTTTTCGACGCATTAGGGTTACGGAAAAAAAAAAATCGGAACCCGGAAGCTGATTGACTTTCTGCCCGTTGCAATAGCTCTCTACAGATTCCAACCTACATACATGTATACGATGCCATATTGACGCTAATTTGTAAGATTTTGACGGAAAAACAAGAAGTAATCGAAATTCGCTTACATGTGCAGTATCGGTGAGAAAATAGATTCTCCGAGAATACCTTTCATAATTCATATAAAATATAGGAAAGTGAAATTCTAGGTCGATTTTGGTACGAGGTGATAGAGAATTGCACGCTTGTTTTGGTGGAATACTATGTGGGGAAATGGAAGGATTGCACTGCGTATGCTTACTATATTTTCATTCATAAATTGGCTCTTGGCAGTGGCTGGGTGACGTCATGTATCGATGCATCGATGTTCGATCGGCGCAAAGCCATCGAACACCGGTTTCTGAAAAAATCGATATGACTCAGGCTTACATATGAGTATGACATAAATTGAGTCTCAAAGATAGGATATCAACTGTGATCTGCTGCTTTGAGACAGAAACTCACTTTGGCATAGATATGAATCTTCTAGAAAATTTGTTTGCATATGATATATACATGTACTATGACTAACTCTTGCTCTACAGAGGATATCTTCTAGATTCGTGGGACGTGGGGATCATTGCTGCAGTGCAAAGTCTGCATACACACTGTATGGCCTTGTCTCTTGTCAGATTGCTCACGCATGTTTTTGGGTTGTCCGTCTATCTGTCCGTCCCGAATCCGTTTATCAATATCGTGAGGACCGTTAACCAGATTTGCTTCAAACTTGATACATGTGTGTATTGCATGAATCTAGTGAAGTGTGTAAAATTGGGATCAAATCTGATTGTGGTAACATGTCAAAGGTCAATGAACTTTGCCAAAATACCCAAAATTGACCCTTTTCGCATGAAATCAAAATCCAAGGATGCAATTCTCATTAAACATGGTACATGTTCATTGATAGATCACGACTTTGGGTTAGACTAGTGATGTTTTGAGTAAAATTCCTGGAAGGTCAGAGGTCAAATGTCAATGAACTTTTCCAAAATTTGCTGGGTTTTTTTATATTTATCACAATAACTGCAAATCCAATGGTACAACTCCAACCAAACGTAGTGAAAAGATGGATCACTACTTGGGGGGTAGACGGGTGACATTTTTGGTGATATTGCTAGAAGGTCAGAGGTCAAAATTAATGAACTTTGCATTCGGAGGGACTGGCATAAGTTACTACTTTTTCCTCGGGGGCTTCGCCCCTTGGAAAAAAATAGTTCTATGCCACTCCCTCCTCAGATAGATAATTTCCACTATACTTTCGAACTCAATGCTTGGTATATTTGTTTTATATCCCTTTTGTAAAACAATAACAGAACAAAAATAGTCTCCTTTTTTCTCTGTCTCGATATCGGTTCATCCCAGGTAAATGCGCAACACGCCGCGCACTGCATTCACTGTGCACTAATTTACGCGCGCTCAGGTAGAGAGCATGCGCAGTAGTCACAAGGAAGAAAATAGTAAATAGAGCATGCGCAGTCCTCCCCAGGAAAAAATAGTGAAAACTATCCGGAGCTCTTCGACCATCAATTGACCAATCACGTTCCTAGAATTCTCATGAATATTCATAGAAGGGATAAAAACATGTATAACTTCACGGAGGTACTCCGGTGAAAGTTTGGGGAAAATTCTAGAAAGTTGAAAGGTCAAGGATCGATGAATATGCTAAAAAAAAATGAGATAAAAATTGCCCGCAGATTTATATTTTTTTTTAAATATATCCAAATTTAGTGGTGCAATATGAAGCAAACATGGTGCAAAATTCATTGGTGCAATATGAAGCAAACATGATGCAAAGATAAATGACTACTTGGGGGTAGACTTGACATTTTTGGTGAAATTTCTCAAAGGTCAGAGGTCAAAGGTCAATGAATTTTGCCCAAATTTGATATTTTCCACTTTGAATCCAAATCTAATGGTTCATTTCAAACCAAACATGGTACTTAGATGTATCACTTCATGGAGGTAGATTGGTGAAAGTTTAGGTAAAATTCCTGAAAGGTCAGAGGTCATAGGCTTATGAATTTTTCCAAAATTGGGTAAAAATTGCCACCAAATTGATATTTTACTCAATAAATCCAAATCAAATTATGCAGTTTAACCAAACATGGTACAGAGATGAATCACTCCATGGAGATACATGTACACTGATGGCATATTTTATAAAATCCCTGAAAGTTCGGAGCTGAAAGGTCAATGAACTTTTTCAAAAATTTGCTCATATTGAATAAACTTGATACAAGGATGGATTTAGACACACTGGTTAGATTGGAATTCAAAGAAGTAACAGGGCAAAGGTCAAAGAACCTTGGCTAAACATTTTCATTTTACATAGGAATTCACTGGTACATTACCACCAAACATACATTTTCTGAGAATGAATGTAAATGTAGAGCTACTGTGGCCAAGAGGCAGAGGCATATTTATCGATTGTGTGGCAATCGATTTGCTCTAGTTATTAATGTTACATTACATTTTTCGCGAATATTTTCTCAAACTAGATGCATTTGTGACGAAGTGTGCCAACCACATCAATGCTGGTGTCATGTCAGATTTGCAGATGATTTTTTTCAATTAAGTTTCCTCTCTGCTTGTATTTCTATCTCTAATTGAAAGCTCACTGTGTGTGAATATATTGTCTGTAAAATTAACATTTTCTTCCATTACTATCAATATGAGATTTTCCTTTATATTTTTTCTTTTACATTTGTTAACATGTAGATGATGAGTAGAACCTGACTTGAGAGGTGTTGCTGGTCAGTTCAGCCTGCTACCCTAAAGAACCTGCGATACATGTAGTTGTTGCACCTTGCTGTGGTATGACATCATGGCGTCTAGTGATCCTGAAGAGCCTTCAGCAGAGTCAACTAATGACATCATTGCATTGATACTAGAAGAAGATCTCAGTCTTGAGGAGCTCGAACAGTCGTTTAAGGCAGATAGCGTTGATGTCCCAGACAAAGACGGAAGAACGCCGCTAATGCTAGCCTGCATAATAGGTCTGGATGAATTTGTTAAAGTGTTGTTAAGAAAAGGTGCCAACCCAAACATCCAGAGCAGAGACGGGAATACTGCTCTGCACTTTGCATGCATGAAAGGCAAAGCAGTAGACATGATTCTGGGGTATTATGCTGTGGTTCCCCCTTGTAAAAGGCTGGCGATATTGGAAGCTCTGATTGAGCGTGGGGCTGTCCTACAGAACAACAAAAATGGATTAAACCCACCCTGTTTAGCTGCTTTCTGTGGCTTGACAGATGTTGTAGATTATTTTGAACAATGTAGCAATGTGAACATACCAATAGAAGACAAGATAAAAGCTAGAGAAATTCTTGGGGTGTATTTACTTCTTGGAGAAGATCATAAATACATAGAAGGACACTTTGAAAAGGGGCATGCTGCATTTTGTTGCGCGATGAGCTATCAACAGAGCCACCCCAACATTTCGACAAAGATATCATCTCAACCGGCTAGTGGTATTGATCAGACTACCCTCAGGGAATTTGAGACTTTGGAAGACCTCCATAAGGCAAAAGAATCCAAGCATGCTATGTATGCACATGCTCTATTGGTGAGTGAACGAGTACTCCCACAATGCCTTAGACAAGAGGCTATCTACGATTGTTCTCTTCAGTTTGCATGTGACGCATTATACCGTGTCGAAGCTCCTGACATTGGCTATCAGCTGCTTCTACAAGCTCTTGGCTTTGAGTCCTCAGGAGCATTGAAATTTGGATCAGTGTTAGACAAGCTGGCGGTTGGTATACGTAGATATTGCCATAAAATACCTCTTGAAAGAGTCTTCCCTCAAACAGTCAATTTGCTAGCTCAGTATGAGTCAGTTCTCCAAGGCATTCACACAAATCAGCTTCTGGCAGAATATGCGTATTTCATCGGAAACCTGGGTGAGTTTGCATTCAACATTGCC
This sequence comes from Arbacia lixula, assembly GCA_963669155.1. NCBI lineage: Eukaryota > Metazoa > Echinodermata > Echinoidea > Arbacioida > Arbaciidae > Arbacia > Arbacia lixula. Next base: position 3,480,939 of record OZ022591.1, on the reverse strand, counting down.
TTCTACAATTCTAACTTTCAATATTTAGAATCATTAGTGCGTATGTTGGAGAACCTTGTGAGATGTGTAAATGTGAAAATGTGTGAAGAGAAAATGAGCATGTTCCCCACAGTGACCCATACAATCATGGATTTGTTTGGTGAGGCATTCGCAGATTGTATGTACTGTGGAATGGACACGACTTCCCAGATGCGGGTGATGTATGTGGTCTGCCGCCTTCTGTTTCTGGAGAATCCAGCGTATCAGAATAAGTCCAAAGGTGACACTGTGCTCCATAGTTTCATTAAGATGTCTTCCATGCCCAATTTTTCATGCATGTTAAACAATCTTGGAAAGGCCTTTGTCCGTCATGGCTGTCCACTTGATGCGGTAAACAAAGAAGGTGACACTGCTCTTGACATTGGCAAAGAACTAGAGACTGAGGATGATGAATATTACAGAGATCTGATAGCCATTGTTACTCCACCCACATCTCCACTTAGACTGGAGGAGTTGGCATTGAGATCAGTTCTGTTAAACCAAGTTCCGTTTCAAGAGCTGCTCCCTCCGACGTTGTGTGAGCTTGTTGAGGGTGAGAGTTCTGAAGCTAAGCTGAAGCAGTGTGTCTTGGATGCCATTGAGCATGACCGTAACATTGAGGAAAGTAAGCAAAGAGAATAAGCATCAGAAAAGCTGGCAGTGGAAATGCAAAGCTGCCATATTGGCAGTCCTGTATGTCCTTTATTTGCCACTGTTACTTTCAATCAGTTCTATCTGACCTGCTAACTAGTTAATCCTCTCAGCTTCAAGGAGTTAGCAGCGAGAGCCATTCTGACCAAAAGACTCCCATTTCAGGAGGCTCTGCCAGGAATATTGTGTGAGTTTGTTGAGTTCACTATGTCTGAGTGTGAATTGAAGGAGTCCATTTAAGGAGAGGTTAGAAAAATGTAGACGGATGTGGTAACCACAAGAATGAGCCTGCAATAAAATGATCTAGCATTTCAGTTTCTTTGTTTTGGAGAGGAAAAGGATAACAGCTGCAAAGTGTTACCAATAATTTCTTCCTCATTCATGCAGTGTTCCATTCATATGAATATGACATAAATTGAGTCTCAAGGATAGGATATCAACTGTGGTCTGCTTTGAAACAGAAACTCTCTTTGGCATAGATATGAATCTTCTAGAAAAATTTTTTGCATATGATATACATGTACTATGACTAACTCTTGCTCTACAGAGGATATCTTCTAGATTCGTGGGACGTGGGGATTCATTGCTGCAGTGCAAAGTCTGCACACATACTGTATGGCCTCGTCTCTTGTCAGATTGCTCACGCATTATGTGTTTGGGTCGTCCGTCTATCTGTCCGTCCCGAATCCGTTTATCAATATCTTGAGGACCGTTAACCAGATTTGCTTCAAACTTGATACATGTGTGTATTGCATGAAACTAGTGAAGTGTGTAAAATTTGGATCAAATCTGATCGTGGTCACATGTCAAAGGTCAATGAACTTTGCCAAAAATACCCCAAATTGACCCTTTTCGCATGAAATCAAAATCCAAGGATGCAATTCTCATTAAACATGGTACATGTTCAATGATAGATCACGACTTTGGGTTAGACTAGTGACATTTTGATTAAATTCCTGAAAGGTCAGAGGTCAAATGTCAATGAACTTTGCCAAAATTTGCTATTTTTTTTATATTTATCACAATAACTTCAAATCCAATGGTGCAATTCCGACCAAACGTAGTGAAAAGATGGATCACTACTTGGGGGGTAGACGGGTGACATTTTTGGTGATATTGCTAGAAGGTCAGAGGTCAAAATTAATGAACTTTGCATAAATGTATATTTATGAAAGGTCAGAGGTCATAGGTTTGTGAATTTTTCCAAAATTGGGTAAAAATTGCCACCAAATTGATATTTTACTCAATAAATCCAAATCAAATTATGCAGTTTAACCAAACATGGTACAGAGATGAATCCCCCCATGGAGATACATGCAGACTGATGGCATATTTTATAAAATCCGTGAAAGTTCAGAGCTCAAAGGTCAATGAACTTTTTCCAAAATTTGCTTATTTTGAATAAACTTGATACAAGGATGGATTTAGACACACTGGTTAGATTGGAATTCAAAGAAGTAACAGGGCAAAGGTCAAAGAACCTTGGCTAAACATTTTCATTTTACATAGGAATTCACTGGTACATTACCACCAAACATACATTTTCTGAGAATGAATGTAAATGTAGAGCTACTGTGGCCAAGAGGCAGAGGCATATTTATCGATTGTGTGGTAATCGATTTGCTCTAGTTATTTATGTTACATTACATTTTTCGCGAATATTTTCTCAAACTAGATGCATTTGTGACGAAGTGTGCCAACCACATCAATGCTGGTGTCATGTCAGATTTGCAGATGATTTTTTTCAATTAAGTTTCCTAGCTCTGCTTGTATTTCTATCTCTAATTGAAAGCTCACTGTGTGTGAATATATTGTCTGTAAAATTAACATTTTCTTCCATTACTATCAATATGAGATTTTCCTTTATATTTTTTCTTTTACATTTGTAAACATGTAGATGATGAGTAGAACCTGACTTGAGAGGTGTTGCTGGTCAGTTCAGCCTGCTACCCTAAAGAACCTGCGATACATGTAGTTGTTGCACCTTGCTGTGGTATGACATCATGGCGTCTAGTGATTCTGAAGAGCCTTCAGCAGAGTCAACTAATGACATGACTGCATTGATACTAGAAGAAGATCTCAGTCTTGAGGAGCTAGAACAGTCGTTTAAGGCAGATAGCGTTGATGTCCCAGACAAAGACGGAAGAACACCGCTGATGCTAGCCTGCATAAAAGGTCTGGATGAATTTGTTAAAGTATTGTTAAGAAAAGGTGCCAACCCAAACATCCAGAGCAGAGACGGGAATACTGCTCTGCACTTTGCATGCATGAAAGGCAAAGCAGTAGACATGATTCTGGGGTATTATGCTGTGGTTCCCCCTTGTAAAAGGCTGGCGATATTGGAAGCTCTGATTGAGCGTGGGGCTGTCCTACAGAACAACAAAAATGGATTAAACCCACCCTGTTTAGCTGCTTTCTGTGGCTTGACAGATGTTGTAGATTATTTTGAACAATGTAGCAATGTGAACATACCAATAGAAGACAAGATAAAAGCTAGAGAAATTCTTGGGGTGTATTTACTTCTTGGAGAAGATCATAAATACATAGAAGGACACTTTGAAAAGGGGCATGCTGCATTTTGTTGCGCGATGAGCTATCAACAGAGCCACCCCAACATTTCGACAAAGATATCATCTCAACCGGCTAGTGGTATTGATCAGACTACCCTCAGGGAATTTGAGACTTTGGAAGACCTCCATAAGGCAAAAGAATCCAAGCATGCTATGTATGCACATGCTCTATTGGTGAGTGAACGAGTGCTCCCACAATGCCTTAGACAAGAGGCTATCTACGATTGTTCTCTTCAGTTTGCATGTGACGCATTATACCGTGTCGAAGCTCCTGACATTGGCTATCAGCTGCTTCTACAAGCTCTTGGCTTTGAGTCCTCAGAAGCATTGAAATTTGGATCAGTGTTAGACAAGCTGACGGTTGGTGTACGTAGATATTGCCATAAACTACCTCTTGAAAGAGTCTTCCCTCAAACAGTCAATTTGCTAGCTCAGTATGAGTCAGTTCTCCAAGGCATTCACACAAATCAGCTTCTGGCAGAATATGCGTATTTCATTGGAAACCTGGGTGAGTTTGCATTCAACATTGCCTTCTACAATTCTAACTTTCAATATTTAGAATCATTAGTGCGTATGTTGGAGAACCTTGTGAGATGTGTAAATGTGAAAATGTGTGAAGAGAAAATGAGCATGTTCCCCACAGTGACCCATACAATCATGGATTTGTTTGGTGAGGCATTCGCAGATTGTATGTACTGTGGAATGGACACGACTTCCCAGATGCGGGTGATGTATGTGGTCTGCCGCCTTCTGTTTCTGGAGAATCCAGCGTATCAGAATAAGTCCAAAGGTGACACTGTGCTCCATAGTTTCATTAAGATGTCTTCAATGCCCAATTTTTCATGCATGTTAAACAATCTTGGAAAGGCCTTTGTCCGTCATGGCTGTCCACTTGATGCGGTAAACAAAGAAGGTGACACTGCTCTTGACATTGGCAAAGAACTAGAGACTGAGGATGATGAATATTACAGAGATCTGATAGCCATTGTTACTCCACCCACATCTCCACTTAGACTGGAGGAGTTGGCATTGAGATCAGTTCTGTTAAACCAAGTTCCGTTTCGAGAGCTGCTCCCTCCGACGTTGTGTGAGCTTGTTGAGGGTGAGAGTTCTGAAGCTAAGCTGAAGCAGTGTGTCTTGGATGCCATTGAGCATGACCGTAACATTGAGGAAAGTAAGCAAAGAGAATAAGCATCAGAAAAGCTGGCAGTGGAAATGCAAAGCTGCCATATTGGCAGTCCTGTATGTCCTTCATTTGCCACTGTTACTTTCAATCAGTTCTATCTGACCTGCTAACTAGTTAATCCTCTCAGCTTCAAGGAGTTAGCAGCGAGAGCCATTCTGACCAAAAGACTCCCATTTCAGGAGGCTCTGCCAGGAATATTGTGTGAGTTTGTTGAGTTCACTATGTCTGAGTGTGAATTGAAGGAGTCCATTTAAGGAGAGGTTAGAAAAATGTAGACGGATGTGGTAACCACAAGAATGAGCCTGCAATAAAATGATCTAGCATTTCAGTTTCTTTGTTTTGGAGAGGAAAAGGATAACAGCTGCAAAGTGTTACCAATAATTTCTTCCTCATTCATGCAGTGTTCCATTCATATGAATATGACATAAATTGAGTCTCAAGGATAGGATATCAACTGTGGTCTGCTTTGAAACAGAAACTCTCTTTGGCATAGATATGAATCTTCTAGAAAATTTTTTTGCATATGATATACATGTACTATGACTAACTCTTGCTCTACAGAGGATATCTTCTAGATTCGTGGGACGTGGGGATTCATTGCTGCAGTGCAAAGTCTGCACACATACTGTATGGCCTCGTCTCTTGTCAGATTGCTCACGCATTATGTGTTTGGGTCGTCTGTCTATCTGTCCGTCCCGAATCCGTTTATCAATATCTTGAGGACCGTTAACCAGATTTGCTTCAAACTTGATACATGTGTGTATTGCATGAAACTAGTGAAGTGTGTAAAATTTGGATCAAATCTGATCGTGGTAACATGTCAAAGGTCAATGAACTTTGCCAAAAATACCCCAAATTGACCCTTTTCGCATGAAATCAAAATCCAAGGATGCAATTCTCATTAAACATGGTACATGTTCAATGATAGATCACGACTTTGGGTTAGACTAGTGACATTTTAAATAAATTCCTGAAAGGTCAAAGGTCAAATGTCAATGAACTTTGCCAAAATTTGCTATTTTTTTTATATTTATCACAATAACTTCAAATCCAATGGTGCAATTCCGACCAAACGTAGTGAAAAGATGGATCACTACTTGGGGGGTAGACGGGTGACATTTTTGGTGATATTGCTAGAAGGTCAGAGGTCAAAATTAATGAACTTTGCATAAATGTATATTTATGAAAGGTCAGAGGTCATAGGTTTGTGAATTTTTCCAAAATTGGGTAAAAATTGCCACCAAATTGATATTTTACTCAATAAATCCAAATCAAATCATGCAGTTTAACCAAACATGGTACAGAGATGAATCACTCCATGGAGATACATGTAGACTGATGGCATATTTTATAAAATCCCTGAAAGTTCAGAGCTCAAAGGTCAATGAACTTTTTCAAAAATTTGCTCATTTTGAATAAACTTGATACAAGGATGGATTTAGACACACTGGTTAGATTGGAATTCAAAGAAGTAACAGGGCAAAGGTCAAAGAACCTTGGCTAAACATTTTCATTTTACATAGGAATTCACTGGTACATTACCACCAAACATACATTTTCTGAGAATAAATGTAAATGTAGAGCTACTGTGGCCAAGAGGCAGAGGCATATTTATCGATTGTGTGGCAGTCGATTTGCTCTAGTTATTTATGTTACATTATATTTTTCGGGAATATTTTCTCAAACCAGATGCATTTGTGACGAAGTGTGCCAACCACATAAATGCTGGTGTCATGTCAGATTTGCAGATGATTTTTTTCAATTAAGTTTCCTCTCTGCTTGCATTTCTATCTCTAATTGAATGCTCACTTTGTGTGAATATATTGTCTGTAAAATTAACATTTTCTTCCATTACTATCAATATGAGATTTTCCTTTACATTTTTTCTTTTACATTTGTAAACATGTAGATGATGAGTAGAACCTGACTTGAGAGGTGTTGCTGGTCAGTTCAGCCTGCTACCCTAAAGAACCTGCGATACATGTAGTTGTTGCACCTTGCTGTGGTATGACATCATGGCGTCTAGTGATTCTGAAGAGCCTTCAGCAGAGTCAACTAATGACATGATTGCATTGATACTGGAAGAAGATCTCAGTCTTGAGGAGCTTGAACAATCGTTTAAGGCAGATAACGTTGATGTCCAAGACAAAGACGGAAGAACACCGCTGATGCTAGCCTGCGTAAAAGGTCTGGATGAATTTGTTAAAGTGTTGTTAAGAAAAGGTGCCAACCCAAACATCCAGAGCAGAGATGGGAATACTGCTCTGCACTTTACATGCATGAAAGGCAAAGCAGTAGACATGATTCTGGGGTATTATGCTGTGGTTCCCCCTAGTAAAAGGCTGGCGATATTGGAAGCTCTGATTGAGCGTGGGGCTGTCCTACAGAACAACAAAAATGGATTAAACCCACCCTGTTTAGCTGCTTTCTGTGGCTTGACAGATGTTGTAGATTATTTTGAACAATGTAGCAATGTGAACATACCAATAGAAGACAAGATAAAAGCTAGAGAAATTCTTGGGGTGTATTTACTTCTTGGAGAAGATCATAAATACATAGAAGGACACTTTGAAAAGGGGCATGCTGCATTTTGTTGCGCGATGAGCTATCAACAGAGCCACCCCAACATTTCGACAAAGATATCATCTCAACCGGCTAGTGGTATTGATCAGACTACCCTCAGGGAATTTGAGACTTTGGAAGACCTCCATAAGGCAAAAGAATCCAAGCATGCTATGTATGCACATGCTCTATTGGTGAGTGAACGAGTGCTCCCACAATGCCTTAGACAAGAGGCTATCTACGATTGTTCTCTTCAGTTTGCATGTGACGCATTATACCGTGTCGAAGCTCCTGACATTGGTTATCAGCTGCTTCTACAAGCTCTTGGCTTTGAGTCCTCAGAAGCATTGAAATTTGGATCAGTGTTAGACAAGCTGACGGTTGGTGTACGTAGATATTGCCATAAACTACCTCTTGAAAGAGTCTTCCCTCAAACAGTCAATTTGCTAGCTCAGTATGAGTCAGTTCTCCAAGGCATTCACACAAATCAGCTTCTGGCAGAATATGCGTATTTCATTGGAAACCTGGGTGAGTTTGCATTCAACATTGCCTTCTACAATTCTAACTTTCAATATTTAGAATCATTACTGCTCATGTTGGAGAACCTTGTGAGATGTGTAAATGTGAAAATGCGTGAAGAGAAAATGAACATGCTCCCCACAGTGACCCATACAATCATGGATTTGTTTGGTGAGGCATTCGCAGATTGTATGTACTGTGGAATGGACACGACTTCCCAGATGCGGGTGATGTATGTGATCTGCCGCCTTCTGTTTCTGGAGAATCCAGCGTATCAGAATGAGTCCAAAGGTGACACTGTGCTCCATAGTTTCATTAAGATGTCTTCAATGCCCAATTTTTCATGCATGTTAAACAATCTTGGAAAGGCCTTTGTCCGTCATGGCTGTCCACTTGATGCGGTAAACAAAGAAGGCGACATTGCTCTTGACATTGGCAAAGAACTAGAGACTGATGATGATGAATATTACAGAGATCTGATAGCCATTGTTACTCCACCCACATCTCCACTTAGACTGGAGGAGTTGGCATTGAGATCAGTTCTGTTAAACCAAGTTCCGTTTCGAGAGCTGCTCCCTCCGACGTTGTGTGAGCTTGTTGAGGGTGAGAGTTCTGAAGCTAAGCTGAAGCAGTGTGTCTTGGATGCCATTGAGCATGACCGTAACATTGAGGAAAGTAAGCAAAGAGAATAAGCATCAGAAAAGCTGGCAGTGGAAATGCAAAGCTGCCATATTGGCAGTCCTATCCTTCATTTGTCACTGTTACTTTCAATCAGTTCTATCTGAGCTGCTAACTAACTAATCCTCTCAGCTTCAAGGAGTTTGTAGCGAGAGCAATTCCGACCAGAAGACTCCAATTTTAGGAGGCTCTGCCAGGAATATTGTGTGAGTTTGTTGAGGTCACCATGTCTGAGTGCGAATTGAAGGAGTCCATTTTTGGAGAGGTTAGAAAAATGTAGACGGTTGTGGCATCCACAAGAATGAGCCTACAATAAAATGATCTAGCATTTGAGGGTTTCTTTGTGTCGGAGAGAAAAAGGACAACGGCTGCAAAGTGTTACATGTACCATTAAGTTCTTCCTTATTCATGCAGTGTTCCATTCATATGAATATGACATAAATTGAGTCTCAAAGATAGGATATCAACTGTGATCTGCTGCTTTGAAACAGAAACTCACTTTGGCATAGATATAATGTTCTATCTTGTAGACAATTTGTTTGCATAACTCTTGCACTAAAGACAATATCTTCTAGATTCATGGGGATTCATTGCTGCAGTGCAAAGTCTGCATACATGTAGTGTACGGCATTGTCTCTTATCAGACTTCTAACACACATTTCCTCAGATAGTTTTTGTTAACACTCCCTCATTTACATGTAGTCTTTATGTGCCCATGTGTGTATTTTTCACCATTAATGCACACAAATCCCATAGTATGTTTTTCTAACACACAAAGAGTTATTACATGTACATGTATTTAACATGAATCAAAGTGTGGACGAGTATATTGTTCAAGGTACCCTCCTTTTAAACCACATATGAGTATGGAGTATGGATTAAAATATACATCTACAGTCAATAGATACAAGGATATCTTTCATACTTTCTGCTTATCAATGTGTGCAGCTGTTTAATAATGTCATTTTCACATTACACATAATTGATTATGCTGTAAATCCTTCCACTGGTAGTGTTCAAGTACTTTAACTTTGTCTAGCTTCTTGTCAATTTAATTTAAAGGAATTTGCAGAAATTTATATTGATTTGGTCCTTTCTGTGTGTAGGTTATTAACCAATCGGGGGGAAACGCATCAACTCACCAAGTGGAGCTGGCAATATAACCATCAAATCACTAAGTAGAACTGACAATATATCCATCAAATCACCATGGCACTAAGTGATAGCAAATCAGAAGAATTAGTAGGTGGATGCTCACTTGCCAATCTCACTCCAATGATTGTGTCAGGACAAGTCAACCTGGAAGCACTCAAAGGGCATGTTTATCAACTCTCACATTACACATAACTGATTATGCTGTAATCCTTCCACTGGTAGTGTTCAAGTACTTTAACTTTGTGTAGCTTCTTGTCAATTCAATGTAAAGGAATTTGCAGAAATTTATATTAATTTGGTCCTTGATTTGGTCCTTTCTGTGTGTAGGTTATTAACCAATCGTGGGAAAAGCATCAACTCACCAAGTGGAGCTGGCAGTACATACATGTATATCCATCAAATCACTAAGTAGAACTGACAATATATCCATCAAATCACCATGGCACTAAGTGATGGCAAATCAGAAGAATTAGTAGGTGGATGCTCACTTGCCAATCTCACTCCAATGATTGTGTCCGGACAAGTCAACCTGGAAGCACTCAACTCTCACATTACACATAACTGATTATGCTGTAATCTTTCACTGGTAGTGTTCAAGTACTTTAACTTTGTCTAGCTTCTTGTCAATTTAATGTAAAGGAATTTGCAGAAATTTATATTCATTTGGTCCTTGATTTGATCCTTTCTGTGTGTAGGTTATTAACCAATCGGGGGAAACGCATCAAATCACCAAGTGGAGCTGGCAATAGATGTATATCCATCAAATCGCCATGGCACTAAGTGATAGCCAATCAGAAGAATTAGTAGGCGAATGCTCACTTGCCAATCTCACTCCAATGATTGCGTCAGGACAAGTCAACCTGGAAGCACTCAAACACTCCTGCAATGCAGAAAACATTGATGCCCCTGACCAAAAAGGAAGGACACCACTGATGCTTGCCTGCTGGAAAGGTCTGGATGATGTTGTTGAAGTTTTGTTGGAAAAAGGTGCCAATCCAAACATCCAAAGCACAGGAGACGGGAATACTGCTCTGCACTTTGCCTGCATGGCAGGGAGAAAAGTAGAAGAGGCTCAGGAGGACTCCTTTATGGTCCCCTCTCTGAAACGGCTGGCAATATTGGAAGTTCTGATGAAGGGTGGAGCTGTCTTACAGAACAACAAAGATGGTTTAAACCCACCCTGTTTAGCTGCTTCATGTGGCTTGACAGACATCCTAGATTATTTTGCTAGATGTAGCAATGCGGACATTGCAACTGAGGACAAGATAAAAGCAATGGAGATTCTTGGAGTGTCTTTGACTATTGTAGAGGATTCTAGATACAATAAACACAACTATGAGAAGGGGCATGCTGCATTTTGTGATGCACTCAGCTTTCAACAGAATCACTCCAGCATATCAGAAACTATGGCATCTCAAGATGCAACACATTCATTTCAGACTAATTTGAGGGAGTGTGAGACTTTGGAGGACCTCCAAAAGGCCAAAGATTGCAAATATGCTACATATGCACATGCTATATTAGTGGGTGAGAGAGTGCTTCCAAAAAGCATGAGAAATATGTCTTATTACAAATGCTGTATCAAGTTGGCTTGTGATGCAATGTTCATTGATAAAGCCACAGATTTCGGCTTTCAAGTATTCATGTACGCATTACATTTAGAGTCTGAAGGATCTGTGACATTAGGATCAGTGTTAGAATGTCTTGAATCTCATCTTGCTGGATGTTCTCAAGGTGATGAGAGGCCCTTCTCTCAAGTTATGGACTTGATTTGTCATTATGAATCAGTTCTCGGACACGTAGACATAGATCAGCTTCTGTCGGAGTGTAGTGATTTTGTTGAAAAGCTCAGTAAATTTGCATTCCAAGCTGCATTCAACCTTTCTCATTTTCCATATGTTGAATCATCCGTGCACATCATTGAGAAAATTTTAAGCCAGTTAAGAAACAGAATCGTTCATGAGGGTAGGGAATGCCCGGCTTCTCTGTCTTCTATTCCATATCACATGATGTGGAGCCTAGGTGATGCCTTTGCTGACAACTTGTACTGTGGCATCGACAAGAAATCCCTGATGCAAGTGAAGTTTGTGCTCTGTAGGGTTCTTTTCTGGGTTAATCCCTCGTATCAGGATGAAACCTACGGGGACACTGTTCTTCATCTTCTAATGAATTCAGTCTCAATTTGTAGAGATGAACAGCTAATTGAGGACCTCGCAAAGGCATTTGTCCGCCATGGATGTCCCTTGGATACAGTGAACAAGGAAGGTCTCACTGCCTTACAAGTGCTTGAGAACGATGACGTCATTGATATCAGTGATGAAGAAAACAAAATTCTTATAGATATAATCACTCCACCAACTAATCCTCTAGAACTTCAGGAGTTGGCTGCGAGGGCAATTCTGTCCAATAGAATCTCATTTCGAGATACTTTACCTGAGGTATTGTGCGAGTTTGTTGAAGGAGACAGCTCTGAATGTAAACTCAAGGAATCTGTTTTGGAAGAAGTTGAAAATGTCGATGATTAATAACATGTGACAAGTGAAATATCTATGAGTGAGTATCCTAGTGAGAAATCGTTTAATGTTCAGTATGACATTTCCCAGAGTGATCAGGACCAAAGAGGGGATTGATTATAAAATATCTGCAATACTTTCTGATATTTTTAATTCAGGGCTTATTTTAACCATGAGAATTGATCAATCAGGGATGTCCCCAGCCATGCATTTACTGATAAACCAGTTTCTTATTATTAGAGTCCGGGCGGGTGTTTCACCAAGCTGTTCGTAAGGTACGAATGACATTACGAACGACTGGTTATCCCTTCTTGTGCTAAATGCGATATCACACTTTGTTCATTGAGAATCTGATAAAGCACAAGAAGGGATCACTATTCTTTCGTAAAGTCATTTGTAACTTATTTACAGCTAGGTGAAACACCCCCCGGGCATGTAGGAAGATATTCCATTTAAAATCAGGTACAAGAGTCATGGCCTCATTGTGAATATGCTCTTAACATAGCCCATGAAAACAGCATTGCTTTCTTTTCTACATTGTGTTTGAGTGTATGGGAGCCAGCTTTCAAGAAGGGAATTAACTCAGCTAATGCTCACTTGCCAGTCTCACTTCAAGACATAAGGATAAATTCCATTGTTGTATTCTCTCTCTCTTCCAATGTCTCACGACTAGAGTCACAAGATTTGTGACTGATCAACTCTTTAACGGCCATACATATACATATACATGTAGTATGTGTCTCTTTAAACAAGTAGTATGCATAATTCCCAGAGGGCAAGTTTTCCTTGGCACACAAATGGTGAAGGATCTTGCAAGGGTATTTCTGTGCCAATGGTGTTTATTGGATGAGGTGGACAAAAATGGTCTCACTGGAGGTTCTTAAGAGGAATGCTGGCTTTGATACCAGCGAGTTGGACAACAAACAGTTTTCTTTGCTATAATCTCTCCACAGACTTCTTTACTGATATTCGAGAAGTTGGTAGTGAGCACAGTTCTGTCTCATCAAGTCCTATTTTTGGAGGTATTCTGTGTGGTTGTCAAGGGAGAAAGCTTAGAAATCAAGCAGTGTGTGTTTGAGGCTGACAAGAATGACAAGAGTGGCTCTGATCAGAATGACTTTCATGAGATTATTCCTGATGTGATTGGTGCTGATTAGAGTGACCCCGAATTGAATGATAACCTTTACAGAAATTATTATTACATGTACCTTTACATGTACGTATAATATTGGTTGAACCATGCAATGTAATCCCGTCTGTTTCTGCTCTAGAAAATAAAACAGTCATAGGAAATGAAGGTCTGTAAATCTGAAGTAAATTGCTAGATTTTTACTTGGAATCATTCACAGCAAGCATTTCAGAGTGTCTTAAAGATTGTGTGCAAATGTATGAGATGATATTGCTGTATAACCCTGTTCATTGTTTGTGAAGTATTGTAGAAAGAGATTAACTTGTTCTACAAGTCATTTATCATATTGGATGTTGGTAAGAACTAAGACTTGTCTTTGTTAATGTTTTGGAACTGGAGCATATCACTTCCTCTTGATTTGCAAGGTAATGTTAATAAACTTGATAAATCATTTGAATACAGTTGGATGTAAATACATTTACTCATAGTATAAAAGCACCATACTTGAACAAAGAGACTGCATATATTATTTCTTGGTCAAATAGATACTTGAAGCGTTTTAACCAGTTTTGAATTGTATTTGACGTGATGGTATTTATATAAACACCTCAATAATATTTAGTAAGTTTTTGAACCTCAGAGTGTCTTAAAGATTGTGTACAAATGTATGAGATGATATTGCTGTAGAACCCTGTTCATTGTTTGTGAAGTATTGTAGAAAGAGATTAACTTGTTCTACAAGTTGAGACCTGTTTGTTTCATTTCATGCATCAGTTCATTAGCTAATATCCTCCTCTGTAAAATCAAACAAATTTTGTACCAATCGGTTGCTGGTCAATTTGGCACATTCTGTCAGACACCAGCCTTCAAACAAAGAGGAGGTTCATGAAGCCCTCCAAGAAGCAACCGGTACAGAAATTGATATCATTTTACAGAGAAGGATTGTAACTAATGGACTGATGGATAAAGTGATACAGACAGCTGTCAATTAAATGAGAAATAGTTGGGTCAAAAAACTTCCAAACATTTTTTGAGGAGTTTACATGTACAGTGGAGTCTCAAATCAACTTCCCACCTGACTGCAGTTTATTGCAATTTATGGCAGTCAGTGATTGTAATCTATGTATAGAGACACTTGAAGCTGTATTTGTTGACTGATATCTATTGAAGTCAGCACTGGGAAGGTGATTTCAGGTGCATCTGTATACATGTACATGCGTAATTGTTCTGTGTTGTATACAATACAATACATGTACAAAGCAATAATTTCTTTTATAAAAGTATTGTTTATCTATAGTGATGTATCATGTAAAAAATATTTTTAAATGAGTACAAATATTGTCAAATGTCTTGATGGATCAGCAAAAATATGTTCAACAGTGAAAGATACAGACTTGCCTCATACATATGTACATTTGTAGTTATTTGTTGGTTTGTTACATGTACAGTTTAGATGATAAATGCTTGGATAAGTACTGTAATTTGTTTGGTTATGTATACATCTTTGCAGTGCTACAGATCTACACAAGGTGTGAATGTCTACATGTCCACATTTTACTTACGGGAGTTCAACATAGGGATTTTGATCAAGAATTTGTAGTGTAGAACAATGTGAACGACTGAACGGAACATGTGTTGTTGGAATGTAACCATATCCCATACAGTAACATTTTATCTGCAACATTCGTCATGTTACTATTCCCGTGTACCACATTTGGTCTGTTTACAATGGATGTTCTCACTCAAGATACACTATGTGTCATTTGCATTCATATTTCACTCTATGGATATTTAAAATGTGTAACCTCTACACTATGATCAAGTCCATGCATGATTCAGAACCTAGGAAAATGCCTTCCTTAATGTTCTCAGGTGTATTGATGCCATTTGTGTAATGTTAGATTATTTTGTAATGCCGATGCTGCGCATTTTGATGAATGGCGGAATATGTACAGTTTGTATAATTATGTGGAATATAATACATGTAGTTCCTGGTTGTATTGATATTGTGTTAACATTTGAATGTGCTACATTGTACATGTATAGTGAAAATGAGCATCATGTACATGTATGATACAATGCATATACTTTTTCTATTCAGAATAGAGTACACATTCTTGAGATATTAGAATAGATCAATAATGTCTTGAACTTTCAATTAATCTTGATAACATTGCTCCTGAAATATGAAAAGATGTGCATTCTTGTATGTATTTTCAATACAGTGGATGTAATGTTCAGATCTGAAACTTGTAAGTCGAAATCCATAAAAGCAGACAAATAATTCCATGTACATATACAGTATCAGGATTCCATGTTCCTTTTGTCTTATGAATAATGTCCGTGAAAGGTATGTGACATGTACATGTAGTGTTTGTGTGTATTGCGTGTGTATGTGTGCGTGTTTTTTGTGTGTGCTTGTTTTGTGTGTGTTTATGCGTGTTTTGTGTGTGTGCGTGTTTTGTGTGTGTCTGTGTGTGAGCGTTTTTGTCGGACCACCTCCAGAGGTAGTCTGAGACCGGTTCGAACGCGGTGTAACCACACAAGCGTTCCGAAACTGGTCCACCACAGGACCTAATTCAATCAAGGCCTAATTCAATATTCATTATTTATCTTATTCAGGCTCGATACAATGATAACGAAGACGAGCAAATCAGTTATTGTTTTTTCGGCAAGATATTCCAATATTCATTAATCAAACTTCAATATGTCTCGTTATTTCTTCAACGGTTCAATGACACAAATGTAATAATTTCGGGGTGAGGCGGGGGGGGGGGGGGGGGGTGATTACCAGCCCTTTTTAATAAAAAAAAAAAATACTATGGACTTGACTTTTCCATGGCATTTTCCCCATTCTGCTTGATCCAATGCGTACAAGCTACGCTACTCCAACCAAACTTGCCCACCCCCACCCCCTTACAGTGAGCGGAAAGATCAAATGCGGTTTTTATTTCCAGCTACCATTTTCCATAAATATCGATACAGTTATTGATTATATAGTTCATTTCTTCTTTGAATGAATCATGAAAATGAATATTCCTGCAACAGCATCTACCTGTCGCAGCCCGTGTTAGTTGGTAGATTGGCTGCTCCATCTATCCATTCATTCATTGATTCTATCCTCCTTCGCCGTGGTCTGCCCTTCCTTCGCTTGCCTACCCGGTACGGTATGATGGCCAGCTGTATGTACCGTATAGGCCGGGAGAGAGAAAGTAAGAGGAATATGTAGTGGGAGAGAAAGTACGAGCGATACACTGAACTCCAAAAGTTTAGGAACACCTGCATTCAGTGTATAATTGGTAGGCTTTTGTTTTAAAGTGAATACAGTAGTATATGCATGTATAAGAATGTACATTTCATCCTTGATTCAAACAAAGTTATACTCTATTAAATGGCTGCCTACCAATCAATATGGCATTTTCTCAAAATGCTAAACTTTTTATTACATTTGCGTAATCTAGATATCCAGAACTTTTCACCATTATACAGGGTTAAATGCGTAACTTCATTTATTTTTCCTTTTCCTAGTTACAAGTCAGACACACAAATAAAATTTAACAATAAGCCCTACTTAGTGTTTCACTTGTATGGAAACCTCTTTTTTTTTTATTCAAAAACATAAATGACAAGAAAGGGGATTGAAATCTGTAGACTGGGGCGGCCAATCCATGATTGCCAGGACTTGTGTCTCTTCCTTTTTCTTCAAGTATAGCCTTTGCATATTCTGTGAATAGTCTTGACGTGTGCTTTGGGTCATTGTCCTACTGGAAAACGAACCCTCCTCCGATCAGGCGTTTCCTTGAAGGGAAGGCCTTCCGCTGTAGGATTGAATGATAGCCTTGCTGGTTGAGGATACCCTCTACTCTGTGCAAATAAGAAAGAGTGGATGATATCAGAGGTCAGGGCCATGTTACAGATAGGTTTTCTTGGTAGCTACCATTGATGGTAAGGTAGAATAATTTAAAACATATATGCAACATGCTCCAGGAAAGTAGAAAATCAATGGACAAAAAACCGGGCAGAAAAGTAATAAGAAGAGGAATATGGAATAATGAAAAACGGAACAACAAAGATGGTAAGGCTCTGGTTGATTGTCATCAGAGATAGAAGGAAAACAACAATTAAAGTCAATTTATTTCAACGACAAAAAAATAAAAAGTTAAGCGATGGTTTGCCAGGAGTTCAGGTGTCGTGACTTCGGGCTTCCGCAATTAAGCTACTCACCCTTACCGACTACCATTAGTTCCCTTCTGGTATGGCGACCGGCCCATTCGCGTATCCTTTCCTACCTCCTAAAAACTGTAGCCTATAAAAACTATAGACTCTAACTCTTTAGGGGAGGAACAAGGGTGATCCCAATGCCTTTGCCGGGCCATCCGACAATCCTTGAACCTTGGTTTTGCAACCTTGGAGTTAGCGGGTTTCGAACCCGTGCTCGCTAGCACGAGTGTGAGGTAGTCCCGGCGCTTACCCTACCACTAGGCTATAAGACGTCGGTGGTTTTGCTTGGTGATTTTAGCGATGGTTTGCCAGGAGTTCAGGTGTCGTGACTTCGGGCTTCCGCAATTAAGCTACTCACCCTTACCGACTACCATTAGTTCCCTTCTGGTATGGCGACCGGCCCATTCGCGTATCCTTTCCTACCTCCTAAAAACTGTAGCCTATAAAAACTATAGACTCTAACTCTTTAGGGGAGGAACAAGGGTGATCCCAATGCCTTTGCCGGGCCATCCGACAATCCTTGAACCTTGGTTTTGCAACCTTGGAGTTAGCGGGTTTCGAACCCGTGCTCGCTAGCACGAGTGTGAGGTAGTCCCGGCCTATTTTAGCGATGGTTTGCCAGGAGTTCAGGTGTCGTGACTTCGGGCTTCCGCAATTAAGCTACTCACCCTTACCGACTACCATTAGTTCCCTTCTGGTATGGCGACCGGCCCATTCGCGTATCCTTTCCTACCTCCTAAAAACTGTAGCCTATAAAAACTATAGACTCTAACTCTTTAGGGGAGGAACAAGGGTGATCCCAATGCCTTTGCCGGGCCATCCGACAATCCTTGAACCTTGGTTTTGCAACCTTGGAGTTAGCGGGTTTCGAACCCGTGCTCGCTAGCACGAGTGTGAGGTAGTCCCGGCGCTTACCCTACCACTAGGCTATAAGACGTCGGTGGTTTTGCTTGGTGATTTTAGCGTATAGACTATTAGTTTCAAATCAACGAGAAAAAAAAAGCAAAAGAGCATCTATGTCAGGAATCGAACTCACGACCTTCAGGTTTTCAGTCTGACGCTCTACCAACTGAGCCAACAGACCGATTGCTGATGTTAGTATCATTTTAAAGAGTATTAAACATATTATACTTGCAGATTGTCAAGAAGTTTCTATACTTAGGTAATTTTCTTTTTGATATAAAGAAATGTGCAATTTATTACAAAATCACATGGGGGAGGGGGGATTTGTTGCCCAAATGTATCCTGAAAGTGACTCGAGAGCCCTCTAAATCTGATACAATCTTAACATGAATTATGATATGACATCTTATATGCTGTGAAATAATTGGCCATTGAATTATTACTACTTTTCCATGGCGCTCGCTATTCTCTCCGTCTCTTTCCCAACCTCCTCTCTCTCTCCACCTCTCTCTTTCTCCCTCCTGCTCTCTTTCTTTCTCTACCCCCCCCCCCCCCCCCGGCCCCCACCTCTCTTTCTCTAAAGCCTTCTTTGTTGTTCTTTTCTCTTCCGATGCAAGCATTCTTTCATATAGAGTACCGAAGTGGTGTCGTCAAATGAACATGTTGTCAAGACAAATTGGCTCTAAACAAACTCACTCCACTGAGAGGTTTACCTGTCCGATATTGTATATCGGGCTAGTGTCCGGCATTCTCAATTACATTCCCCGTTGTAATCACCGCTGCTTGTTCTGCCCGTATTGTTTAGAGCCATTTGTCTTGACAATAATGCTCCAATGGCGTCACACTTCGGTACTCTATATTCAGATAAGCAGACGTAACCGGTTGCTTATTTTCCCCATAAATATATTTTTTATTCTTGAATGCATCAACATTGTCAAATTCATGACATTTATCAATACGGCAATGATTAAACTGATCCATGTATAATCATGTAAATGCTTGTTTTGATGAAGGAAACGCTCAAATATCTATATTGTGAATGCAGAGAATTGTCCTAGTCAAAACTCAATTCAAACAGTGATGCAACACTTTGGCAATTGTCGACAAAAACTCCTGAATATAAAAAATGTCATGTTGTTTTCTTACATATTATTTGCTGGCTGAGCCTCCCCCCCCCCCCCCCCCCCTTCCGCCTTCCCACAAAAATACAACTAAAATCAGAGTAATAAAGTAAAATTATTTATTACAATATAAAACTGAAAATGAGAATGAGGGATATTAGGTGGGATATGTGACAAACATACATTTTATTTCAAGAACTAAAAATTAAAAATACATACCTGTTCTTTTATAATGCTGTCTTTATTAAACGCTTAGAAATATAACTTATTAAGTTCTTATTTATTCCATCCTTTAAAAGATAAGTACATTTATACTAGGATCCCTTATGCCAAGGTCACTACTGGCCGGCCGTGATTTTCTACGTGGAGTTGGCAGCTTGCTTGCCAACTTGTACGACCCTTCCCTGCGTCGTCCTTGCGTCCGACGCAAGGAGTTTCAGCGAAACCTGACGCAGATCACAAGCAGAGAGAATCATATACGTATATGTGAAGGAATATCTCGGGGGAAATCAAGAAAACCGAGCTGTACACTCTACAATGCAAAGAAGCTAGGCCATTTGAATCACCAATTAGATACTTTACACACACCAACACTGATTCTGATAACATGAATATATAGATACACAATGTACATGATGGATAGCTTATATCGTTGGAGATTCACATGCAATAGAATGTCATTTGAGAGAGAAATACTTTGTTCAAACATTGCTTTCCTCAATTAGATACAACCACAATTATTCTGCTTCTTATAGAGAATGAATTCCATGTCGTGTTCTTTCATCCATACTGTGCACTTCACATGCTATTACTTGCAACACAGGCGTGTGTGTGACGGGGATATATGTCGAAGAATGATCCATGCCGCCGGACTCTTACACTAATACATCATGGGACGACTTTCCCTTATATGTGTAGCATTGAGAATTCAACGTGCTTCACATAATCCTTTAATCCTAATACTCACGTGGGTGCATTATTCCCCCACCCCTTGTCAATTTTTGTCGGTACTTCCGAACACCTCAATATTTCGAAACGAACATGTTTTTTTTTTTTCTGATCCTTTCCGCAAATTTTGATACCAAATTTATGACGATCGGACCTATTGCCGATATCAGATTACGTTTACCAAACTTATGTCACTGAAATTTCGCCATTTTTCTATATGACTGAGCACAACCATATGGGAAAAGTCATGCAGGAGATTTCCCATTTTATGTAAATACTTTTCTAATAGGTAGTGTAAATAATTACAACACACACAAACCCACATACACCAACGTACATTCCGCACACTTACACCCAAATCGCAAATTGCGCTTGACGAAAAACAATGAAATACGTGAGAAATAATTACCACAACCTATCCTTTTTTTCAGGAATTGAGGGATTTTTGAAAGACATTTGTACCAGAAATTGATATTCCTGAGGCTTTATCTAGTGATTTCTTGCATAAATGAGCATACATTATTGAATTTTAAAAATAAAGGCACTTTCGTAAATTTAGCTATACAACTTGTAGAGTACATAATTCTTGACCCTTGTAAAAAAAAATTGGGGGAATCGGGCGGCCCATGGCCATAATGCCCCCCCCCCCCCCACCCACCCACCCTAACATGCTTTAAAATACCCCGGTAGTATTAGGGTTAAGAGAGGTGGTGTCATTCTTTGTTCAAAAGTATTCATGCATGCAATCCAACTTTTCGTGAAATCATTCAACGATCGATGCCTTGTGGTCTGTCCAAGCTAACTTGATAGTTAATATGACTGCTTGATATACTATCTCTCTCTCTCTCTCTCTCTCTCTCTCTCTCTCTCTCTGGGTGCTTTGTCGTGTGACGTAGGCGATCATGGAGTGCCACACAGTTCTGTGTACTGAGCTCTTTGTATCAATTGCATATCATAGTAAAACAGTCAGTCAGGATGCTTATCAACTTAATAATCCTTCTTCCCATGCCCCATACCCCTGGTTCTTTTTCATCAATCCAAACTCTTTCAAGTAAACTTTACACAGTATACGACGTACAAAATCTCAACCTTCACATTCTTGGCTCACATATCAGTTTCATAATATCCATACATGATAATGAAACATTCTTCTTTGTGTGACATAACACATACAGCTATGACTTGAGTCATATGTCACAAGTTAGGTAAATACTCGTTCTAGGCATATCTGAATATGATCCGCTATTCAGGTGAACATGTCTATACTGACTGTCCAATGGGTGGATACAAAATACCTTTTGTTCCCCTGCATCAATTATAACCTAATGCTCAATACCCCAAAGGAGATGCAGTCCGCTGGTTCAATAATGATGTGCGAGTTTCGGCATGTAAACAATTAAGATTGGCGGTTATTTCCGACCAGTCAATCCTAAAGCTCGCAGCTTAATCAAGAGAGAGAGATGTGTCGCTGATATTTATATAGGACATGTGTGGAGTTACCCCAATGTTCTTCTGTGGGGAAAGTCCACCCTTCAATGACCTCTCCTTAAAGACAGCCAGTCCCTTTTTCAGATCACCACAAAACCATCGAAACATTGGCAAAACTAAGAGAGAAGTGTAAGCAAGCTCTATATTCACAATTTGAAACTGATACGTAGTGTAAAATTCAAATAATGCACGTAAACAACGTCTGAGTAATAGTCTTTACCTCAGGCTCTTAGCAGTTTATGTTGAAATATCTGCTTTATTGATTAATCTGTTTATTAAATTATAAAGCGCATTATGAAAAAAATTGTTCTATGGAAGGAATCATCTCCAAAGTTTGGTAGTTACTCATAAAATTAGGATTTCACACACGCATAACAACCACATAGATACTGTAACAAAGACTAATACTTTTTTCGTAGTACGAAAAAAGTCGGTTTGAAATTTAACGGCTGAAATTTTTTACATAATACAGAAAGCTTCAACATGCTATATTCTTAGAAATGGTCTTGAATCACACTTTCTTCAATTTACGATCGTGATAGACGATTTCAAATTTTAAGCTTGCAAAAGGGACGGACAATCTTTAAGGAGAGATGTAGCGTTAATAAGTTGAGCTACCTCTGCGCGTTCTCTTCAAATCGTTCCAAAGCCCATCCGTTAATTCATCGTGACCTTCATTTTAGGCAAGATTGTTGCGCTAGCTCAGCGGGCTCTCTCTCTCCCTTACCATTTTGTCAAGTTTCGCAAAAGTCCATCCTATAATGGCATCTCTGGTAGGAGAGATTTCTTTTTCATTTGTCAAGCTGGCTGCGCGGATTAATTATCTCCCTCACTCATCCTTCGTTAAGTCGTGGCAAAGTCCAGCCTACAGTCTATAGTGACCACTCCTTTAGGAAGATTTAGCCTAGTGTTCATTTGTTGAGCTCCGCGAGTTCTCGACAATCTCCCTCACTCATTCTACTTTAATTCGGCCTGCTTTGGCGCTTCCTAAAGTAGCGTCCCCGCCGACGACGGAATTCGTATGGAATTCTCGCTTTCCTTCATACATTATTGATCAAATCATTATGAATTATGATTCCCCAATATGTAAATTAGTGCTGAGTTTCTCTAACTGGAACGTGCGGCAGCGCCGCAGTGCAGCTTGCCCATAAAGCCGTAGATGCTCTCCTCCTACTCGTCACTGTGCTTCGCAAAGTGGGGAGCTCTGCAACACTTGACGTCAAGGTCGCTCTCCACATGCTTGCGCCACTGCTCGACCAACTCGTCTTTTCCCTTGGCCGTGGCGATCGGGTCATCGTGAGAGAAGAGGTTCAGGGCGGGCGCCTTGACCGGGCGGCCAGTAAAGATCTCATTCACCTGAGGACAATGCAGAACAATAGGACCGTTAATAAACTCTGCTTTGTTTCTTTGGAAATTGGCATTCTCGCTTTCCTTCATACATTAATGAATCATTATGAATTATAATTCCCCAAGATGTAAATTACTGCTGAGTTTATGCCTTATAAAATATTAGAAATATGTGGCTTGTTTGAGACCGAGTCTCCGCGAGACTCGACGGGTCTCCGAGAAGTCATCGTGAAGTCGAATGAGTTTGATTTTTTTTCAAGTTTCCTGTCAGTCTCTGTAACTTATTTATGCTGTCCTTAACATCTTCACCAATGAGACGGACCTTTAACTCTTACATTACCATTCCCTGAAAACCACATTGGCTTACTACACATCTTCATGCCAATGCTCACGAGAGAGTTCGCCCTTCAAGCTCACCTTGACGATGCTATCCATGGTGTACTTGTTGGTCAGCCAATAGTAGGTCTCTGCAACCCTCCTGATGACAAACTGCGTAAAGGAGCTGTTGGCGGCCTGCGAGTAGATACCCTCGTAGCTCTCCCTGGAGAGAATGCAAACAGGATCTGATCAACGATGCGGTAACGCACCGATGCATAGGCCTAACGTCTACTCCGCTCCGCAGACGCGCGCTTCTTCCTCCCTCTGATGCATACATCAGGTCGAGCATCTCGGCGTACACGTGGCTGCTGACGGAGAAGGCATGGACCAGGAGAGGGCGTGTGTCGCCGTCCGTGACATAATCCAGGATCTCACGCGCGATCCCCTTGGCGTTGGCGGACCAGGCGATGTCGATGGGTCGCGTCTTGACCACCAGCACATCGAATCTAGAACTAAAAAAAATATACAACATTGAAACATGTATTATATCAATATATGACTTAACATGGGAAAATATAAATAGTGACTGATCGGCAATAGCGACGATTAATAAAAAGCGGCACAACATGAGTATTGCAGAGATGTAGGTATAAACAATGATTGATTGATTGATTGATTGATTGATCGATTGATTTATAAGAAATTAACGACGCTACTAACACTTGAGAGTCATATAAGTGTCGAACAGTTCATCTAAACAGATTATACAATTCAAGTTTCCCTAATGTGATTTACAGAATTTGAGCAGGATTATAAATCAGAAATAAATCAATATGTTAACTACTTCCTCGGGATAACTTCCCTACTCTTTATGAAAAGAGAAGCGGGTTCTTTAATGTGCCAATGGTGTGACTCTCCTTTACACGGGACCGACGGTTTAAAGTCTCCTCCGAAAGACTAGGTAACTGGAATAAAATACGTTGCCCAAGGGTATACCTGTTGTGATTGGGATACGATCAGTTTCCCACTTAAAATTTAGTGTAAAGATTGATCTTCTTTAGAAAGTTTATAACAAATAATCGCGAAATATCTCTTAATAATGTCTTGAGGTCAGGACAATCAAAAAGTTGATACGAATATTTGCAAGTTCAACACATTCAAGGAGAATGTGTTTAATTGTTAGTATATAATTACATGATATGCAACGAGGTGGACTTTCTACTGCAAATAGGTATGCATGAGTCAAATGAGAATGACCCATACGAGCACGGGTCAAGTATAAACAATGCAGAAAAAGGTTTACCCGTAAATGCCTCACTGGCTTGATAAATTGGGTACACCTGTGTAAAAAGAGCATGCAGATAAATAAAATAATTACACCGGGGAGCTAAAGCTGTTAACTTATTTTATTCTATCTTGCGCCAGGTAAAGAATATTTACAAAGGAGGAATGCCGTTTGTCACATTTTGGGGTTCTTCATAAATAAAATAAAGAATAAGAATCGGAACTAATGTTGATGTAGTTTCAAAATGAAACTTTAATCATAAGGAATGCATGAAATAATCATATTATAATGAAACGCAATAACATACACGTAGCAATTGAATTGAACAGTGAAATGTTGCCTCAATACAATAATCTTTAAATAGGAATGAGGATGGATAAACAATCAAATATTTTCAGATTGACTCTGTCTACTAGTCATATATATACCAAAAGTAATGAATGAAATTATGGGTTTACATCAAACTATCTTCGGTACAGATATCACAACCTGCATATATGGCCGGTTGGTAGTGTTCAGCGCAGTGTGCAGCGTCAATACAAACCCGGTTGCCTTGACGACGCGATCGCGATAACGTTGATTTTTGAAGCGCGAGTTCATCAAAAGACCCGCTGTCTTTAGTTACACGGCAGGACGTCGATGCCCGAGCTGAGGTGGTTGTAGTTGCTATCCTCGATGCTCGGCGACGTCGATGAGGGAGACCAGGAAACCAAACAGTCACCGCCCGGTCTGGGTGCAAGGGCACGTGATGGCTGAACCCTTGATTACGGCTGAAATATAGTTACACCCCATCATAAATATATATTCAACCCAAGTATAACTTGTACGATTTAAACTATTTATACCTTGTAAAGCACACGACATCTTAAAATGACAATAATCACACCATTTGGTTTACCAAATAGACTTCGCAAAAAAAAAAAAAAAAACAGCAACCGGATATCTCCTCGATATCTCCAATTAGCATAATAGCCATTTACTAGCATAATAATGTCCAGTGCTAGAATGATTCATACCTCTGCTATGTACAATACTTCCATTTAACCAGCAACCATTACTTATGGCCGCTTGTTAACAAAATGCGTAAGTTGCATAAACCATTGATTATCAAAACATATAGCCACGCTAAAGTAGTTCTCATTTCCATCCCAATATAAATATGTTGGTATTTTTATGCATAAACTTTCCACTAATGAGCTTCCTGAAGTCTTCCTTCAAATGTTCACTAGAAATAACTCTGTTCATAACTATCCAACCCGGCAACATGACGCTTATCACCTTCCACGTACTCGAACAATTTTTGCACAAAAAACAATTATGTTTACAGGGCCCAAATACTGGAATGATCTCCCCCAAGATGTCAGTGGTTGTGTATCATTATATCCATTCAAACGTAAACTTAGAATGCATCTATTGAATAGTTACTCTACGTAAGCTCATTGAGATTCTAAACTTTTGTGTATAATGTTCATTTCCATGTGTAATTTACATAATGCCTTGCTGTTGCACGCTTCCGAAATCCTGCCCGATACTGTTTTTCACTCGTTCTCTATATATGCTCATGATTTCGTAAGCGCGGCAGCAGCAGGCATTGTTCTTAGCACCTCATTGCAGCTGGCTGGTGGCTACTCAATACATAGTAGGCCGATAACGCTAAAACATTCCAATGTTACGAACTGTTATTCATATCAATCTGAACTTAATTTGACTGTTGTTCATCTGATATACATACAGTTGTAGTACGCAGACTGGATTCCTTAGGTATTGTAATTTATGCGTTTGCATAATATCTCGACACGTTGTATCATATGAAGACAGCATCAAAAACTCAATCGGATAATTATTGACGTGCTCTTGATTGTTTATTCAAGCTATTAAGTATGTGTAAAAATCTCCTTGCATTCTCATAGCCCTAAATTCACAGGTTAGATCTTGTTCACTTATATATGAGAAGTATCTGTTTTACGTCCTCGAAGAATTTGTGTTATTTCTTGTTTTAGTTTGGTCCTAAGTTGCATCCGTACTCTATATCTATTTATATATACACCAATTTTACCGGGACTTACGCCTATCAAGCTTGCTTCTAGTAGGTCCCATCATATTTCTCTCTCAATTTCCATCTTATCATATATTGTATATTTATGTTGTATTAAGTTGTACATCCAAGTTGGATATTGTATATTATTTTGTTTTGCACATTGTATTCATCGAGAAGTATGAAAATAAATTGAAATTGAAATTGAAATTGAAATATATGCCGTAAATACACGGTGGTACCAATCAATGAGAAATACCCTACAATATAGGCTTCCTCACAGTTCGACATGGCTGACATAAAATGGCCGACTTTTGTTACTTGCCAAAAGAGGGCGTTTATGACATTTGACTACTAATTAAACACATTTCAGTTTTTGCTGAAAAATACATACGTTCAATTTCCGAACTAGAAGAAATCATTCAATTTGAAATGGTAATTTTCGTGTCAGAAATTGTTTGCATTTAAAATGTTCAATTTAGTTGAAAGCACTGATTTTTTGAGAAAGTCAAACTTTCTGAAAGACTTGCCTATACAGAAATTAAACAGTTGTAGAACCCCCCCCCCCCCCTTCCCCCCCCCCCCCTTCCCCCAAACTGGCATGTTTCAGACTTACAGTTATTTTGAAGAATTGAAGACCCTGTTGCCTGCCTCCCGGAGGAATTTGTGTCCACACGACGGCCGTCTGCACTTCCCGCTCATGACAGCAGAAACAGTGGCAGCTCGAGTTGGGGCGGATACACTCACTCTCATGCAGCAAGTCCCCAGACTTCCCCGACTCTCTCCCGCTTACAGGACTCCTCCCCGTGGGTAACAAAACAGGTCTTTCGTCAATATAGCTTTCGACAAAATAGCTTCTCACACCACTCCCTCAAACTCATGTACCCTCGGCCTTCCATCATACCAAAACAAAATCTACCAATCATATTCTCCCATATGTGCTCACGTCACTTACTATTACATAATACCCTTAGGGCAAAATCAGGCAAACCGAAAAAACGCGGCTAACAATAGATTAGGCACGGCTCCTAGCTGCGAAAAGGATAGACAAAAGAATTAAGAATGCGATGCATCCAGTGCGCCACAGAGCCTAGGTTACCTGTATTATAAAACATGTGGTATAATTCAGGGCTTTTAGAAGATGAGTCGAATTAACTCGGCCATGTGGTGTTTAAAGCTATTACAAAAGAAACACATTACTGAGCAACGTGGCTTCCATTGCCAGTGAATTAACCTTTGTAATTTGGCTTACATTTTATTTTGACACTGTTTACAAGATGATTTTAAAAGAATTACGAAACTAAGCATTCTGAATGTGGGCTGGTAATGAATTCTAGGTTACTGGACCTAAACAACGGGCTGATTTGGAAATAGTATTTTGTATTTAACTTTCCACATGTAGAATTTAACAGGTTAAAGGGTATTGTACTGATGAATTTCAGCATTAAATGAGAACATGTGCATGAGATATTAGGTTTGAAAAGTATCTACGCATGAAACAGGCAATTTGCATTGTATTTATATCAAAAACATGAAGCAACGTTCGAACAGTGGTAACGAAGATTCAAGGTAATGAGAACTAGCACATAATACGGAGGATTCTGTTCTGTATAAACGATGAAGTCTGACTAATTTAGAAGGATGCAACGAACCCCGTAACGCATTGCAATTAGCGATGTGCGGCACTATGATGCATTGAACATCATTAACAAGAATTTACGTGGAATAGTGAGTTTCAGATTATTCGTGATACCAATGTTACGTTATATTTTTCCGCAAACAAAATTTATATGTAAATCCCAACATAAATGCATATCTACAAGCACTCCAAGATATGTAACCACAGAACATTGCTTAATTCTAATGTTGTTGATGTATAAGGGATCATCATTATGACAAGTATTTAGGTCTTGCCTATGTCTGAAAACAACAAATGGAGTTTTTACAATGTTTAGAGATAATCTATTGCACAAAAGCTAATTGTGAACATGCATTAAATGAAAATTCACTTTATTGATCAAAATGTAAATGCATTCCTCAGGGGCAACTAAAGCAGTGTCGACTGCAAAAAGAACGTAGTCAAAAGGATGTGAGGAATTTATTATATCATTGATATAATACATGTACTTCATAAGAACTTGTGTCCTAACATTTCTCAAAATAAGCTCATTTATTTGATACTGTATCTATAGCAAGACCAGTTTTCGACAAGCCTCCGGTTTGTGCGCGTTGTCTTGCTTCAGTGCGTTTTGAGAGCTGGGATCAGCTAGATGAACACCCATACAGCCAATTTCTTGATATGGATAGCCTTCTTCTTATACACGCATACACACATCACTCCATATACATGATATAGTTGCCTTGTTGCATGGACAAGGCGACTTTGAGTGCTGGAACAAAAGATAGTGAAGTCTATGTACACTTTCCAGTCGTGTGCATTGAGTATCAGGACGATGGTACGTGACTTGAGCAGCAAGAGACATGAAGGCCTATATAAAATCGAACACAGTAATCATGGTAATCTGTGATGTAAAATGTACTTTTCAAATCTCAAAATAGATTCTTGAAAATCCCATTGCCACTAAAGTGTTAGAATTAGGTACAATTGGTTTTTTGTTGTTGTTGTTGTTGTTGTTGCTCTTGGTAAATTTTAACTATTATTTTATGGAAATTTAATGAAAATTTAATGAAAATTTAATGGAAACGTACAATTTTGTGTAAAATCATTTTAAATGTCCTAACATGAAGAGGCTGCATGAGCCTGTCTGTGTTTGTTTATACATGTATCGTGAATATATATATAAATATATATATATATGTATATCTATATATATTTATATAAAACGACATTTTAATCATTTCATGATTTTACATAATGCTCGAGCTAGACCTACTTCCTGACAAGTTGAGTTTGATTTATACAATGTATTGAACATTTACCTTACTAACCTTATTAAAACACATTAACCACGACTGCTTCCAATGTATTTGTAAAAAACAAGAGTCTACGGTATGAAATGGTAGATTGACTTATTTCAGTCAATCTCACATTGCGTAGTATTTCCTGTAGACGTACTGTAAAATTGTTTGATGGCCTTCACGATCGAAAGTCCAAATCATGACTTCCTGCTGCAGCTCGATATCTCATATATACACGACCCTGTTTTTTTTTTCTTTGATGATAGGCCTAATTGGTGACGTCAATAACAGTTTTTCAACATTCATCAACTCATGACTGCTATTGAATGACAACAGGCCTAGCTCTTTGCACCCGCTATTATACATTGTACAAGTGCGCGATTGTGGTTAAATGCTATTAGGCTTAGAAATCTTTTCACCTTCCAACGTTTCACTCTAAATTTTATCAATGATGTGATATTAATGATGAAGATAACGAAATGTTTCAAGCCATAACCAACCAATCAACTGCTCCTCTGTAACTTGATGAGCTAGCTGTATACACATGTATATAGGTGCACCTGAAATCACCTTCCTAGTGCTGACGTGGTAGTAAGAGCAAATTTGACTAAGGGAATGCTATGTTGGGAGGCCCTGCCTAATGCTGGAGGAGACAATTTTGAGACTAAACTGTTGGGGAACACTTAATTTTGGGAACAAGGTGAACACATGAAATTTACATATGTACCCTCAAACGAACGTCCACCTACACGTCTGCCGGCTATTTTTTGTTTTCTTTTTGCATGAAAATAGGTTACTTGAACTAGTTTGGGAGAAGCAAGAGATTGACCGCCCAGGACTGACCCTTTTCCATCATCGCACAGTGGCATCAACGGCTAACAAAGATAGAGGATCTGTTGGTAAATGGTCATCCCAAAAAAACGGAGCTGAATATAAAAGAAGACGCCCCCCCCCCCCCCCACCCTGAAAAAAACACGACCATCTTTAGTTGTTCTTCCTCGACAGAGCAATTGTTTACTCCTTTGCTCCGTGAGAATGCAACCATGACAACGGCAGTACGTCTCGTGAACCGTCAACGATGCTACATGTCATGACTGGCAATATGAAGATTTATTTGTCAAAACACGCAATGCATTTTGAAATGAGGAATCATATTCAACACCGTTTCCATAGTCAAGTCAATTTACTCAGGGAAGAGCAATTAATATATCTTTTTGAATATGTCCTTGTTTTCTGCCTTCCCTGTCAATTCACAAGACATGGTTTAATCAATAAACAAGAACTATTTGGTTATTTGCGTGCGACATGTGTACTTATTGGCAAGTAATAAACACAAATCACTCAAAGCATCATTTGTGTGACACACAAAGAGTTAATGACATAGGTGTTAGGAAACGTACTTCACCAAAAAGGGTACGGTCACGTGAAACAAACATCTTTACCCAAACAACATCGCAATTCATGACTTTGATGAAGTTGAATGAAGTTTTGGAATCACATCTACTCACAACACATAGAGCTCAATATTTAATCTTCAATTCAATTTAAGTTACTATATTGGTATAATAGTGTTTTATATATATGTATGTATACATCTTTAAACGCAAACAAATTAATGCAGACGCCGGAGAAGAAACGTTGATCAATATTTCGGTCAAGAGGTCGTCTTACATTTTCACGGATCGCATCACGGATTATCCCAGATCGTCGCCCCGGGATCATCCGTATTATCTCCGGCATTACCGTGTATGCACCGGGAGGGCATCCGGCGTAATCATTGGCGTATACCGGCATATCCGGGGAAAAAGTCAAGCTTGCTTAATTTTTCATCCCCGAATTCACGGATGAAAAACAATCCGTCCTCTTCCCTGGAGGCACCGTGTACCTCCGTGTAGACGCCGAATACATAGGTCGGTCATCGTGCGGCAGAGGATTTCAATTCAATTCAATTCCTTATTCATTTAACACACAGGAATAAACAACTTTCATGAACAATGAATACAAGGCATCACCAGAGAGCTGATGGCTTGTGAGGTGTGATAACCTTTAACATGTGGTTCAAAACAAAAACGCATTTCATCGGACACCCAGAGGGTCGAATAGGTCAGTGTAAGACAGTTTTCGTTTTGAATGAGGATAGAGAGGGTGCGAATGCTTTCCCTTAAAAATAAGCACAACCTGGCTATTCATGGCCCATGGAGACAAGGAAACGGGCAAGTTTGCTTGGAATGATATTCTTAATCACCTTTGTTTTAGATCTTCGTTCAAAATAAGTCTTCTGACCTTTTTAAGCATGGCAAATTGATTAACGCTGTTTTTGCCACGTGCACCTTTTTTCACAAGTAACACAAATCCAATAAAGCAGCAGTCTGACACACAAAGGGTTAAGGGTTCATTTATATTGTCATGTTGATGTACAGCTTTGTTAACCCCCTCAGTCCAATGGACAATGAACTGTGTTGTGATTGACACCAGACCATTATTGCTTGGTACTGACAGGGTTAAACGGGGAGGGGGAACAGATGCCAGATCTCCCAATGTCAGGAAGGGATGGTATTTTCAAGGCATGGATAGAAGGATTTTATGACATTACAATTCCACACGGGTAAATATCAACAATCGGTTAAAATAATTTCCAAATATTGTTTAATTTATGGGAATGATGGGGTACCCTGACTGCAAACACAAACCCAAGAACATTCTAGCCTCTAGCTGAGATCAACTGAGTAAGCTGCTTATTCCTCGAAACAAAACGGATGCCAACAGAACTATTATCCTGAGCTGCAAGACGCGAAGCGGTGAGTCCTCGACTCAGTTGAATGTGGCGAACAAAGAAAAAAGATAACATTTCGCAATGTTTTCATTGAATAGCAGCTACTGGAGCGGTAGGTAATTATATTCATGATTGACAGGTGAGACGCCCGATTTTGTCGTCCGCCCATTCTCTGTGTCCTTATTGACCCACCAGAGAGCCGAACATGCGATAATACAAATACATCTATTTCCGTAAAGATCCGCCAATCAGTAATGTGCTACGGCCCCTCCGACGACTAAATATCCATAAGGTATATCATTCCATCATGGCGGATCATCGCGAATTACTCAAATATGCGGGAGGAAGGAGGGGGGGGGGGTCTAAATTAGTAAACTAATATATCTGCATAAAATTCGTGACGTATCTCGATGTTTGCCAGATCAACTGAGTAGAGGCCTTGCCCCTTCGTAACTCATGAGTAGCCTTGGTGGCAGTGGTTGTCGATAGGAATAAGCATCGACTATTGAGGAAGCAAAGCGAGAGGCCTCGATTAGAAGCTAAGAATGGCCCTGTCTTATAACATAATACGGACAGAATGTGAAAGCAAGAATGCACCTGGAAGATTAAGCCTAGATCCGCCATTCCTAATTCAAAGTCAATTCGCCGTTATTCATTCACACATGTAATTTATCATGTCAGGTCTTTCTTGCTGGTACATAAGGAGGGAAAAGGATATGAATAACGAGTAAAGATACATGATACATGTGCTCGGTTGAGAGTCAGTGGACCAAACCTCCATGTTTAATTCACATGATTAACTCAATAATTATTTATTTCCCCGCATTAGGTACGTGGAAAGCCGTTGCAGCAAAATAATGCTGATTTTCAAACGGGTCCACACAAAGGCATCGACATTGACAAATAAGCGATAAGCGAATAATAAGCACAAATGGGCATATACATCGACAAAACAAACAAAACCAATATACCAACAAAATGATGAAAAGATTGAAGCTGGGAGAGGATTTACATTGAAATACAACACTATTGCCAAAAATATTGTCATCAAAATGGGGACGTGGTTAAGATTAAATGCACTTGACCGAGGCCCATACGGAACGTAAAATACCCAGGAAAGCCTGGCGGAAATGTAGATCACGATAGCCGTAGATGAGGGGGTTCATAGCGGAGTTGATCGATACGGTGACAAACATCACTCCGGTAATCGATGCTCGAACGACGTCAAAGTATGTCAATGTAAGGGTCATGAAGAGGAATATCATGAATGGTATCCAAGTTGCTAAGAACAGCCCGACTATGATTGAGGTAGTCCTGACGGCCTTCAGACGAGAAAGACCTTCTTCGGCTAGTACGGGGTGATGATGGTCCGCCATACGGTGAACGGCGATGGATTTGTACTGTTTCAGAGCGATTTTCAGTCTGAGAATATTGTAGATGAGGAGAGCGGCAGCAAGAAAGATACCAAGGACAGCTACATACCACATTATGGTGATCACCATCCGCCCTTCGAAAGGAGCTCCATAGCAAGAATGCATCGGCTGGACTACCACGCCTTGTACGATGAAGACGGCGCCATTGGATATCCACAGTGCAGTGACGCAGTACATGATGCGGTTGTTTGTGACCAACGCCGGGTACCGCAGCGGTCGTGTTACCGCAATGTAACGGTCCAGCGTCAGCAGCACAACATGTGTGACAGTAACCCCGCCCAAAATATATATAGGTAATGAAGCAAAATGCGGTCTTGTTTGACATGCGTATATGTCATCAAGAACATATATTTTGAGGGCATCTCCGAATATTCCTGAAAGAAGATCGGCAGTGGCGAGGCTGGCGGGAATCAGATTGGTTGGAGTACGCAGACGGTGATTCTGGTGAACTGCAGCGATCACCAGCATATTTCCTGCAATGGTCAAAGGTGTAATCATTGCAATGGGTATAGAATATATCAGCATAATCAAGCTGTGTGACGGAAGAGTGTTGTTAGGCGTATGTGTACTGTTACTTTCCAAAGGCAGCATCTCGGTTTTAGATGGATAAAGAGCCATCCCTAACTGCCTAACACTCGTGTCAGCGCATTCTGTACGAACAGTTGTAAAGCATATTGCGTTGAAGCAAATGATAGCTGCACACTTATAAACAAAATCATACCAGATTTGTATGCTGACCTGACAATTCGATACCGTTTCGTTGATTGCCCGAGAGAATACATAATTTCATACATCAACGAAAGCATATTTGACTTGCCATTGTTAGTCTGTACGCGCAGCCGATCACTTTTAATAAAAATTTCCTGTCAAGCTTGTGACAGCATTATACACAAACATGTGTGTGTGTGTGTGTGTGTGTGTGTGTGTGTGTGTGTGTGATATTTAGGGAATATGCATAAAGCACTGATTCCTTTGTTTGGTGTTTCACTTTTGAAGGTGGTTGGTAGAGGTTAGAAAAAAACAGTAACCATGGCAACAATTACAACGTTTAATATAATACTGCTCTGCACGATACTTTTTTATTATATGAGATACATACAGTTTAATTGTATGACAAAGAATATGACAAATAGAAAATTCCAGATCTTCTTACATCAGGAGGGGTGGAACCCCCCCCCCCTTACACACACACACACACACACACACACACACACACACACACACACACACACACACACACACACACACACACACACACACACACACACACACATACACACACCTCCCACATCCATATCATCTGACATGGCTATACACCACTAGTTACAAACATTGTCCTCCTAAAATGTTCGTTCACAGCGCGATTATGACCTACTTTTTAGGTCAGGTTGTTTGATAGTCGGTGAGCCATTTTTGAGAAGGTTGCTTCTGAAGTTATGATGGTGAAAGTGGGAAAATGTTGTATACACTCTGAATGATCTTGAATGTTGTGATAGTATTTGCACAATTTGTTCACATAACAAGATACGACTTCTCTCCAAAGGTGACCACGTTTGAAAGTGCTCGAGATCGATAGGTCAGTGTGCATTCGTAAGTACGAATACTCATACCGTTAATCTGAAAAAGAAAATAGGGCTTGTTTGTCCGACACATAAGGGATTATTTTATTCTCTGAAGGATATTTTACTAAACATACATCAACTAGAGGTCATGTTCCAATAAGATATTTCTTTAAAAGATCTGGAATTTGGGGGATGTTTACACGAGCTTATGAAGACTACACTCGTTCCGAAATGTCTTGCAGAGTAGAGTCAATATTTATATATTAAGACATCTCAACTGTGTAAGGTGTTTGATGATATTATATTATATGTAGTGGATATATTTGTAAAAACGCAACAGTCACAGATCCTAGATATCTACCTTTCACCAGGGATGTGTTATGGAAGGATATGAAGCAACTTTCTTCCTTTGAACCCATGTGCCAAGCCGATGAAAAGTTATGTGTTCTCAACAGGTGCTGTTCAGGTGTTTGAACAATTATGAATATGATTGTGTGGCAACGGCTTCTCGGAGAGGACAAAAGAAATGTACAGTCTCATTTCGCTTGTCCCGTTCTGTTAATACTTCCATGAGCATAACAGGTATCAGCAAACAAAAATAAACAAGTTTTTCAAGTGAAATATCTCTGTTTCACGCAAACACACACAAACGCCGTTAATGATAATACACAGCTTAATATATCATTTTGAGAGTGGTTGAATCCCCCAGATGCACAAGTTGTCGGAAAGTGAAGAAATTGGCCAATTTTGTAAGTAATAAAAATAGCTTATATGTCCGATTTTTAATGATTCCTCAATACTTTTCGAAACAAAAGCAGAGTAAAGGATCTGTCATTATCTGCCGTTAACTTCCTTAAAGTTTGCAAACAAATTTGTCAAAAACAAAACGTCTACAGACAAATGGGAAATTAAAGAAATTTCTTTTCAAGTTGACATCAGCTAAATGTCGGCACGGCACATGGAACATCAAAGCATTGTCATGATTATGGAATGCTTTTGGCATTCATGAGCACGCTTTAGAACCCATACAGATGTTTGAATATATTATGCTCGAGTTTCTACTCCTTCGTAACACCTCCCTGCTTTCACATAAGCCATCAAATATAAAGCAAGATGGCAGAGGTATAGAGTACCGAAGTGGTGTCTTCATATGAGCATGTTGTCAAGACAACTGGTTCTAAACAAAGTTACTTCAGTCAGATGTTAACGGTCCCTTATTGTCTACTGGGCTAGTGTCGGGAACTCCCAATAATGAGTCCCAGATGTGATCACCGCTGCTTGCTCTACCTGCGTAGTTTAAAACCAGTTGTCTTGACAACGTACTCGAAATAACGTCACACTTCGGTATACTATATACTGTATTGTTTAAACACATTAGAGTTATCTATTGCTTACCAAGTAATGAATATTATTGCAGTATAGACGGGTGCCAACATTGCAGATATTTATGAATCAAAGCTTTTTACAACTTATAAAATGGGAGGGGGGGGAGGGGGTAAATTTATACACGATTTAGTAAAGAACATCTGCGCAGGCGTGTCAATTAATCCGTCGCATGTGTCAGAGTAGCACACGCCGCCATTTTGAGCCCATATTTTCCTCTCATTAGATCAGTTCCACAATGACTGTATTTATCTATAATTCTGCAGGCTCATTTGTCATGCGTTTGGAGCCTCTTCGTGAAAATAGTGAAACCGCAAGGGCGCCGCACACGACGTGATCGAACAGTCGTACGCTTATGGGACTGACTGAATCGCTGGATTTGTGCAAGGTTAAAGGGAGAGTTCATCCTGAAATAAATAAATTTTTGGTTTCAAATAAAGCAAACACATGAAAGAGACGTGTTAGTGAAGGTTTGACGAAAATCGGTCAAGGGAAAGGAAAGTTATTTGATTTTGTGACGTCACGTGCGAGGTGCTCTCCCATATGTTGTGTACATTTTTTTTTTCGAAAATGTGCATTTTCTCAAAAAGGTATGCACCCTTTTACCTGTGCATTTGGTACATCATTAGAAATACGTTTTTGCACACAAACCTTTACGAAAAAAAATCATTCCGTTGTCGAAAATAGAAAAAAAAATTGTCCATAACATGTGGGAGAGCACCTCGCACATGACGTCACAAAATCAAATATTTTTCTTTTCCTTTGACCCCAAATCTTTACCTATGTTTTTATTTTTTATGTGCCTTCCTTCATTGAAATCAAAAAAATTTCAGAGTGAACTATGCCTTTAAATTGCTGCAAACACTGAAGGATAACGTGTTTTTCTCTGTAAATAATCAATAGTCCATACGCTATGATATTGTCAACAAGCTTTCCGTGTTAACTAATTAGTTCAAACGGAGACATCGATCACCGTTGTTCTATGGTATTTGTGATAATAGTCACATTAATCATGTATATTTGGATTGTGACCTTTTGTGGATATATTGGAATTATCAAAATCTTCAACGAGGTGAGATCTTTATGAAGTTGATGGTAGTATATTAGCAGGCTAAAGGACACCACGTTCTCAACAAATCGTGCTACCACTTGTAACTCTTTTTGTGTCAGCCGAAATGTATGATATGACATTGTACTTCACAGGCATAACATGGCTCTCTCATTACCGTTGGCATAAAGATGTGTAGTATGCCAACTAGGTTTCCAAGGCCTGGTAATTAATTAAATGGTTAATAGAGACACGACATGAGACGAGAAGGCAAACGTCTAAATACATGTACTGGCTCGTTATCGATGAAGGCAATTAAGTTATATTCACTTCATTTGATCAGAATATCTATTTCGTGATTCAATATTCTCTCCCTTTCTTTCTCTACCAATAGTCCTCCACCCCGCCTTCCTCGCTCTCTCTCTCTCTCTCTCTCTCTCTCTCTCTCTCTCTATCTCTCTCTCTCACTCCCTCTCTCCTTCACCCCCCTTCCTCTCTCCCTCACTCTCCCCCCCCCCTCTCTCTCTTGATCTCTCTCTCTCTCTCTCTCTCTCTCTCTCTCTCTCTCTCTCTCTCTTTCTCTCTCTCTCTCTGTCTCTTTCACTTTCTCACAATTTCTTACTCACCATTCTTCCTCTTCCTCTCACTTTGCTTAGTCATTATCATCTTTCCTCGGAAATTAGTGTATGAGAATCCCATGTAATCCCATTGTAAAGAGGGTCACTATATGTTATGCACATTATCCTCAGCAGCAGCAGCATTAAAGGGAATAAACTGTACTGGGAAGACAAAAAGCCTTCAAAAGGTGATCGTGAGCAATCTTCTTGCCAATGGTCTTAAATTCATGTAATGTCCATTTTAGAAACGTACTGAAAGTTTTTTGCCCTCAATTGATCCACATTTGGAGTAATTAGTCAATTAAATTACAAATCACAAATGTTCGGCCCGAACATTTTGAGGATCTGTAATTTAATCACTCATTACTCCAAATGTGGATCATTTCAGGGCAAAAAACTTTCAGTACGTTTCTAAAATTGACATTACATGAATTTAAGATAATTGGCAAGAAGATTGCTCACGATAACCTTTTGAAGGCTTTTTTGTCTTCCCAGTACAGTATATGCCCTTTAATCTAATTTGTGTAATAGCGATCTCTTAACGAAATTATGAAATCAATATTGAAATTGTAGTATGATTACCGTCTGCCTCCACCGCTACTCCCACACCTCAAAACAAAGCGTTAATGTTGTGATTACCCGTTACCAATGGTAACGAGTCTATCAACACACACACACACACACACGCAAAAACACACATACACACGCAAACAATAATTGACTTACTTTGTAAATAATCAGTTCATGATAATAGTATGCTCGAGCTCGTTTTTTTAATGATATAACAAGGTTATGAAAACCAAGCAATTACCAAACTCAAGCATCGTTCCCATATTTGAACATCACCCCAAAATGTCTGCACCGTGCTCGTCCTAGCTATCGGTGATTGGATCGATTTCCTTACAACGGAGTGCTGTTCAGTCACGTTCGACAAAACTGGTGGTCTGTGATTGATCGATCAGGCAATATTTTGTGGTGTATTTATTTATCTATTTAGCGCCCTTGGTAAATGAACGTCTGATGTTCGTCGTTCACGAGTACATCTCTCTCTCTCTCACTCCCTCTCTCCTTCACCCCCCCCCCCCCCTTCCTCTCTCCCTCACTCTCCCCCCCCCCCCCTCTCTCTCTCTTGATCTCTCTCTCTCTTTCTCTCTCTCTCTCTCTCTTTCACTTTCTCACAATTTCTTACTCACCATTCTTCCTCTTCCTCTCACTTTGCTTAGTCATTATCATCTTTCCTCGGAAATTAGTGTATGAGAATCCCATGTAATCCCATTGTAAAGAGGGTCACTATATGTTATCCACATTATCCTCCGCAGCAGCAGCATTAATCTAATTTGTGTAATAGCGATCTCTTAACGA
Organism: Arbacia lixula; assembly: GCA_963669155.1. Taxonomy (NCBI): domain Eukaryota; kingdom Metazoa; phylum Echinodermata; class Echinoidea; order Arbacioida; family Arbaciidae; genus Arbacia; species Arbacia lixula. The sequence goes on along the minus strand of OZ022591.1, from coordinate 3,441,195 downwards.
AATTATGAAATCAATATTGAAATTGTAGTATGATTACCGTCTGCCTCCACCGCTACTCCCACACCTCAAAACAAAGCGTTAATGTTGTGATTACCCGTTACCAATGGTAACGAGTCTATCGACACACACACACACACACGCAAAAACACACATACACACGCAAACAATAATTGACTTACTTTGTAAATAATCAGTTCATGATAATAGTATGCTCGAGCTCGTTTTTTTAATGATATAACAAGGTTATGAAAACCAAGCAATTACCAAACTCAAGCATCGTTCCCATATTTGAACATCACCCCAAAATGTCTGCACCGTGCTCGTCCTAGCTATCGGTGATTGGATCGATATCCTTACAACGGAGTGCTGTTCAGTCACGTTTGACAAAACTGGTGGTCTGTGATTGATCGATCAGGCAATATTTTGTGGTGTATTTATTTATCTATTTAGCGCCCTTGGTAAATGAACGTCTGATGTTCGTCGTTCACGAAGCAATGGTGAGTTTCTCGATTTAAATGATATAGTCGTATCTTTATTTCTAATCTACTAACTTGTTAGTTATCCAAGTACAATTTACGCATAAACAATGTAGGAATGACTGCGGAATTTGACATGATTTGTGGCAATTCAACTGGATAGAATAGTCAGTGACCTGATTGTAAGTGCACATCATACTAGAACAGAGCAGTTATTTGGTTGACGAATGGAAAAGCGATGGCTGTCTTCTTTTTTTATTTGCAAAAATGAGTTCCAGAGCATTTTTTTTTTTATGGATGTGATAATTTGTTTAATGTAAAGGATCAAGAAATATTTCACATTAACACATGAAATATAGTCAGTTATTCACAGAATCAATTTCTTTATCGGAACAATGGTATTTTCTGATACTCATGCTTTATACAGTCAGGCGCCTTACACCTCAATACGGCCTCCATCATGGTTGTTGTTGTCGCTATGGCAACGGGTATGTATTCGAATATCAATTTTTGTATGCTCCTATATTTCAAGCTGTAATAATGTTTTATTTTCCTCTTAACATAATCATTATTGACACAACGATTCAACATCATTAAAAGTCTTTCAAACCTATTCATTTCATAATTTTAAAATGCAAAATAAACGAATCCATACACACACCCGGTGATTTAGCAGCTTGACCAATCAACAGGCAGGTGTATATTAACGGGGGTTTTGTATCAGTATATCATAAAATTCACATAATATTTGAGTAAATGGTACATACATAATTCTTCAGGGGATATCGTCCCATGATGCACCGCGCGGCCACATGCAGAATATGTTTGTAGTCATATTCGCTCCAGTGTACTAGTGTATGAGACCGGAAGTGGGAATATACACACGCGCGGTGCATTTATGGGCCGACTTGTGGTACGGAGAATAAATAGACCTTTTTTGGCCAGTCTTTGTAGATTCATCAAACGGATATTACGCAACCAAGCCAACCAGTATCACGTGCGCTCCTGTCAGACTCCAAGACGGATCTGAAGTAAAGACTATCCCCAAACTCGCCCAAAACCTCATGCCTTGGAAAGGATTGTACTCAGGTTCAGTCGGGATTACTCAGCACTTGGTGTGCCGTATACCAGGTAGGCCTCATTCCTGCATTGGGTGATGTTCGTTATTCCGAAAATGAAATAAAGTTCTTTAACCTTATAGTAATCATTTTCGGATTAAGGGCATATACTGTACTGAGCAGGCAAAAAAGCCTTCAAAATGTAATTGTTAGCAATGTTCTTGCCAATGGTCTTAAATTCATGTATTGTCTACTTTAGAAGCTTGCTGAAAGTTATTTGCCCTCAAATGATCTACATTTGGAGTAATGAGTGATTAAATCACAATTTAAATCCTGAAAATGTTCGGCCCGAACATTTTGAGGATTTAATCATTAACCATTAATTACTCTGTATGTGGATCATTTGAGGGCAAATAACTTTCAGCAAGCTTCTAAATTGGTCAATACATGAATTTAAGACCATTGGCAAGAAGATTGCTAACAATTACCTTTTGAAGGGTTTTTTTGCCTTCCCAGTACAGTATATGCCCTTTATTGGATCCTATTTCACTTTTTGATAAACGAGCCCGACCTTTCTCTTTTTTGGAGAATTCAGAGTAGTGTATGGTACAAATTAGTATTTATTTTATTTGCCATTTATTAATGTCTTCTTTATTTCCAAATAAAACATAATGCAAGGTAGGCCCATGCAGTTACAAAACTGCTTTACGAGGGCGCCCTGCACTTGAACATACTAAGAAGACATATTAATTAAATCTCAGAAGGAAATAATGTAAACAAATTCCTTTATATGTCAACGAAAAGTTACCTTACAAAACATACAGACATGCACCTTGAAACACATGAGTAATATATAAGCAATGGGGAAATACACCGCTGCGTAAAACTGGTATACGCATTGTTACCATGGTTACTGTAGCTGCCCTATAGATAGAATGTTCATACCGAGGGGATTTGCACTGCGCTAAAGGAACGTCATTAAGTCACGAGCCAAAGGCGAGGGACTTATTTGTTCCCGAAGCAGCAGCGCATACCCCCGAAGTCTAAACATTGATGCTTACGACAACCATGGACCTATCATAGATGGACTGTGCTCGGATAGACTTGCTTTGATCTATGAGGTCCGCCGCCTCATAAAAATTCAAGACATTCAGGTGTTTTAAACAATTAGCTGTATTTCTAATTAGGTAGTGCCTTCTCTGAATAACAAAAGAAAATCTGTTTTGAGAAGTACGTCAACCGTTCAGCCTTCGCTGGGAGCTCGTAGCTGATCTTTTATCACGCACTGTGAATTAGTTTTGGGGTGAGCGAAGGGAAATTTTGAAAAAATTGTAGAAAGAATTTGATCTGTTACTTTTTCGGACACCTCCGCACACGAAATTGAGGTTGTTTCCATGAAAGATGAAACATTCAATAAACGATTTACAAGATATTTTTAAGGAAATATGATTCGGAAATGTGCGATATGGAGGCATTTCACTGGTATGTTTTCTACAGTATTCTCCTTTTATCACAAAAACGAAGAAACAATACAATCTGAAATTCACACAATCGTATCTTTATAACATGTAATACTACTGCACATGCACTTCAGTTCATGAAGTGGTTCTGAAATCTTCTGCGCATACAGAATATATATTCCTCAAAATGCATCCTACAGTTTTCATGCTTGTTTGGCGGCGGATCTCCCTCGATCAAAAAGCCAAACGCGTCAAATATTCCATTGTGATATCAATGCACGCGACTGCTGTCGGAATAAATTACACTTCGTGCTGACTCCATTCCTTACACCTCTCTGCGACAACAAAGCCAAAATCGATCAGCGCGTTCACTTCCGTGCAAAATGTTTCCATAGGGAAACATAACACTAGTATTGGCGTTATCATGGTTAATTTACGTTGACTGGCAAAATGACGTCAGCGGGCAACATGCAGATTTGTCTTGCTGACACGTTACCGCATTCAACCACTCGGTAATCAATACTAGACTAACCTGAATATCATAACAATGTAATGTATACGCGATTGCGTCACCTACACGTGGGAGTTACAATATGACATGTAAGTAGCAATTTAAAGCTTTCAAGTCTGCTTTTTAATGTTACAAATGCTAGAATATAAATATGAAAAACTAAAAAAAAAGTCAGTCGTCCTTGTTCCAAATAACCAACATCTCATACTTTATTTTTATATCTCAATTAATGCACATATTTAGCATAATTTAAACAGAAGAATACGTTATTTTCCAGATTGCTTCAATAATCCATGCTCTCCTGGACTTTGTGAGGAGACCATAGACAGTTATAGGTGTCACTGTCTGAGTGCTAAGGAAAAGCAACCCAGTTCAACACGTGAGTGAAATTGCACTTGGAGCATCGGTCCATAATATCTGCAATCCCTTATTTATTGCAACACGACCATTGACTAATTTGACCACAATTATCTATACCGCGTGTAAGGAAAAGTCACCCGATGATGCACCGCGCAGCCATATGCGGATTTTGTTTGCAATCAGTTTGGTTCCAGTCGAGTGTATAACTGTTAAGGAACGACTTTTCCCTATTACGTGGTGAGTAGAATAGTAAATGAGTAGGACCTACATGTACAAAGAAATATTATAGAGCATATAAGAGTATATTGGCCATTCATGTTGTCTCTCATATATATGGCCTTAACATTAACTTAGATTGATTGAAATGTTTTCTTCTTATATCGACTACAGATGTACTACCTACTGATCATGTGACCTGTGAGGCTTTATCCTCTGCTGATCACATGCAGTTAGAGTCAGTGAATTATTGCGATTCTGTTGAGACAGGACCGGCGATATCTGCTGTTCCTGTGATGACAAAGTCATTGACTTCTCCTGATCCTGTGACGACAGTGTCTGTGAATACTCCTGATCCTCTGACGACAAAATCGGCAAGCACCTCTGATCGTATGACGACAGAGTCTGCGACTTCTTTTGATCCTGTGGCGACAAAGTCTACGATTACTTCTGATCCTGCAAAGACAGATTCCTGTGATTCTGTGACGACAGAATCTGCGACTTCTTCCGATCCTATGACGACAGAGTCTGTGAATATTCCCGATCCTATAACGTCAAAGTCGGTGAGCACCTCTAATCGTATGCCGACAGAGTGTGCGACTTCTTCTGATCCTGTGACAACAAAATCTACGACCCTTTCTGATCCTGCGACGACGGAGTTTGTGACTGCATCTGATTCTGTGATGGCAGTGTCTGTGAATAGTCCCGGCCCTCTGACAATAAAAACAGCGAGCACCTCTGATCCTATAACGACAGAGTCTGCGACTTCTTCTGATGGTATGACGACAAAGTCGGTGACTTCTTCTGACCCTACCACGTCGGAAGTACCATGTGGAAATGGGATTACCGGAAAGCAGATTCGAGTAGTAATAAGTATGTTTTTCTTTTTGTTTAATATGTCGCTCTCCTGTATCACTCCTTATGTGTTTCATTTCAAATCGCGTTGTATCAAATTCCAAGAAATCCAATCTTTTCGTCATCAATTCATGTACCATTGTTGATGGGTTTGGTGTCTCTTACGAGACACCGTTCTTATATACAGTACAGTTTGTTGGAACGAGTTTCCAACTTAGTTCAGAATGTGATTATCAAATTTGTGAGTGCAGTGCCGACCCCCTACCAAACATCATCATGTAAAACAGTTGAACAGAGAAAATTGACAATCACTACACACATCGTGAACCATAACTACACACAACAGAACTTATCCTGAATTTAAGATGTTTATTAGTCTGGCATATACACCGTAGTATTATTGGAATCGGATTGTGGTATGATGTGGATGAATATTTCTTCTTTTCCTAACTGTTAACATTTCATGCGAGTGCTTTCTTTCCTCTTGCATGTATGTTTTGAGGATATCTGCACCCCCCCCCCCCCCACCACCACCTCCGCTCCCACCCCACCCCCTCTCTCTCTCGCACACACACGACTAACCTGGCGTTTCTAATATGCCAGCAAATCTACGCAATTCATATATGCTTACATGTTTTAATATCGCTGGTAAATTATTGTGCGTTCGGTTTTTTCCGTAAATCATTATACAACGATCATTAGAAACTTTTAAAGAATACAGCCCATTTCAGCGTTTTTCACAGTTTTTCAGTGAGGTTCTTTTTCTGATTGTATTTCCCAGATGGACGCGATATCGTCATCTCTTGTTGTTCTACTAATAACATTGGCGAATCCAAGTCCTTTTGCAACGACATTGCCTACGATCCGAACACCGAATTTAGATACAGGTTACTGGTGCCTCCGAACAACGATGACGATACTAATACACTGCTTGACTTCATGGAAACGACCTGTGACGTCAGCACGGAAACATATCTCATCTGGTTTGGGTGCAGGATCGCAGATGGCTCATACTGGATCTGCAAGAATCCTTCGCATGATATGGAGGCTATGTCAAATGTTATTGGAGAATATTCAAGTAAGAATTGCAGATATTCCATGTTCTACGTGTCATATCTCTTAACTATCTATCATGTAATTAACTACACTGGTGAAAAACACGATGCGGCCGAAATGGCCACTCTCCCGGTCAAGCTTCCCCTCTCTCTCCATCTCTCTCTCTCTCTCTCTCTCTCTCTCTCTCTCTTTCTCTCTCTCCCGCTCTCTCTCTCTCGTTCTCTCCTGCATCACGGCTTTACATTGCCTACCTCATGTACTGGCCACATATTCCTCACCTGACCCATTTATCTACAGAACCCATGATTTAAATATATATACATATGTCGCTAGGAGAAACGAAGAGGCCAAAGTGAGAACCCTCTACATTGATTCACAGACAAAATCTTCAACAGCAAACCGGTTAACACACTTCATGCATAGAAAGATTCATCGCCGAACGTAGACGTTAAAGGCGCAGCATATGTTCGCCGTAAATATGTTTCCCCTTTTCTTCAACATAATTGGTTACAACCGATCGTGCGTGTTTTTTCACGCGCTTGTCTGCGTCTATCAACAAATATAGCCAATCACAAAAGCCAAACACTATTGATTGATTGGAGTCATGTCGATTAAGCTACTGCATAAGTCCCCCAGCCTGCCCCTGCGTTCCTAACAAAAACCGCGCACTTTTCTCCGTCCGATGCCACGACTTTCTACGAATTCTGAGACGCAGAGAGGTGAGCCAGTTGTAACCATCAGCATTACCCGTCGTACCTACATACAATTTCAGCACTAAGACATAATGGTTTAATCTTCTACTCTACTCGACAGAATGGGCACCTGGCGAGGAGTTGGGAGTTCAAAATGACTACATCGTTCTTGGACGGGACGGATTGTGGTACTCCAAAAACAAGGAGAATGATCTCCCTGTCATCGCCTGCATTCAGGACATCTCGTAGTTGGGGTAAGCAGGTTCCGCGAGGATCGGAAGAGGATCAAGAGCGAGGGCGGAGAGCCTCAGTTTGGATTTGAAATTGAGGGTTTCCACTATTATGGTAAACATATGTGAATCCCTTTTCCAAGGAATTTATCCATGTATTCATGTAAATATTAATGTTTATATTCATTTGTAATGTCAAAACGAAGTAGTGTTTTTCCGAGCAAGTAAGCCTCCTTTAAAAAGAGCCCTGGTGTTACACGAAATTTCCAATACATAATACCGAAAATCAAAAAGAAACACATCGCAGTTTTTTCAAGTCATTGTGAGTATAGAAGTACCGCGATCTGTTATAATAGCTCGTAAAATTGCACAATGAGAAAATAAAGGCAAGTACAAGAAATTTATGTAAGAATGGAGAGTCAGAAAAACTAACGCTATTTAAAAAAAAACGGACTTTCTAATAAATGTACCAGTGTTGCTATGCTTATGACAGTGCAATTCAAGGTATCCTTATGTCTTATACATAGCGACCGAGATTTCCTATGATGAGTAACGGTACCACACGTATGAGAAGTTACATAATATGAATTGCAGTCCTTATGAATAGCAAGCTTGCCCATAGATGTGTCATGTCATGTCACGTGACTTCCCTGTTCGGTCTCAATCAAACATCATTGCCATGTCTTGTCATGTGACTTCCCTGTTCAGTCTCAATCAAACATCATTATCATGTCATGTCATGTGACTTCCCTGTTCGGTCTCAATCAAACATCATTATCATGTCATGTCATGTGACTTCCCTGTTCAGTCTCAATCAAACATCATTATCATGTCATGTCATGTGACTTCCCTGTTCGGTGTCAATCAAACATCATTATCATGTCATGTCATGTGACTTCCCTGTTCGGTGTCAATCAAACATCATTGTCATGTCTTGTCATGTGACTTCCCTGTTCGGTGTCAATCAAACATCATTGTCATGTCTTGTCATGTGACTTCCCTGTTCAGTCTCAATCAAACATCATTGTCGTCCGGTCACACTCGGTCTTTATTCACAATCCATGTAAAATATTTGCCTGCTGTTCATTGCATTACGATGCAATCGTACTTTATGTCGATATGAATGTAAGTAATATCGATACTTTAATATGTATATTTGCATTGTTTTAATATAATACGTTTTGCGTTATATAATGACACACGACATTGTGTAGCTAAGATGTTATTTGCGGAGATTTTTGTGACGTAACATTAAAGAAGTGTATGTCATATTAGTGGATCTTTCCTTTGGACCTTGATCTGTAAAGCATGGGTTCGAACTCAGCATCTGCCACTTGTGGTATCGAATAAGCAAAAAAAAATCATCGTTAATCCAAATAGCTGCGCCGGACCTACGAGAAAAATATGGACCAGCATGGATCAGTTGATACAGTGAATGTGAAAGTAATAATGCAGAAGACGCGTGGAAAGCAGTGCTCACATTGGTCAGGCTACATGGTGGGTACATACCCCCTAAGCATTGACTACTAAAGGAGACATAATTGCCGAAATGTGTCAATTAGAAATACATGTGAATGAGAAGAGGGTTTACTCTTTAGGTGCCATTTATTACCCTTTGTCAAAGTACATGTAATCTAATACCCATAGATCAAGGGATTACCTGTCATAAAAAGGGTTAAATGATATCATAGTGTCATCATGCCTGCATGTGTCTTAGTGCCAGAAAGAATACCTTGCCATGATTCGCAAATGGAAAGGCCAAGCAGGGGGTTGTTTTCTGTCATAACTAATAAGAGAGACAGCGTCGTTGTACTATACACTATGCGATATGACAAATCTAATTACTGGATTGGGAGTTATCATTATCCGTGAAGTGTTGATCTTAACACTTAGATTGTATGCATGTTTTTAATTCCTATATTATGGTCTGGTGCAGGATTATGTCAATCTCCTCTCAGAGTTAAGATAATTTTCCTTAAGGGCATATACTGTACTGGGAAGGCAAAAAAGCCTTCAAAATTTAATTGTTAGCAATCTTCTTGCCAATGGTATTAAATTCATGTATTGTCTATATTAGGAGCTTGCTGAAAGTTATTTGCCCTCAAATTATCTACATTTAATGAGTAATGAGTGATTAAATCACAAATCCTCAAAATGTTCGGCCCCAACATTTTGAGGATTTAATCATTAATCATTAATTACTCCAAATGTGGATCATTTGAGGGCAAATAACTTTTAGCAAGCTTCTGAAATGGTCAATACATGATTTTAAGACCATTTGCAAGAAGATTGCTAACAATTACCTTTTGAAGGCTTTTTTGCCTTCCCAGTACAGTATATGCCCTTTATGAATCATTATAACGAGGAATTGGAAATATTTTCATCAGTACAATATCACATTTAATGGGGGAAAGTAGACTAGAGTTGTGAAGCGCAATAATCTCTTGTGTTAAAATAACTATATTCATTATATTATTTGCTGTGCTAAAGTGGCTGAGTACTAGCAGGTTCGTATCAATATTGTTAGAACCCGACACTCAATAAGCACAAATTGAAGTTTTATCTGAGTGTTTGAGGTACCTGGTACCAATTGATGGTACCAGGTACCAAATGCATGTTGATGGGCTTTAACACTGAACATATCCGTCGATAATTGCCAGCATGCCTATGCATCATCAAAAATCATGATATAGAGCTTTTGACAAAATACGTTCATCTTGCGTGATTTTCCGTGCATGGTTTGCAAACAAACTGCGTTTACACAATTTATATAATTAATGAGAGAACAAAATATGATTTTCGCTTATTTCCCGCAATGAAAACGTAATGTACACGGCTGGATCGTTTTTATCATTATATTATCAACACATATCATTGAATAAAGAATAAATGAAAAGCAACGACAAAATGAAACAATAGTTCGTGCCGCCTGGGTAAACTTCGCACCAGAAAATTCATGACATTGAGAGTATCAAACCTATTCCAGTTTCTGATTTAACATTGTCTGACATTTAAAACAAAATCCGAGCATATTCAACAAAATTAATGATTGCCAAATCGAATTGAAAAAGATAATATTACATTGAATAACGAGACAACAGAGAGATGAAGTCCATGTTGGAGCAAGAAATTAACGATTCGATACCGTTAAACGTCCATTTTATTTATAGTTCACTGACCGTGAATGAAATGACGGCCAAGACCAGTCGTCATATTTGTAAACCACATTTTCAGAGATGTATATTACCAGACTAATATAATTGTCTGTTATTCATGGAAAGCTTATTATTGTAATTGTTGCACCCGTCTTTACTCGAAGTCGAACCCCGGGCCCTCCAGTTTGCAATCCATTGGTCTACAAAACCACAACACTTCTGCGACGGAAATGTTTCAGGACGCAGTGCACTTGACCGAGGCCCAAACGGAGCAGATAATGCCAAGGAAAACTTGACGGAACTGCCGATTACGATATCCGTAGATGACGGGGTTCATGGCGGAGCTGAACGAGGACATGATAAACACCACACCGGTAATCGCCACTCGAACGACGTCAGAGTATTGCACCGTGAGTGCAAGTAGCTGAGCAAGCAGCAAGGGTGTCCAACATACGACGAACAGCCCCACAATGATGGAGGTTGTTTTCACCGCCTTCAGCCGATTCGGTCCCTCATGTGCGTCGAGCTGATGACGGTCCGCTCCACGCTGTATGGCGATGGATTTATGTTGTTTGAGAGCGATTTTCAGTATGAGAATATTGCAGAGGATGAGAGCAACTACAACAAAGGAAATTGTCACAGTTATACACCAGTCCACCATGATGGTCACCTGGCCTTTGTAAGGAGCTCCATAACAGGGATTTGTCAGATGGACAAGCCAAGCGCGTCCGGAGCAGAATGCAGCACCGCCAACCCACAGCACCGCGATGGAACATAAAACGCGGTTGTTGGTGACCAAGGTTGGGTACCGCAACGGACGTGTGACAGCAATGTACCGCTCCACCGTCAGCAGCAGAACCTGATTAAATGCAACCCCGCTTAAGAAAAGAGCCGGAAAGCTTGTAAGATTTGGTTCGGATTGGCATCCGTAGATGTCGTCGAGGATGTAGATTTTGACAGGACTTGCAAATATTCCTGAGAGAAGGTCAGCAATTGCGAGGCTAGTGAGGATCAGGTTGGTTTGAGTACGCAGACGGTGATTCTGGTAAACTACCACGATCACGAGCATGTTACCCACGATGATTAATGGTGTAACCATTGCAATGGGTACAGAGAATATCAGCATGATCAAACTGTTTGGCACTGCAGTATTATTAGTCTCATGTGTATCATTATATTTCACAGAGAACATCTCGCCCTCGGACATGTCGGATGGGTATAGAGCCATCTTTAAGGATCGCAAGAATGAAAAGATTATGCCGTGCGCGGAGTGTGTTCTGGGGAGATATTGCTAATTGAGCTTTGTAAACCAGTGTAAAAGAGGCCAGACTACATAAGCAATGGTCATGCACAAGGTCCTTTCATAATGACGTGTTATACATGGTGACGCATTAGCCAAAATGAATTATAGCTAATACTAAACAAATAAAAACTAATGGAGTACTCTGGCCTGTGGAAGCACATCTCGCCCTCGGATGGGTATATAAAGACATCTTTAACGATCGCAGAAATCCACAAATTATGCCATGCGCGGAGGGTGTTCTGGTGATATTGCTAATTGACCCGTGTAAACCAATTCATAAAAGAGGTCAAGTGGGTATAAGCGGTGTACTTGCGCAACGTCCTTTCATGATGACATGTCATTTTAGTCGCATTAGCCAAATGAACTGAACACTTTATACCAACAGATATTGATAGTGAACAAATCAAAACTAATTTAGAGCTCTGTCCTGTCCTCTATGTCTCTTAGAGGTGAACGTGCTTGCTAAAACAATTTTGAGTGGGTTAAGTGTCTGTACTTCCTGTCTACCGAGATTGCTGATTAGAGTAGTGCGGGTGTTGTCAGAAAGTCAATAAATGTTAAGTAATTGTGTCTATCTGTATTTCTAGCCTATTTCTCTCTAAATTAGTACTGATGAAGGAAGGCCTCCTCATCAGTTTTCCATTTTGCACTTGTGTATACTCATTGAATCATGGTCGAGATGATATGTTCAGAAATGCCAGTTTATGCATGTGTTCATCTTAAACAGCATACATGTAGGAGTGAAATGTTAGATGTTATTCAACTGCGGGAGTGCATCACAATGACGACACCATTTTCTCTGGTCAGACGTTATCTGAGCGACCATCCCGTGGGTTTGTCCTTTCACATTGCTGCCGTCGCTCGTTCAACTCCACTTTTTTAAGGCTATCTTGATCAAGCAATTTCATTACGATTGTGATATTCATAGAAAATCCAAAAATATGAAGATATTCATCTACAGAAAGCTTATAAGCCATACAATGAGCTCGGATGACATTCAAACAATATATCACTTTCCAAAAAGCGAAATTAGGGTGAAAACCATCACCGTATTCTCGGGGACAAATTTGCCCTACTGTCTTCTGAAATGGCCTTTAGGTCTGACGTAAGAAAAGGGAGGCGTTATCGTGCATCACACATGCCAATCCGTAGCTTCTTTTCCGCCAGAAGCATCATGCATTGTTAATGAGACTGTGATGGCAGTTGCTAGTGGATTAACAGGTGTGATACACAATGGTCATTGTGAAGCATATCCCGGCTGTGACGTACACACAACGCCACTTTCCCTCAGGCGATTTCGTAGGTCAGGAAGAGAGTCAATTTAGTGACATTTGACTTTCAATAAACACAAAACTGAACACTTTCATGGCATGTTAGCTCCGCAAATTGCTTTAATAACTCATTCAATTATAAAATAAACTATATTTATTTCATTTTATTTCCTTTAAGTATCATCTTTAACTTTGTATAGGTAGAGCAACCAGCGATGATCTCAGCCGGAACTTTCTTTTGGAATGCCCGTTACATGGGCCGTTTACAATATCGGACCAGTGAAACTTTCAATAAGCCATTTTCGTTGCCTTCGCTACCTTTTTTTGTGCGTAATAACGCGGAATTGTAATCACCGCATGCACGCTGAATCTATTAGTTGTTGCTACTCGGACAAGCTTTGGGGTTATCATTAGAAACGTATTGTTTGAAAGACATGCGTACTACATATTTAGAACCAGACACCTACTTAACGATGGCTGAGACATACACACACACAAAATACACACACACACACACATACAACGCATCATGACATACATCAAGACCTAGAAAGGCTGACAGATAGATTGGTCTGATAGCTCCGTCGCTAGAGCGTCGTGCTGATAACGCGAAGGTTGTGAGTTTGATCCTCACATAGACCATATGCATTTTTTTTTTTACTTTGCTCTGGTTTATTTGAAACTATAGTCCACATCAGTCTATTTATATCTCTGGGATAGTTTGTCTTCCTCTCATTGCCGTATGCATTTATTGGATATGAATACATGTGTATTGTACAGGTTATGTGCATAGAATGGGGGGGGGGGGGGGTGGCTCTAAACTAAATTTATTAAACAGAGAGAGGGGGGGGGGTATAAGTTAAATTTTCACTAAGGGTATGTGTATACATGCAGTAGTCCAAGATTAATTTGGCACCAAATTATCAAAAATAACATAATATTTAGCCAGTTTAAAGTGGCGTTCACATCCGATACACATGGTCATAATGGTTGCGTGTTAAAGGGCCCCTGTCATCAAAATATATGTTGACTTCTGTTGATGCAACTTAATATGTATATAACAAAATCACTAACTATGCAATGGAAATATGTGTCCTATATTTTAAAATAATTTTTCTATACTTTTTCTCAGCACTGATTAGCCCCGCCTCCAAAATATCCTCCAACTCAAGATTCTCCCTGTGACATCATCAAAGGTAGAAATTAGCACGATAATTGACGTAATTTATGCACAAAATAAATATTGCAATGACTACCTGCAGGTGCTTATAATAGCATCACATACCTTTCATGAGGAAACGATTATTCCCTCATGAAAGGTTGTTAGATGGTATTGTGTGAAGACATGCGATGCTATTGTGGGCAGGTGGAGGTAGTAATTGCAATGTTAAGTTTGTGAATAAATTCTGCTTATTATCCTGATAATTTCTACCTTTTATAGATGTCACAGGGGGAATCTTGAGTTGGAGGATATTTTGGAGGCGGGGCTTATCAGTGCTGAGAAAAAATAAAGAATAATTATTTTAAAATATAGGACACATATTTCCATTGAACAGTTAGTGATTTTGTTATGTCCATATTATGTTGCATCAACATAAGTCGACATACATTTTGATGACAGGGAACCTTTGAAAATGTGGCGAGACCGATATGCGCAAAATGCTGCTTTTAAGTTTCAACTTTGGAGAACTGTAACTAGTATCAGGAAAGGTAATGCAACTGATTTGCACACATAATGTAGGACATTAAAATGGGCAGTTTTTCAAAAAGTTTGAGTTCATTAGTGAGGATTTGTGATATTGGACCAATACGTAATTGAAGAAAACTTCAGATTTTTTATCACATTTTTGCCACAAAAATTAATGAAAATTACCCCGAAGCCCAATAAGTTGGTACCATCTTGTAGATTATTTAATTAGCTTTAATATCATAGCTCATATGATGAAACCAAATCTTCTTTCAATTTCAATCACGGCCATTTTGTTTAAAATGGCCGCCATTGCCTCCCTAGACAAAGTTCATGAGGACTCGTTTATTCAAATGTGCATAATATAATTCTGCACATGTGCCAATTTTGGTGCTTTTAGACAAAAATTAACAATTATTCAGCTGTGCTGCTGGACTACGAGGAGGGAAAGCGACAGAAAGAAAAAGACAGGGTCACAGGGATAGAGGGGGAAATAGCTGAAAGAGAAGTTGATATGGAGACATAAGAAGAACACTCTTGACATACTGACTACAGGCAACACATTTAATTATACAGAGAATTCAGTAAAGTGAGTCAGTACATGTACTATGTTCTTTTATTCTCTCCTCTCTCAGATGATGAATCCGTTTCATTTGCGAACAATTCACTCTTCGTAAGTCCTTGTCATCTGGCAGACAACTATATGTAGGACTATTGTAATCTTCCTCTCCTTTTTCAGTTTGCATACAGGTTGAATAGAATCACTAGAGTTTAGATTATGTTCTCTTTGTATGTGTACATATAGTTTAAAAACCAATGTAAAAATCTGTCCGGGACGAACAAACGTTTAATCCCAAACTTGGATTAGGTTAAACAGCTAAAAAGAATGACAAAGCAAGTTAATAATCTGGTTTGGTGCATGCTCTTTTCACACTAGCTGAACAAATACTTTCTGTGACTTATAACTACGCTTTCTTTGTACAACATTAGAATAACATACAAATAAATAACACACACAATCTTATTGTTACATATACGTGTTCTTAATACTTTGTGCTACTCTCAGGACAACACTTACATGTACCCTAATTAAAAAAAAAAAAATAATGATGCTTGAGCGAAATGCAGAATCCTTAGCCGAATATATATTTCACAGAAATTGACTACAAAGCTTCAACTCATTTTAGTTCCAATGCAACACTTTCTCTAATTCTGACACGTTTTTTAAACTTTTTTTTAAATTCTACTCGGGGAACAACCATCCTAAATTTCTGTCTCAGCATCCGTTACAAATGTATTACCATCACAGGAGATTCCATACTGTTAAGGTCAAGTTTTGATTATGATGAATGAAAAATTAATCCTTTGTTCATATTTTCCAATCACCTTCTGCAAGTACATTTATTGTTTCTAGTTGTTATCTGTAATGATGATATCCTTGTCTACTTTGCGCAGATTATTTACACGAAAAGGTATTTGCAAAAAAAAATTGCTTGTGGCTACGAATTTACATATATTCATCATATCCTGACCAGGAAGGACTTCATTAACATTTATATACAAAAAGGATTCTTCATAAAAATTGATCTACACACTTCAGCGTCATTTAGGCCTGTCGAGATAAAGGAAGTGATCACTAGTAAGAGCAAATGCTAGGTGATAGATCATTTTAAATTGCTTGATTGACGATGCACATTGGATTTGTAGCATCAATTACATATGGCACGAAGTACATTATATTCCCGAACTGTTGAGCTAAGTAGCATGCCTAGCTGTTAGCATATACATGGACAAACTTTTACTTTGCATGCTGTCTATTCTTTCTTGCAGAGTGTCTATTTATTTGCTCTCTACATCATTGGAAAGTAAACTGACCAATTATGCCACAATCAAACAATTTGTGAGCAGTGTCTTATCACGACAGGCCTGGACCACGTCGCATATAGGATTTCAATTATTCTAATTTACCATCAATGGTAACTACCATGGCAGCATGTGCAATAATGGGAGCTTATTGGCTGTTTGCCATAGTAGTTACCATTGGTATGTTACAAAAATTGAAAGCCCCTATGCAACATGGCCCTGGTACAGAACTAGGGCATTGTTTCTCAGTGAGTAAATATCCTGGCTATTTCCCTGTGGAAATTAGCAAGACAAGACAATTGCACTATTGCATAGAAATTCACTAACACACTTCTCCACATATAATTGTACAATGGACAGGGAACAAGATGGGAAAGAAAGGGTCTTGAGCAGTAAATCATGAATCATACTTTGATGAGAGGACGCAGTGTATATTAATCTCAACTGAATTATATACCAGGCAGTGTGGACCAAAACAAAGATTTACCTGTATTCTAATAGTTTTCAGTTCAACAGATCCTACCATTGGATATCTACAGACTGGCCTATCCCCAAAGCACACCCTGTTTGAAAAATGTAGCGAATTTCACCACTGATTAATTTTCCCCCATATATTCTAGTAACTGATATCAGGATAAATCCAATAAAATTCACAGTCTCAATGGTTCCTTTCATTTTGTATGCATACAAACTTCAATGGACATCAGTTATTGGGCACACATGTAATCCATGCAAAAGAAATAATTTTGTCAGCAGAACAGCAATGGCTAATCATTATAATTATAATCTTTCACTGGCATAATTACTCATTTCATTGATTCCATGAACCAAATTAATACATTTTGCGACAAAATATCAAATAACTTACATTTCGGGATCTATAAATGTTAGTTCAGGCTTTGTACACACTTGGTTATAAGCCACTAGACGATGGCACATGGACTATCCTTGCCTGGGCAACAATGCAGTGCACTTCATACCCAGGCAAAGTTTCTGTCAGTGTATCAATCAAAAGAATATTTTTAATTTTTATTTCCGAATTGATGAGCAAGCTCATGTGGACAATAAAAACTTTCCAACTAAGCTATAGGTTACACTGCAGGTGCCGTGACAGTCGTGGTCATATTAAAAGAAACAATCATAGAATTGTTCTTTGCAGTTCAAGAGTAGAGATGAGGAACTGCTTTTTCAACCAGAAAAAGAAGAGAAAAATAAAACAAACGGTTTGTTCAATTAACATAAATATAAATGACAAGCACATTGCACATGTCTTGAGGAGTGAGCATATTCAAAAATGCTTCTCTGAGATTTAACAACCCATAACATTTTGTAAAACAACCAAAGATGGACAGCTTTGATTTAGCATTATAATTTTCCCCTCCTCTCAGCAGCTTACTCCAGCAAAACAAGAAAAGTAATCGTGAAAATATAAATTGCATTAAAATCAAGAGAATATTAAACGATAAAACAGTTTTGTCGGTTACTGTGATACTCTGGTTACATGCCGTCTGAATTCATCATTTAATTCTTAGGTCATTCATTAATGCAATTGGAAAATAAAATAATTAGTATTGAAAAGGTCAAGAGTGTGAATACAGCTTTCTGTTCTTCGTTACATATCCACATAGAGTTTGCATTGAGGGCAATGGGCAAGGTTCTCAGCTTGGACTGTCTGCTTCAGAACCTTGAGGGCAGCATCACTTCCTGTACTGCTTGGACTTGATCCAGTCTTCTATTTTTTGTTTCAGCTCCGTTGCTGTGTAGCAAACATGAGAAAGAGAGAGGAAGAGAAAGAAAAAGTGATGGAGTGACGTAAGTGAAGGAGATGTAGAAAGCAAGAAGGAGCGAAAGGAGAAAGGGAAGGAAAGATAAGCAAAAATTTAGAGACAGATAGTAAGAGAAAGAGAAAGATGGATAGAGAAAGGAATTAATACACTGAGATGTAAGAGTGGGGAAGCACTGTTCAACACATTTTGTAGCACACTTCATTCCCCTGCCTAAACAGTATCATCAACCGTTACTGAATGATACCTGCTTTGGTACCCTCACATATGTCAACACCCTCAATGGTGTGTGAGCACACATACACAACAACCATACGCAATATGACTCTTCATGTCCCTCACCGAGTACACACACACAAAACACAAAAAATACAATAAAACAGCATCAATGCATTAAAATGGCTTATGGCATCTTGATCACTTCATTGGTACTACGCCTGCCTTTAACCATCTTCCCTCAGACTACATCCATGACATCACACACAAATCTCCACCCCCCCCCCCCCCCCCCCCCCCACTCCCACAGCCCAATTACCCCCTTCAAGCAACCAATGGGAAATGGTGCACAGGGGCAAGAGGTCATTTGAAGTCTTTCTCAATTGGTTGATCTCATCATAAACCCTCACTAGTCACTGAATGACCCCCCCCCCCACTATCCCACCCTACCCCATGTGTATACATATCTGTATACCGTGCTTTATGTGTTTTCTTCAATACCCTTTGACAGGGTGACATGAGAAATAAAACATTGAAGCAAACAAACAAACCACAATCCCATCAGTCAATCTCCCTCCATAACCCCCTCCCCTCCCCCCACCACTTCCCGTCTACAACCACACTGTTCCCTTACCATCCACCAGCATGTCACTGCTAAGGGGTTGGCGGCTGAACGGATCAGTCTGGGAGTTCAAGAGATGGCGCTCTATAATGGCACGATCCATGACGTTATGCGACGGCAGGATTACAGGATCCACCATTAGTGTCTGCATCAAGGGGTCTGAAGAAAGAAATAATAAAGAAGAGCGGTGAAAGGATCACCATGTTTCAAAGGCATCAAGGAAGCATTACTCCCATCCTTTTTCCTCATACTCCTTTATCTATTCTCTCCTTCCTCCCAGTCTTTCCATTCTCTGTATCTGTTTCTTTCTTTCGCTCGGCCACTCTTTCCGCTTTCCCGTTTCCCTCTCTTACCCTATCTCTCTGTCTCTGTCTTTCTTTCTTTACCCCTTTCTCTCTTCCCTCGCTTGCTCTGTCTCGTGTCTCCCTTTCTTCACCTCTCTCTCTCTCTCTCTCTCCTCTCTCTCTCTCTCTCCCTCTTTCTCTCTCTCTCTCTCTCTCTCTCTCTCTCTCTCTCCCTCTCTCTCTCTCTCTCCCTCTTTCTCTCTCTCTCTCTCTCTCTCTCTCTCTCTCTCCCTCTCTCTCCTCCCTGTCACTGCTTGCTCGGTCTCTGTCTAATCTTTTTTCGCTATGTCTCCCTCCAGGATTTCTTTCTGCGTTCCCGTTTCACTTTCTCTATGTATCTGTCTCTCTCTCTTCCTCCCGGTTTCCCTCTTTCTCTCTCCCATTCTTCCTCTGTCTCTTTCTCTCCATGTCTTCCTTTCTTCCCATCTTTCTCCCTTTTTCTCTTTCTCTAGATCTTTCTTTTCTTTTTCTTTTTCTTTTTCTTTTTCTTTTTCTTTTTCTTTTTCTTTTTCTTTCTCTTTCTCTTTCTCTTTCTCTCTCTCTCTCTCTCTCTCTCTCTCTCTCAATCTCACCTCTAAACTCATCAGGAGCATCTTCCAGATCAATGTCCGTCTGTCTGTTCTTCTCAGCAATCTTCTCTGCCTTCTTGGAGAGGGTCTCAAACTGCTGAATCATACTGGATGACTTGATCTTGTTTCGGTTCAGGATACGGATCGCCTCCGTAAAGATATCCTGCTGGAAAGAGCGCTATGGGGTGCGGGGAAGAAAGAGGATAGCAATGCATTGTCATAATCAGCCAGTGTAAGATAAGGGTGCCAACTTAAAGTTATAGCAGCGATGTGTTATGGAAGGAGTAGAAACTCGAGCATAATACATTCAAACATCTATATGGGTTCTAAAGCGTGCTCATGAATGTCAAAAGAATTCCATAATCATGACAATGCTTTGATATTCCATGTGCCGAGCCGACATTTAGCTGATGTCAACTTGAAAAGAAATTTTTTTAATTTCCCATTTCTCTGTAGACGTTTTGTTTTTGACAAATTCATTTGCAAACTATAAGGAAGTTAACGGCAGATAATGACAGATCCTAATACAATAATAAAGTATTGAGGAATCATTAAAAATATGACATATAAGCTATTTGTATTACTTACAAAATTGACCAATTTATCCACTTTCTGACATCTTGTGCATTTCAGGGATTCAACCACTCTCAAAATGATATATTAAGCTGTGTATTATCACTAACGGCGTTTGTGTGTGTTTGCGTGCAGCAGAGATAGTTTACTTGAAAAACTTGTTTATTTGTGTTTGCTGATACCTGTTGTGCTCATGGAAGTATTAATGCCATTAACAGAACGGGACAAGCGAAATGAGACTGACTTCTCTCTGAGAAGCCGTTGCCACACAATCATGTTTATAATTGTTCAAACACCTGAACAGCACCTGTTGAGAACTTTTCAGCGACGTGGCACATGGGTTCAAGGAAAGAAAGTTGCTTCATATCCTTCCATAACACATCCCTGGTTATAGGATACCAGTGGCAGTGATTATGAGCTGTTATCACAGAAGAACCATTCTGTTGTCACCACCGGGGTCCAGATTTTGTAATCGTTTTAAGATGAATTCTTCTTGGTATCCTGATATTACCTCTGGTCCTGGCAAACGGCACTTGATTGATTATTGCAGTGCAAGTCAGTTTCTCAATCAAAGGAATAATGACTAACTAGGTCAACTGACCTCATCCTGAGCTATTCCCTCAGCCAGCTCCTGGCTGTCCAGGTTGAGATAGATGGTGGTCAGCTGGTCAAGCATCTTGCGTGGCTCGAAGCCGTACTTCTCCCTGTTCTCCACCCTCAGGTCGCTGCACCGAGGCCCACACAGTTGCTGCAGGTTGGAGTTGAGCATCACAGCTAGCCGCCCGCACAGCTCCTACAGAGAGACAGACAGATAGAGACAGACAGATCAGATAGAGACAGAGAGAGAGAAAGAGAGATGGAGATAGAAAGGGACAGAACGCATACAGAGATAAAGACAGAGAGGCACAGAGGGACAGTGAGGGACAGAAAGAGAAAGAGAGACAAAGAGAGAGACAGAGTGATAGGATTCACATTGTCATTGAGCAAAGACCGACTAGTTACATATCTGAAATGTTTTTATTTTATGAAGACGGTCAGGTGTAGAGAAATACAGACAGACATACTAACAGGCAGATGCGAACACACTCATACACACACACATATGCATACTCAAACTCACTGACTTGAGAAATGGTTTCTAAATTTCTTTTTGAGGACTGACTGGCAGAAGACGATACAGACATACATGTGCATACATAATACTCATGTTATTCACATGAGGATTGTGAGATAGACAGACAAGACAGATTGACTGACAGAAGGACTACTCAGTGATCTGAAGAAATGGTTTCTATAATTATAAGGACTGTGAGATGGACAGACAGATAGACAGATGGACAGGTGAACAGACAGACAAACAAACAGACATATCGCCAGACTTCTCACTGGTCTGAGGAATGGTTTCTATATAAGAACTGTGAGATAGACAGACGGACAGATAGACAGGTGAACAGATAGACAGACGGACACACCGCCAGACTTATCACTGATCTGAGGAATGGTCTCTATGTAAGGACTGTGAGATACACAGACAGACAGATAGACAGGTGAACAGACAGACAGATAGACAGACAGAGTACTCACTGGTCTGAGGAATGGTTTCTTGATGAGGACTGTGAGGTAGTTGAACATCTCCAGCGTCTCGTTGGCAAGTGTGAGGTAGGAGCGGCACTGGCGCTGGTCGGAGGAGAGCTGGCGTGATCGGGACTGCTGCTCATCCTGCGGCAGAACAGATCGCAACAATTTATGATTCATGAAAATAAAGTGGCTCGCCCTCTCTTGGTTACAGTAAACAGATGCACTTCAGACTGTACCACCACCACACAACTACTACTTCTAATACCACCACCCCACCAATAACACCACCCCACCAATAACACCACCCCACCAATACCACCACCACTACCACTTACCACCACCACCATCACCACCACCACCACCACCATCACCGCCACCACCCCACCAATACCACCAACACCATCACCACCACAACCACCATCACCACCACCACCACCAATACCACCATCACCACCATCACCACCACCAATGCCCCCACCACAACTCACTCAAACCAGTCCATACCTGAGTCAGCTGTTGCCATCTGGGCGTATCCTTCATTGCTTCTTGGACCTCGTGGATGCGCTTCAGACAGCCAATGCTCTCGTCCAGTAAGAAGGTGGTGTCGTTCATCAGCATGTTGATGAAGCGGACAAAGTCAGAGTCGCGCACTCTGAAAAATCACAAAGATATTCATGACTACCTGTGAGACTCCAGACTAACAAACCATTGGATAATCATGATTTTAAAATTCATAACTTCCTTATGACTTCCAATATGCTTTAATGATTTTTGAAAGTGCTTAGAGTAACATTTTGTTGGGTCTCTCACTCTGAAAATCACACATACATTCGTGATTATCTGTGGGTTACAAGGCTCATACAAGCTGAAGTTTTAGAGATTCAATGCCCGATGGATAATAACAAATTTCAAAACTTCACAAATTCCTTATAACCCATCTGATATTTCTCAAATTTTGAACAATATGCTTTTCAAATTCCTGGGCTCTTAATTACCCTCAATTCAATTTCAGCGTTGCGTTCTCTGTTACCATCAACATGCAAATCCCTTCGAGCAGCAGTTTGTCTGGTACACAAAGGTGCAATATCATAATCAAACCCCCCCAAAAAGTAAGCCAGACTAACTCGCTGGTTTGCACAAAGATGTCCTGGTGAAGCGGAATCTTCCAGAGAGCCTTGAAGATGATACTGATGTGGTAGCGGATACTGAACTTGTCGTAGAACTCACTGCTAGCACCTGTTGTCTCAATGTCTGCACACAAAATAAAAAAAAAAATTAGAGAAAAAATTATTTCATAATGCAATGAAAGTGGAGTGTAGCCCTTTCACAAAGGTCGTGAAACTCAACATGGATCAGCATTTGACCCTAACGATAACAAGTCATGAAATCTCAGTGATAGCTTCACAAATATTTTCAGGAAATGTGGAAAAAGTATCCATGTTTATGTATTAGTATTGTAATTTACAACTGTAAATTCACATTCTATTTCTATCCATGTAGAAAGGTATAAAAACACAATGTGCATGTACATGTTGAAGTAAAAAGCTTCAAGGGATGAGAGGCACATTAACGCAATAACTTTGATACATGCTTACATGCACAGAGTAGATATAGCCATGGCGGTTTTAATCAATAAACCACTTCGTAATTGAAATGTGCGCATGAGCATGAGCAGATTTTTTCTGGTAGAAAATGACTTTAGGTCCATTTCACTACTCACAGAGTAAAATGGGAATTCATCAGAGAGTCGACCACATTTCAATTTATTATCATACAAATATGGCAACAGCTGTTAAGCTCTGAGGAGTGAGTGAAGGAACATTCTACCATGTGCACCTGCCTCTATTCTTGTTCCGGGCACACTGTAAAATGTCTTTACATCCATCACCCAACACAGCTTCATGAAAACATCCCAGTCAGCAGTCGAGTAGTATTTATTCAGTGGATTGTCTGACTATGGTGTAATTACGAGCCCAGGAGACATGATACCAATCAGTGCATGTGAGACCCACCTGTGTAGAATTTCATGAGTGCTGGGACGAGGTGGGGAATGGCGAGAGCATGGAGCTGTGCAGCCTCAAAGAGCTTGGCAGTCTTGGGTTGGACCGCTGGACTCAACACAAAGAACACCTGCGGGAAGAGAAGTACAACTCGCATTGATGTATGGCGTGTTGAACCATTTTGGGGCCATTGATGCATTCTTGCACCAATTATGCACCCAAATTCCATAGGCCATTTTGTTTTTTATGGTTCAGAAAGGTTTAATCTATTTATTCACAATGTTTCACCCAGAGATGCCAATCAAAAAGGGGTAAGGTGTCCCATGGGACCCGAGTGAAGGTAGTGTAACCCTTTGGGGGGTCAAACAATTCAAAATGTGTAAATACCACAGAAAATGGAAGAAAAAATTAAGATCCCTTCCCTCATGGTATTAGAACCAGAAACTGGCTTGAAGTAGACTTACAATGACCTTTAACCCTATATAGCCCGGGCTATTTTGAAATCGGGGGGGGGGGGGGGGGGGGGGGGGGGGGGGCAAAAACAGCCCCCCCCTAAGATCTCGACCGTTGACCGCGCGATCGCGTACGTCACCGATGATGTGATCTCCACAATACAAATGTCAATTGTGCCAAAATTATTCAAATCTATTTTTAATTAATTAATTATGCTAATTAAATGCATAAAATCATAATTTTGTTGTAAATCTTTAAATATAGCCTCAAAACTGCTAGATTTCATTCCAGACACTCTTCTAAAGATTATTATGAAATTGAGATTTAAAAAAATTGTAATATCAAAGATTTTCTTATGTATTTTATTGTTTTTTTGAATTTCTTATGTATTTCTTTGTTTTTTCGACTTTATGTTTTTCATTGTTTTTTCGATGGAAATCATTGGCAACACTATTTCAGTCATAAATAACATGAAATTTATTGTTTTTCATCAGTAAAACTAAAAATAATGATACGTTTATGAATTTTGGCTAGATACAGAATTTGCATTCGATTTGTACATGGAATCACGTTTTTGAGCAATTTTTGGTCTGACATGCACATACAAAATGTTACGTAACTTCGGAACCGCGTACCCCCGCGACGCAAATTTGGTCTTTAAAGTTGCGTGAGATTTGAAGGAAAAAAGTCATGAAACGTCGCAGCGCCATCTTTTCGCGTTACAAATTTATTGCGAACTAGAGCAATTCGACTGCCGCGCAGTCGATAAATATGCCTCCGCCTCTATGCTAACTCTATTTAGATTTATTCTCAGAAAACCTGTTTGGTTGGCAATGAACCATTTAATTCCTATGTGAAATGAAAATAACATATTTTGTTTTTCCATGTTTGGCAATGTTCATTGACCTTTGACTTCCAATCTAATCAGTCCGTCTAAAGCCATCCTTGTATCAAGTTTGTTTAAAATTAGCCAATCTGGGGGTAAAGTTCACTGACCTTTGACCTTTCAGGAATTTTACACACACTTTCACCAGTCTACCTCCAAGAAGTGATACATCTCTATACCATGTTTGGTTCAAATTGAACCATTAGTTTTGCATTCAATGTAAAAAATGTTAAATTTGGCTCAATTTATAGCCAATTTTGGCACAGTTCATTGACCTTTGACCTCTCACCTTTGAGAATTTTCACCAAAAATATCATCAGTCTACCCCCAAGTAGTGATCCATCTTTGCACCATGTTTGGTTGGTATTGCACAGTTGGATCTTGATTTATTTTGAAAACTATTACTTTGGGGGCAATTTTTTAGCTATTTTTCACAAAGTTCATTGACCTTTGACCTCTCAGGAATTTTACCTAAACTTTCATCAATCTACCTTTATGAAGTAATACATCTCTGTACCATGTTTGGTTAGAATTACACCATTGGATTTGGGTTTATTGTGAAAAATATCAATTTGGGGCCAATTTTTAGCAAATTGTTGCAAAGTTCATTGATCTTTGACCTCTGGCCTTCCAGGAATTTCACCAAAAAATGTCACCAGTCTATTCCCAAGTAGTGATCCATCTTAGTACCACGTTTCATGAGAATTGCATTTTTGGATTTAGTTTTATGGTGAAAAATATGAAGTCTTGGGCAGTTTTTAGCCAATTTTGGCGAAGTTCATTGACCTTTGACCTCTAAACTTTCAGGAATTTTATCACAAATGTCACCAGTCTATTCCCAAGTAGTGATCTATCTTTGTAATATGTTTCATGAGAATTGCATCCTTGCATTTGGATTTATTGTGAAAAATATAAAGGTTGGGGCAGTTTTTAGCCAATTTTGGCAAAATTCATTGACCTTTGACCTCTGAACTTTCAGGAAATTTATCAAAAATGTCACCAGTCTATTCCCAGGTAGTGATCCATCTTTGTACCATGTTTCATGAGAATTGGATCCTTGGATTTGACTTTATTGTGAAAAAGGTCAATTTGGGGCAATTTTTCACAAAGTTCATTGACCTTTGACCTTTGACCTCAATCAGAATTGACCCCTATTTTACACACTTCATTGGTTTTATGCAATACACACATGTACCAAGTTTGAAGCAAATCTGGTAAACGGTTCTCAAGATATTGCCTAAACGGATTCGGGACGGACGTACGGACGGACGGACGGACGGACGGACGGACGGACGTACAGACGGACGGACGGACGGACGGACAACCCGAAAACATAATGCCTCCGGCCACTTCGTGGCGGAGGCATAAAAATGTCGAGGGGGGGGCTGTCAATTTTTCATTGACAGCTCAAAACTTAACACACATCTGAATTGATCTTCATGGTGAACTGCAAAGGTTGATACCTCCGTTACATGGAAATTGCATGGAAACTTTGCCCCAACCCCATGGAATGACCCATTTATCATTCAAAGAAAACAAGAAGGTATGAATCCTTGGAAGAAGAGTTACCTCCACCAGCTTTGCGACGAGGTAGGGGTTGCGTAGGTAGTGGCTGGAGCACATGAAGATGAGAAGGAAGGGCACCATGTCATGCTGGGCAGGGTCCTCCAAGACTTGGGGGGCGTGTCTACAAGAAGAGACAAAATATGATAGCTAAGGACACTTCTGAAGCAATTACCTCTGTGATATGTAAATAGACTGTAATGTGTGAATTTGATTCATATCCTGTATTTGTCATCCTTCTTGCTTCAAATCTGTTAGTGTCTTCTCTTTTCAGTTTTCTTTCCTCTTTTTATCTCCATTGAAGTAACGCCATATATATATTTCAATATTAGTTAATGTTATGCCGGTCTTAGTTATGAATGTCTCAATGCATCGTCACTTGTTAAATTGTAAAATCGTTTGTAACTCAGCGTGAGAGCTGCGATAATGATTGTTTCAATTAAGATACCATTATTATTACTCTGACTAGACATCTTGACTTTTCATTAAACCTCAACCCTATTCTGACTGCATTATTAGGGCATTGTCAAAATGAGCTCCCATAGTAAAAACATGCTCTTGAATAGCCCTGTCAGTTTAGAACCATTTGCTTGACAATATATATGTTCATATGATGTCACACTTCGGTAATCTGTTACGAACATGTGAGGAGTAATCTTCATACGAGGTGCCGACTTACTGAATGGCAAAGAGCAGGAATTCAGCGATGTCCTCGATGTAGTATTCAGGCAAGGCAGCAAACACAGGAGGAATGTCTGGGGGAAGAGGCAGTCTGCAGGAGGAAAAGTACAGAAGATAGGACCAGCAGTAAGCACAGGGATCTTAAATCTAGGATCACATGATGTGCATGACATGTTATTTTATGAAATTTGTTGATGACAGATATTTAGACAGGGTAGCCCATCAAACTCCCACTGGTTTTCAATGTTTTCAACCATGGACATCAAACTTAAATAACATATACAAAGAAACATGGTAATCCTCGAATTATGGAGGTACATCACTCCTAACTATTTCAACAGAAAACTCTATAATATAAACATCATATGTCATGAAAACAAGGTGTTTTTTTCTCTTTGACATCAGGCTTGAAGAGTAAGTAAAATAACATAGACAAAGCAACACTGTAATCCTCTAATTATGGAGGTACATCATTCTTAACTAACTGTACGTCAACAGAAAACTCTATAATATAAACATCATATGTCATGAAAACAAGGTGTCTTTTTCTCTATGACATCAGGCTTGAACCGCCCCCCCCCCCCCCCCCAGGAAAATATATTAGTTTCATAACCCCCTGAGACACAGGAGAACAGAGGACTACTTACGCTGGTCCCTTGGGGCACACAAGGCCCACAAGCAGAGACATGACGGTGCCGTAGAATTGGAAGCATCCTCTCAGGAGGCTCTCATGGAGAAGACCCGCATCGGCACACACTTTGGCTTTCTCAATTTTCTGTGCAGAGGTCAAAGGTTGGGTTTAAAGGTGATATTCATAGGAAATCAAATGAATATAGTTTATTTTATAATTGAATGAGTTATTAAAGCAATTTATGCAGCTAACATGCCATGAAAGTGTTCAGTTTTGTGTTAAATGAAAGTCAAATTTCACTCAATTGACTCTCTTCCTGACCTACGAAATCGCCTAAGGGAAAGTGGTGTTGTGTGTACGTCACAGCCTGGATATGCTTCACAATGACCATTGTGTATCACACCTGTTAATCCACTAGCAACTGCCATCACAGTTTCATTAACAATGCCTGATGCTTCTGGTGGAAAAGAAGCTGCGGATTGGCATGTGTGATGCACAATAACGCCTCCCGTTTCTTACGTCAGACCTAAAGGCCGTTTCGCATGACAGTAGGTCAAATTTGTCCCCGAGAATACGGTGATTGTTTTCACCCTAATTTCACTTTTTGGAAAGTGATATATTGTTTGAATGTCATCCAAACTCATTGTATGGCTTATAAGCTTTCTGTAGATGAATATCTTCATATTTTTGGATTTTCTATGAATATCAACTTTAAAAGATGATAATTTAGTCATGGCTGAAGTCTCCAAATGAAGGTTTTGGAATGTTGGGAGGCAAGTTCAATGAGAATTAAAGGAAAAATGCTAGGAAATCCTCACTGATTAGTTATGGCTTTCAAATTGGCAACACTATGTTTTGATAAGCAAGCTTTTTTATCATGAAATGGGGTATGCAGTCCAGTAATGAATAAGTTAAAATAGCCTTTCAAGACAGTTGCAAAAGTCATGGAACTTGGCAGGTTTCAACAGTATACCCTAACGATAAAGTGTATGAAATTTCAGTCATAGCCTCATTAACTTTTACAGGAAAAGTGAAAAACTACTCTCGTTTGCATTTGAAACGTAGGGAATATAATCTATAGTCGCAATCGTATTGCCCCAGTCAGTATGCAATGTGCCAGGTACTACAGGCATTGCTCTCATCAAACACATAAACCGTGGTGCGGACCATAGCGAACAGCAATCTCTGGTCTCTCGGCTACTAGAACCGAGAGGTTTCGGACTACTCCTCGAAATCTAGCGACTGCTATAACTCCACTTACATTCAGTTTCTTGTTCCAAATTGCAATTCAGTATTTTCTTCCATTTTCCATGTTTTTCCCAACATTTTATTTTTTGACCTCCAGAAGGGACACCCTGTCTGTAGAAATGATCATCAGGGTGTGCCGCGTCTTTACTGACCTTTGTCTGGAGCTTCCAGCGTTCCAGCAGCTGTCTGTTGCGGCGCTCTAGCGGCGTGCCCTTCCACTGGGCCTCCTGGTTCTGCAGGTCCTCCGTCAGGCGGGACAGCTCCCTTAAAGTCCGCAGCCGCTGGGAGTAGTGGCGGCAGGCAGGCAGCAGGGAAAGGTGCTGGCAGTGTAGGGTGAGGAAGTAGCACTCGGTCGGGAACTTGGGCTCTACCCAGGACTCTGGAGCTGTCAGGCATCAGAAAGGAATTCAATTGAATTCTTAATATAAACAACTATAAAATATCGCCGCATGCGGTGCCATCAGCCCTCCAGCCATCTTTGTTGACCTGGTTACTTCTGGTCTTGTAGTCCGACACAGTTGTTCGTCGATGCAAGTAACCCCTCTTTTAGTCACGAAAGTTCACAGTTCCACTACAGTCATCTTCTGAAACGTTCCGTACAAACTCTCTATATTACAGTATAGCAGCAAATATAGGACAAATTTCTGTGGGGAAGTGTCTTTTTTCTTTAACTGCCCGCCCCCCCCCCCCCCAAACATCCATCATATCCCAAGAAATACAAAGTTTGCTCCTTGACTCACCAGTGCTCTTCAGCCAAGTCTGAGCCTCTTGCTCCGTCATGTTCATCCGCGTCTCCTGGGTGACGTCGAGCCGGGCCTGGGGGTGGTGGGGGTAGCGGATGTCCACCTTGCCCAGCTGAATCTTCTGGCTCAGACGCTGCAGCACTGCCAGTAGGTTCAGCATGAAGCCGTCACCAGCTACCTGGCTCTCGTCAACCTTAGAGGGAAGCAGACAGATATCTCAATGTAACTTTACTGTCCTGTAAGTTTCTGTTGGAACTGAATGAGAACCACTCTATTGCATTTAAATATCAACCTTCCTTGGAAAAAACATTACTAACTTCTAGTCCTTTACTACTAGCAAAAAGGACCTCATCAATCTTAGAGGGAAGCAGACCAGGGGGGTGTTTCACCAAGCTGTTCGTAAGTAACAAACGACTTTACGAACGACTGGTGATCCCTTCTTGTGCTAAATGCAATACCACACTTTGTTCATTGAGAATCTGATTTAGCACAAGAAGGGATCACCAGTCGTTCGTAAAGTCGTTCGTAGCTTATGAACAACTTGGTGAAACACCACCCATGGACAAAATATTTTGATGCAACTGCAATTATGAGTATTTGTTACACAAGTATGTCAACGAGGAGACAGGTTTTGGAAATAAATTGTGCAATATTCATGCCTCCACTACCACTAACTGGCTCTCATCAACCTTCGAGGGAGGCAGACCGGGAACAAATATTGCAATGAAACTATAATTGTGGGTACATGCTGTAACTGAATGAGTAAAACCATACAGCAATTATGCATCAACATTTGAAAGCAAATAGTATTAGAACTAAATAATGCAATATATAGGCTTCCTCTACCATAACCTGATCTCTTCAACACGAGAGGGAGGCAGATTGGGGACAAAATATATCCATGAACTTATAATTGTGAGTATATGTCGTAACTAAATGAGTATCTCTAAATCAAAATTGTGCATCAACCTCATAAGAGGACTGGTATCAGAAATTAATAATGCAATTTTCAGTCTATTCCTACCTTGATCACATTCATCTAGGACGTAGACTAAAACAGTGAAAACCTTGATAGTTGCAATTGATCAAAATTGATCGAATATCCGATCCCCTTTCTCGAATGAACAGAGTTAGGATTAATATCAATCGCAAATCAAGTTCCGATCAACCGTACAAAAAAAAGTTTGACCTTCATGTCATCTGTTTTTTGTGAAATATAAATTGATTTCAAAAACATGCATTGAATTAAAATTAACACAAACTTTTTTCCTAAAAAAAAATATGTGCAGCAGCGCTCTTTATCTCCATTCAAAACTTTGCATCTATACAACCTTCCATGGCCGAGATATTTTGAGATATTAGAGGGGTCATTTTGCCCCGCCCCACTCAGTCAAAACCTGCTCTTAAAAAGCCCAGTCAAAAAAGGGTTACTTTAATGTCATCCAGTGTGGCTTACCTGCATCTGCGCCCTCTTGTTGTTTCTAGACAGCACGCTGGCAAAGAAGGACAGCATGGCTTCCCTTGTTTCACTGTTCACCAACACACTGTGCACTATGTGATGCTGCTCCACCTACAGAAGAGATCAGGGGGAGGGGTTTCACCGAGCTGTTCATAAGCTAAGAACGACTTTATGCACGACTGGTGCTGCTCATAAGCTAAGAACGACTTTATGCACGAGTGGTGCTGTTCATAAGCTAAGAACGACTTTATGCACGACTGGTGCTGTTCATAAGCTAAGAACGACTTTATGTATGACTGGTGACCTGTACTTGTGCATAATCAGATTCTCAACGATTTTGATTCCCATCGGCAAAAGTTGAAATCTGCTCGTTGTACATCAGAAATCTTTTTGTTAACAAGCGTCTGAATACAAAGTTTATGATTTGTCGAATTTGATTATGATGGCTGGAGATAGACTCCCACTATGTCAAAACAGGTACACATTGGGGTATCTCATTTAGCACTAGAACAGGTCACCAGTCATGCGTAAATTCGTGCCTAGCTGAAGAACAGCTCGGTGAAACACCGCCCAGATGAAATAACTCACAATAATCAAGATAACATTTTCACTTGTACATTGTGAACCTATATGTCGGGCAGCCTGATCTGTGAGAAAGATGAGAGGATAGGATAAATTCACCTAAAAGGTGTATACAATATCAAGATGTAACTGCACCTTTCTCAATTCAAATTCATATTACGCAAGACAGTATTGTTATTGTATGTACATGTATTATGAAAAGGCATGACTAAAAGTTAGGATTTGTCAATTCTTTTCTCTCTATTTAACTCTGTCACTTACCCGAACTTGATCTATCAGTCTCTGCAGCGTTTCAGTGGCTAGTTTTGAACTTTCAGTTGATGCCCCAAAGTATTTATCAGCAACTCTTTGCTAAAATAATGAATGAAATGTGGAAGGGAAAAGAGAGGGAAATGGATGTGATCTAGGTTCCTTTTAGATTAACAAATTTGTATCAATATGTAAATTCTCACTTCAAAGCCCATGAAGAAATCAAAGTAACAGTCCATGGAGCAAAGTAAGGAAAACTGCACATATTTCTGCTTTTTGCCAACTCTCTCCATAATGCACGATTCACTCCCATGCTTTGCAATGTTTATCAAAATACTATTCAATTCAATTCAATTCTTTATTCATTTAACACACAAGAATAAACAACTTTCATGAACAATGAGTATAAGGCATCACCAGAAAGCCGATGGCTATGATTACATAAGCAGCTGCTCATCGAATGTAAACTACTTCATGTATTACAAACATTGCCACATTTAGTTTTAGGTATTTTTACAATATCTATGCACAGCTATAGGGTACCAGCTTTCGTAGACTTATCAAGACGGTGAACAGAAATGGGTAACTTTTAGAAAATATATGCCAATCTTGAAACCAGAAACAAATGCATGGAGAAAGTGGCATGGATGTATGGAAACTCACATCATCTTCGGCAAAGTAACTTTTAGAAAATATATGCCAATCTTGAAACCAGAAACAAGTGCATGGAGAAAGTGGCATGGATGTATGGAAACTCACATCATCTTCAGCAAAGACAGAGAGGCGCAAGCAGGCACCCAGGAGAGAGAGTTGTTCCAGTTCACGCCCTGCAGCACTGCTTACCGGCTCAGGCAGCCATAGGGAGGACTTGGCCAACTAGAGTCAGACACAGGCAAAGGAATAGGTTAACAGTCTTAGTCCCGTAGGCAATTAATAGTGTTGTCATTGACTTGGGACCAGGATTGTTTGATATTGAGACTTGACATTTTTCGTGATAAATTTGTAACGCAAAAAGATCGCACCGCTATGTTTCATGACATTTTTCCTCCAAGTCTCACGCAACTTTTAAAACCAAATTTGCGACGCGGGGGTATGCGGTTCTGAAGTTCTGTAACATTTTGTATGTGTATTTCAGATCAAAAACGTAATTTCATGCACAAATCCAATGCAAATTCTGTATCTAGCCAAAATTCATAAATGTATCATTATTTTTATTTTTACTGATGACAAACAATAGATTTCATGTTATTTAGGACTGAAATAGTGTTGTCAGCGATATAAAAAAAAACAATGAAAAACATAAAGTAAAAAAAACAAAGACATATACATAAGAAATTCAAAAAACAATAAAATATATGGGAAAAAAATTGACATTGCCTTTTTTTTAAATCTTTATTCGATAATACTTACTAAAGTGCATATAGGTCTTGCATTGCCATCTTTTATCCTGCATAGCTCGCTGAGAATCTGAAAGAGAAAAAACAAGAAATGGATTTATTGAAAATGTGGGTCCCAGACAAGAAGATGGGAAGCAGCATCACAATCTCAGCTCCATTGCAACTAGGTTTGACATATTCACGTTCATGTGGGTATGAACATAGGAATAAGTAACAACAACAACCAACAACATTTCTGATAGACACTTCTTTCTCTTCTCTTGTCATTACAATCTTTAAACAAATTTTACTGGTAGAGTTATTATTATGTTAATTTATTTGACCATAAAAATTACAGTACATAATCAAAACAAGAAAATACATGGATAACAAAACAAAGGACACAATACCATAGTAATGATAATGATAATAATATTAACAGTCATGAATATATTATACGCTTCAGTGAAGATGGAACATGATTTTGCCATTCACAATTTCACATTTCCAGCATCATTGCGTCCAGTAGCTGTTTGAGCAACAGGATGTGAACGTTGAATAGCTGGCTTGTCTTATACATCCTGTTGCTCTTTGTGAATTGTGACATCACGCTCCACTTTTAAATTTGGTATTTCAAACTGTGTTTTATTTCAGTACCAGCACTGATAAAAACCCTTTACATTTACAGTTCAGATAGTAAATTTTGTTTCTAATTACTGATTATGCTTATATTGCTTCTCTTGCATCAGCATATTTTGAGATTTTCATTTCATTGTACATTCTCATTGTATTTTCATATTTTTAACCAGGGCCAAACGGATGACCAATTTTTATGACGAATAGCCTATACTACTTAAACTATCATTAAAAATACTTATTAATCAATCAATCATATCGACTTTGGTCTCTGACCGAAGATCAAGAAGAAAGAAACAATGGACAATGACAGTGAAGAGCTGGAAGTACTTTTTCCATACCATAAGGGGTGTCCTAAATTCATCGTTGGAGAGAGAGCCTCGCTGAAGCTGTTGTATAAGCCCCATCACAATAGGCATGAAGATCTGTCAACAGAAAAATATTGGATATTAAACGATGTATCAGTTCATAGGTAATAAGATGGTTTCAATCAAAGCAAACACATGGAAGAAATGTATTAGTGAAGGTTTGATGAAAATCTGTAAAGGATAAGAAAGTTATGATCTTTTGACATTTCAATTTTGTGATGTCACGTTCAAGGTGCTCTCCCATACGCTGTGTACAAAATTGCTCTTTTTCTGTTTTAGACAATGGAATATTTTTTTTACAGGTATGTGCGTAAAAATGTATTTCTAATGATGCATTTAATGCACAGATAGAAGGATGCATAGTGATTTGAGAAAATGCACATTTTCTAAATTAATTGTACACAACATATGGGAGAGCACCTCACATGTGATGTCACAAAATCAAAACTTTCAAAGATCATAACTGTCTTTTCCTTTGACTGATACAGAAATATTTCCATTCAAAATTAATATCAAACAAATGCTATCATAGAATGGGACTAGGTATTTCTGCAAATTTGATTGGTGGAGAGCAACTCTAGTATCATGTTTGTAGCTTTACTGAACAGGCGCCCCCATCACTGATATCTAGCAATAACCATCGATGGCAATCTTCAAAAAGGCTGGCAAGTTCCTAAAATATGTAAGATTTTGTGTACAGCTACTGTGATTATATTCATGAATGCCAGCAGGTATGGACATATTCTACGATTTTTCATCCAATATACAACAGTATTAGAACTTTTTATAAGGCATTCCTCTAGTTATTTTTATCTCTTTCCTTTGTCATTTCACCGTATCAGGCTTTGCCTGACTCACCATACTGGCTGTGAATGACAGACAAACAAGACTAAATACAGACAGAAATATCATCTGCCTGGGCTTGAATGATTGCGTATGCCTGAGACTCTATGTCCATGATTATTCTGTCTCATATCCTTGTGTTTTTCCCTCATCTCTCTCTGTGCATGACTCACCATCTTGAATGACTCTGGGTCGTACTGGCTCTGAATGACCAGGTCTTGCAGGAAGCTGGCTGGCAGGCTGAACTCTGTGATCAGCGGCAGGAGGAGGGAGGGCTCACTCAGGTTCCTGTAATAAGGGCAACATTTAAAGATTGTCCGTCCCTTTTGCAAGCTTAAAATTTGAAATCGTCTATCACGATCGTAAATTGAAGAAAGTGTGATTCGAGACCATTTCTAAGAATATAGCATGTTGAAGCTTTCTGTATATGTAAAAATTTCAGCCGTTAAATTTCAAACCGACTTTTTTCGTACTACGAAAAAAGTATTAGTCTTTGTTACAGTATCTATGTGGTTATTATGCATGTGTGAAATCCTTATTCTATGAGTTATTGCCAAACTTTGGAGATGATTCCTTCTATAGAACAATTTTTTCATAATGCGTTTTATAATTTAATAAACAGATTAATCAATAAAGCACATATTTCAACACAAACTGCTTAGAGCCTGAGGTAAAGACTATTAATCAGACGTTGTTTACGTGCATTATTTGAATTTTACACTACGTATCAGTTTCAAATTATGAATATACAGCTTGCTAACATTTCTCTATGTTTTACCAATGTTTCGATGGTTTTGTGGTGATCTGAAAAAGGGACTGGCTGTCTTTAAAGGGCATATACTGTACTAAGAAGGCAAAAAAGCCTTCAAAATGTAATTGTTAGCAATCTTCTTGCCAATGGTCTTAAATTCATGTACTGTCTATTTTAGAAGCTTGCTGAAAGTTATTTGCCCTCAAATGATCTACACTTGGAGTAATGAGTGATTGAATCACAAATCCTCAAATTGTCCGGCCCGAACATTTTGAGGATTTGATAATTAATCATTAATTACTCCATATGTGGAGGCATATGGGGGCATAATTACTGTTGAGGTGATGTTATTTAAATGTGTATACATGTGAACTGCGTTTACGCGGTAAGTCAGAATCAGTGATCGTAAATGCACCTTTTTGTGCGTTTTGAAACAACGTTTTCAGCGTTCATATCAAAATGAACATGAACGTAATCGCGTTTTGAACTCAACGCGTATCGAAACACTGATTTTGGCCCCCAAAAGTGAGCATAAACACACCCATAGACAGGTCGTCAGTGAAGCAGGTGTCACTGAGCCTTTATCAAGTGGGCAAGCTTTACCTCGGTTTTGTAAACAGACCCTGGAGAAGAAGAGCAGCGTGACAAACACATTGATGTCTGGTTGCCTGCAACAGCTCCCTCATGGCTGGATACTGGCGATAGGTCTGGTGTGGAAGAAAACAACGAGATGAAACAAAAGACTATACAGTCACACTAGCCTTTGATTATATTTTTCCTTTTTTTTTTCATCAAATAATCTTAAATCAAAATAATGAAGTATCATTTGAGGTCTATGAACAGAGACATTTCATTGTCTCACTCCCCAGTACAACTGTCTTGTTTAAGTGTCATGTTATGTAATAGTACCAGTCCATATTTTGTGTGGGTTTGGGCATCTACACATGCAGTTGCTCAGTCCGTTTGTGTACACCTGAAAGCCTTTTCACTATAACAAAAATATGCATACTCCTGTGATAAACAAACAGACCAAGCGACTACATACACATGTACCTAAAGCCGCACAAAATGTGGACTTTTGGTTCTATTGCATATCTTTAACACTTGAGCAAGACAGCTGTAGTGTGGAGAGACAATAACATTCTCAGGTACAAAGACATAAAAGGATTCATCATATCTATCACATCTATAGGTCAGTTTTTTGTTTTGAGCTTAGCATATGAAGGCAGGTAAATCTACTTTTTTTGTTTTCATTTGCAAATTCCACACATGTACCCTCCAATAGGATTTTCTCCACCTTTAAAATGAGTACATAGACACAAATATCATAACAATATCACAATATTTGTTTTGACATGACAACATAAGTTTTATATGCTTCTCTAAAAAAAAACATGACCTGTATCTGCCTACTTATCGTAAATGCTTGGCACTATCTGATCTCACCTCTGAAGAAGACCTTTCTTCAGTGGCTGCTCTCTGGAAACACTGCACAAGATATGACAACATCTCTGTTTCACGCTCACCGGTGGTTCCCGTGGCAACCACTTCTGATGAGGCCGATGGATTGGGGCTCTCGCTGTGTGATGAGGATTTAAGGGGATACATGTTGGATGCCGCTTACTGTTTATTCCAATGTGGGATTAGACTGGACTATTGCTAGGCATCGTGCCTCAGCCTCTATCTTCCTCACGCATATTCTCCGAGCTCTATCGGTTAACTTCCCTTATCTTATGTTAAAATGACTCGGTAAAAATAGTTTTTCTCACTCCCTTTTCAATTCCTATCTTCCTCCACACAACCATAACTTCTTATTCCATTTGAACCTTCATCAATGCCCTGCTCCTCATGTATACATCTAACACTCTCTACCAGTCCAAGAAATCCTCAATGTCTTTCATAACATTTCTTAAACTTTCTAACCTCTTCCTCAAAACTGATGATAATGTTCATGTTTCAAATGCGTGGCAGACTCTTGTGGTGGTACATGATAGACTCTTGTGGTGGTACATGATAGACTCTTGTGGTGGTACATTATTAAAACCACTTACCTTGATTGGTTCTCTGATAGATTTGAGTATGGGTTGCCATTCGCCCCATGAAGAGATAAGACCTCCATTAACACCAAGCACACCAGGTCCTCCATACTGCCAAACACTACAAATAAAAACAGCAAATTTGCAAGGTCACATCAAGTTGCATGACAAACTACATGTGCACTTTATTGGCATTGAACTTTATGTTTAAGTTCATCACACTTTACAAGCCATTGACTTTTTCGTGATACTTTGACCCGAAATGGTACATGTATTTACTATGCATTGAGCTTTTTTTTTTTTTTTTATACAATATACTGCCAGTAACAAACACAATCATGAGTCAATATTTGGCAACACAGAAATAATTGGTTACTGATAATCGTTTGTCTCGCAATGTAAGGTAAACGGAATCGAAAAGATCACGATGTTCCGTGCACCGCTGCAACACTCCCCACCATGACACTCGAGCGCCTTTCGATACACCTTAGTAGCCTGTTGTTAGTCGGAATCCAGCCTTTGTTACCGCGCAACAATGCGCACCTATTAGCGACCCTTGGACTTGTTGGCTTTGTCCCGTTTGTCCTTTGTCGGTAACTTGTTACCGCCGGTCAATGCGAGGCGAATCAACGGTCTATTGTTGGTCATATACCCCGATACGCCGGAAATTAGTATAAGACCACTTATGAGCAGATTTCAGTTATGGCCATAGGGTATTTAAACCCCTACTTACTACAATTTTGTATCAAACCTGACGAAGTGTTGCAGCAGCACACGAAGCGTCGTGATCTTTTCGATTCCGTTTACCTTACATTGCAAGACAAACGATTATCAGTAGCCATTTATCCGCAATGAGTAACATATTTAGCATTAAAGAAATAATTGTATACATTGTTGAGAATATCAACAGCATTTTTAAATTAAATTTCATGCAATTTCACAAAGAAACATAATTTATGTAAATCACTCCAGATATAGCATAGAAGAAGTATTTTTCATGTACAGAAATTTCAATTCAAATTTCATATATTTCCTCAATTCTCTCACCTTTCGAAGGATCCTGTGCAAATTCTGCTGCAAGTTCCTTGAGGTACAGCACCCCTGGCCCCTGCTCCTTCCATGAGACATGGAACACTTTTGAGATCACCGTCAGCAGGGTGTGCTCGCTTACCCCACATAGCAGCAGCTGAAAAGACAAATGTTGCACCAATCATAACATGCATTCTCATTCAAGACAATGCAAGCTTTCTTGGCAAAACAAGTTTTCCTGTTGAATCCTAGCAAGAGGAAAATATCCTGGAATTTAATGTGAATTGAATAAAAAAGGACAAATTCAGGAATGTGATATCTCAGTTCCAAGTTCCCAGCCCATGATTTTTTACACATTTCATGCAGCTATGGTACTGGAAGGATTAAATGACCTCTAAGATCTTACCCGAGGTGGAGATTTCTTCTTTGCTGCTGGGACTTCCTCCACCTCCGTTGTCTCGATGCCAGAGTCAACGTCCATCTGAGATAAGGTGCTGCATAACAATGAGCAAACAAAACAACCTACATTTTAGCTTCAAATGTCTAATGCACTGTCTTCAGGCTGAGAAATCAATGAATATTAGCATATTAGACACTATTTCTTTCATAAAAATATGACAGTAATCAATCAACAGAAATGCCTATCAGGCTTATGAATGTCTTGATAATTTCATCTGACAGATAAAGGGATTAAGATTAAGACATTCATAACTTAAATGGTATATAAAGATCACTGCATTACATGTACAGTGAAACCTGTCTATAGTGGCCACACAAGGGAAACAAAAATTGTGGCCTTTATAGACAGGTGGCTGCTATAGCCAGGTTCTTTAACACATGATCTCTCTGCGGGGGAATTATTTTAGTGGCCACTATACACAGGTTGGCTGCCATAGACAGGTGGCCACTAGACAGGTTTGACTGTATATGAATCCAGTGTACATTATCCATCGTACACAATGTCAGGGTCCTAAGGTGCTACTGTTGCAAATACAGATGATTGAATAATGAATTGGTGAACAAGAAATGAAGGGTCTGCACCACTAAGACTATTGGAGGACAATACTGTAGGTGTGCAGTGTGCACTCATAAGCAACAAAAATGCACACACTCAACAGAGCTTTTCCATCTTACGTTCTAGACATAATCCAGCCACATGCGCTCTTTTTCTTTTTCCTACCTTCCTGTAATTAATTATACAGGTACCCTCTCTTTATTTCACACACATAATCATTCAGCTATCATCATACAAACCTACACGTAGATTGCCTTGTTTTGTCATTGCTTATTGGACTTTTGACGTCCACATTGATCACTAAATGCAACCTTTATGGTACTACACATATTTCAGGTATATCACTATATTACAAGGGATTTGGCAAACTAAAAATATCCCATATCATAAGAATACATTTGAAACCTGACGTACAGTATTACTCTACATGTCGCTCTTATTACACATACATCAAACAGAGTGATAATGTGGTCCATCATGTAAATGAATGGAAAACAAGTCAGAAAAAAACAATCTTAGAACCAGAGGGATACAAAACAACAATGATATAGAGTAGTTACAAATATCTACATGAAAGTACAGTACATGTACATACTATGCATAAAGAGTCTCATTCTTTCTGACTTGTTTTTTACAGAATGGAACATACTATCTTTTCTACTGGGTGTACATTACATACATGCCTAAAGCTTCTTTTCTAAAACAAGAACACTTTGCACATGACACAGTAGCTAATGGATACCAGAAGTGTGCTAATCTGAGATAACATAAAAGTTCAACACATTGAGGCTTAAATGTACAGTATGTGCACTACAGCCTCTATAACTTATGAGAGAATGATTAATTAGCTTCATGTAAATGAAGCAGGAAGTGCAAATGATACAGATCTCTTGTTTGAACTTGATGCACAAGTACATAGAGGCGAGTGGAAGGATTAAGGATTAAGTTGGAGGGATTAAGTCTAATTAACATGCAACCTGAGAGCATCCAGGGAGTGCAGTTGCATAATATGCATGTATACTATACTGTACTGTATATCATACAGTAAAGTATAGTATACATGCAGTACTACAGTACATCATAGTAACCTGTGTTTTCTTACAAACATGTTTTGAGAGGGAGGGGGAACAACAATTGAACATTCTCGGTACCAGGGGAAAAGTGTTCTCATTTCAAACGCCAATGGTACTGAAAGGGGCAAGAGCAGAGGTACCAACATTGAAATCCAACAATCTGAAAGATTTAGGGGAATTTCATCAGAAACCAGGGAGATGTCTATCAAATGCGGACAACCTAATGACATTATCTATCAAAAATCAGGGAGATTGGGTGATATGATGAAATCTAATGCAGTATTATTGGTCTATTTTCAGGGAGTCTCCTGCGAAATCAGAGATACTCGGCAGATCAGCAAAAGGGTAGTAAGAAGATAGATATTTTAATGTACTTGTTGAATAGTGCATATAATTTTTATGAATCAGAATTTCATATCTACAGTAATTGAAACCAAATTTTCCTCCCATCTAATACACAAAGTTTAAAAAAAGTTGAATTCAAAGTACACTACAGCTCAAAGGAATTGGCATAGGGAAAGGGAAAGGGAAGAAAGGGAATAAGCCGCAGTTTTAAACCGCAGTATATTTTGTCCACTTCAGCATGAAACATGATGCTTTTTACACTAAGGCACCATGTTTCTTGCTGAACTGGACAAAATATACCGCGGTTTAAAGCTGAGGCCCTTTTCCTTTCTTTCCTTTCCCTATGCCAATTCCTTTGAGCTGCAGTGTATGAACTGAATATTACAACAGTGAAATTGAAGCATACCAGAGCACAAAAAAAAAATACATGGGGGCTCAGGGAAATT
The DNA here is from genome assembly GCA_963669155.1 of Arbacia lixula. Classification (NCBI taxonomy): domain Eukaryota; kingdom Metazoa; phylum Echinodermata; class Echinoidea; order Arbacioida; family Arbaciidae; genus Arbacia; species Arbacia lixula. Next base: position 3,398,903 of record OZ022591.1, on the reverse strand, counting down.
CAGATCCCACAATGCAAAAATGACCCTTGTAAATTTAAGACAAGATAAGATACGATTTCATTAACTCTAACTAACCTCTCTCTGAGTATGAGAATTGAACATGACATTAACATATAAATTGACAAGTTAAATACACTACATAAATTCTTCAGTATCTACCACACGAAGCGCACAGAATATCTTATATCAAGTACTGTAAACTAGTAAATTTTGCACAACATTTATTTTTACGTTGATCGCGCAACACAGAGAAAGTGCAGATATAATATGATTAAATTTAAAACCATCATGCTATCTTTAGCAAGCTAAACAGGGAAGTCTAGCACATTTCCAGAGTTACTTCTACTGGCATTCAACTCATGCACACGTTGTAAATTCAAGATAATGCTTGGTTTGGGGCTTTGTTGATGACTTATAATGTAAATGCACACGGTGGATTCTTTTGTGGTGAGAAGTACTTCTTGTGCACAATCATAACATTCTGCAAATATGTTGTATGTGTGCTGTGCCGCCAAAACTAATGTCCACGAAAATTTCTGGTTTTACAGTAGTGTAAAAGACTTACCCAACGTCACAGGCTGACTGGCAGTCCATGTCCATGCTCTGCTGTGCGTCTGCCTCCAGGCTCCCCATACCGCTGCTACTGATGCTGGCCTGGCTGGTATCGGCCTGGCTAGGCTGGCTGGCCATTGGCTCCTCTGAGACGGGGGACTGCCCACTGCTAGCGTTGCTCTGGGCCCCCTCCAGGGAGCTGCCCCGCCCCAGGTCTATGGGGGGTATGCGAGGGGAGTCTGCAGTGTCACAGGGGGGGAAAGGGTATAATTTGCAGGGCTACTTGTTAAACCTTCATCGTGAAATTAATACCCTGTGTGTTCTACCCTATGAGAAATATCATATTTTTGAAGGGGCTCTTCTATTTTCCATGGGGGCTTGCTTTTGTGTTGCTTCCTTTCCCCAGATATATAAGGGGGGGGGGGGTCTGCATGTCACAGGGGGTACAAATTTGTGTATATATTGTGAGTGTGAATAACATTTTTTTACAGTCATGTACCAATCAGATATGACTAAATAGAATGAGAGAAGAGGAGAGAGAAATGGGTGACAAGAATTGGAAAACAGGAGAGAAGAGGAGAGAGAAATGGGTGACAAGAATTGGAAGACAGGAGAGAAGAGGAGAGAGAAATTGGTGACAAGAATTGGAAGACAGGAGAGAAGAGGAGAGAGAAATTGGTGACAAGCATTGGAAGACAGGAGAGAAGAGGAGAGAGAAATGGGTGACAAGAATTGGAAGACAGGAGAGAAGAGGAGAGAGAAATGGGTGCCAAGAATTGGAAGACAGGAGAGAAGAGGAGAGAGAAATGGGTGACAAGAATTGGAAGAGACAGGATAGAAGAGAGAGTGGGGGTTGAAAACAGCAACAGAGAGAAAGTAGGAAGAGACAAACAATAATACCTGTCCTTATACACCTTCTCTCTCTTCAACATTCACAGGACGAAACCCATGGAAGGTGGGGTTTTTTTTAATGCAATTGCCCATTAGTGCTCAAATGTAATTTTACATGTACCGGTAATCTAGCGCCAAACCATGGCAAAATCAAGCTGAAACTCCCTATTAATACGGCAAGTAATGAGAAAATGAAGCCATGGTCAGCGCAGCTCTTGATAATAAAGAGCTGATATTACGGCAAAATATACTGAAAATAAGCATCCATGATGCACCAAGTGGCATGATACATTGAGGGTGTTTATTTTCCATGTATTATCCGCAATTTGGGCTTATTATTAGTAAATGCTGTGCTGATCATGGCTGCATTTTCTCATATTGTGCCATGCTGAAAGTAAGTGTTGGCTTATTCTTTTTTCAAAGTGTTCTTTGTCTTGCACAATCCCTTATAAATTGTTCACATTCAAATGCTACACATAGAAGACTGCACATAGAAGACTGCAGTGTTAACCCTATATAGCCCGGGCTATTTTGAAATCGCATAGCCCGGGGGGGGGGGGGGCAAAAACAGCCCCCCCCCCCTAAGATCTCGACCGTTGATCGCGCGATCGCAACGAAAATTGGCACGTACGTCACCGATGACGTAATCTCCACAATTCAATTGTCAATTGCACCAAAATAATTCAAATTTATTTTTAATTAATTAATTATGCTAATCAAATGCATAAAATCATAATTGGGTTGTAAATCTTTAAATATAGCCCCCAAACTGCTAGATTTCAGTCCAGACACTCTTCTTAGGATTATTATCAAATAAGGATTTAAAAAAATTGCAATATCAAAGTTTTTCTTATGTATTTTATTGTTTTTTTGAATTTCTTATGTATTTCTTTGTTTTTTCGACTTTAAGTTTTTCATTGTTTTTTCAATGGAAATCATTGGTAACACTATTTTAGTCATAAATAACATGAAATTTATTGTTTTTCATCAGTAAAACTAAAGATAATGATATATTTATGAATTTTGGCTAGATACAGAATTTGCATTGGATTTGTACATGAAATCACGTTTTTGAGCAATTTTTGGTCTGACATGCACGTACAAAATGTTACGTAACTTCAGAACCGCATACCCCCGCGACGCAAATTTGGTCTTAAAAGTTGCGTGAGACTTGAAGTAAAAAAGTCATCCAACGTCGCGGCATCACCTTGTCGCGTTACAAATTTATTGCGAAAAATGTCGAGGGAGGGGCTGTTTTTGCCCCCCCCCCCCCCCCCCGGGCTAGATAGGGTTAAGACTGTAAGCATTTGGTATTTAATCTGATTCATTCACACATTGATATTTGAGTGATGATAATCACAAAAAGGCGCTATCACGCAGGACTCCCCATCTCTACAACATTTTGACAAACTGTAATCAATTCTATGAAAGCAATAAAATATATCACGCACGACTAATTTTCATCACATACATGAACATACCCTATATTACCATCATATACCATTATTATCTACCGGTATATCAGATATATCAAATATGGACTTGTTCATCTTATGGTACTACATATTCTTATACAAGTACCATATGCAGCAGATTGAATAAATGCTCTTATTCTGTGCGTAAATCTCTCACTCCACATGACGTGTAGACAATACACTGTGTTGTAGTTGACATGGACCTACACTGTATGAATGCAGGGAATAAATTAACTCACACTTTTGGGGGGCTCCTTTTTGAGCACATTGACCAATTTTACATTGTGTCTATGGGTATTTGGGGGGCTCTTTTCACTTTTTATCAGGGCTCTTTTAAGCACTTAGGGGGCAAAATCACCCTGAGCCCCCGTGTACTTTTTTCTCTGTATGAATGAATGGTACCGAGAGGTTTATTGTTTGTCAACATTGCATGACAACATAACAATATTTCACCTGTGGAGTCTGATCCCAGGATTTGCCTAGCAGCCCTGATGGGGCTTGGTCCTGGATGTGTTGGGGTGGTAGGGCTCGATGGCTGCTGAGATGCTCCGCCTTCTTGGCTCGACAGGGGCGAGGATCCGCCCAGTGGGCTCCTGTCTAGCCGTGCCAAGCGGCGGCGCCGAATCTGTCATGTGAGAGATGAGGGCAGATAATTTAGAGTCAGGAGATTTAGGGTATTGTGAACTTGGTGGCACGTATATCAGCTGTGAGGTAAACATATAAATAAACATGGTAGTTTTCAGTAATGACAAACTGATCCCACAGTATGAAGTGTATAGGGTACTAGTTACAATCATTCAAAATCTTTAAACTTATGTTTGGAAATATAACCAGCAAGTAAGATGCATGGCAAGTGGGGAAATTCCTTTCTCATTCTTTCTTCAAAATAGTTTATGAAATCCCTCCCCCCCCCCCTCTCCCACCTCCACCCCCAACAGAACTTAAGCCTTTTTTTAGGGCATTCATTCAGAGAAGCCAGATGCCGACATCGATCCAAACACAGCAGTCTCCCATCTGTGTCATGATTCATGTTGTTTATAAGCAATGTTGTTGATTTTATGACTTGCATTTTCATATCACTTCAAAAAATTATTTGATTTGTGCACATGGCATAAAAATAGAAATAAAACTGATATAATTTAAGAAATCAATTACTGATGGAAAATATAAACGATCTGGAACAAATTTGCTTTGCTCTCAGCTTAAGATCTTCCATGAGGAAGAACAGCATGCCTACGAATATCAGGTATTTTTTACTTCATTTTGATTGATTTTTTTAGGTAGTTTTCGATGAATAAACATCTTTAAATCCACAAATTAAGGTTAGGGATATTCTATTGTAAACAAATTGATATTGTAAAACTATATGTATGAGTTTGCAGGCCTCCACCACGTACATTTACCAGTACTGTCCCTAACGGCCAAGGGTGGTATTCCAAGAAGTTTTCTCCTAAATCCCCAACTTAAGAGGCGTATAAGAGAGCAAGAAATTGGTATTCCAGAATGTCCTCTTAGGACTCGCTTAATGCAAATTAGGGAGGATTTGACCATGCCCAGTGCGCATTTATTAGCCAATGGAAGGAAGTGCTTCATTTATGAATAGCCAATCCCAATCACAGCATCTCATTGGGACCTTCCCCTAGGATTGATCCTAACTTTGTGGTTGCGCATCTCTGTGCACGCACATCAATCATGTACGCAAATGAATGCTGCTCTTACTCTTGATTGCGTGTGTTATATATGGCTAAAACAGGCGGTGGCTCTCCTTAGTTTTCTCCTTAATATTCTCCTAAATCCTCTCTTACGCGGATTTTTGAATACCAATTCTCCTAACTTTATGATTTGCATAAAGATAAGAGAAAAATTCGGAGAAAACTTGAGAGAATTTCGGAATACCACTTAGCAGAATGTTAGATTTCTCATAAGTGAGCATTTACAATAATTTTGGAATAGCACCACAAGACTGTTAGTCTTACAGTGACATACCGTGATGTCGGAAATGTTCCCCCACATTTTGATTGCCACACAAGGAATTTTTACCTCCATATTCTCTGGAGAAGGTCCAGATTCATGCAGTTTAGGACTCTTTATAGGAGTCCAGGTCGGTCTGTTATTAAGTTGGGGTATCAGTCTTGGCAAGGCTTAGTTCTTGGCAAAAGTCTACCATTGTTAACTTACAATGTTAAAACGGATTAGTTAGACTACATCGATTCAACTCAATTTCTGCATAACTTGTGAAGCTGTTGTCATGGTTGTGTGATAATATTATGGTTAGACCCTCTATGCTGAAATTAAGTTAAGACTTCTTAGTAAAGGTTAAATGTGACATTCTGACTTGTCCACATAGATATCAAACTGTGCCAGTTTATACACCAGCACACACAAAAAGAAAGTGTGCATCATGATCAATGTAATTTGACCTCGATCGGTGCGCAACGCGCAATTCGAGAACTTTAGAAATGGCAAACCATTTTTGCGAGTCATTGTCAATACACAACTTGTAGTACGTGGGACTATAATAAAGCAACTTCCTACAGTTCACACAACAACAAAGAAATAAACAAAGACATTGACCAAACTTCTCAAAGTGAATAATCCTTACCTCATCTGGAGTGAGCTCACTCATGTTTTTGGTGTTCGATACAACAGCTACAAATTCCACACTTAAATTTAGGAGACGATAAATTATATATAAGTGCCGCAATCAAAGGTTTTTCATTCACGTCACCAGTCGATCGCCATTTTTTACGTCCTTCTAATATTGAGAACCGTTCCGAAATGAGCTGTGTTCGGTTAACCGGCCTGATCGATCACTACCGGTTATTACGAGCAATGCTAGTTAGGAGAAAGCCAACGTTGCCAGAACTGGCATAATTATGCTTTCTGGCATAATTTGGACCCTTTTAGCATAATTCATTATGCCGCCATAATTTTGGCATAATTAAGGTTTTTAAATCAAATAATCTGGAATAATACGAGCTTCTTTAGCATAATTTTGATAGAAAAATTATCCTTTTTTCACTTTCTGGTTTCTGCTTCACATTTTCACTACTAATTTATGATAAACGGCGCCAGCACCGACGGAAATCGTTCAACATGCACACCGCGGTCTTATGCCACTGAACTATACCACTACGTGGAACGGACGGCGCGTGTGATTCACCGAAGCCCTGCCAATGTATAGCGCCCCCTATCGTATTCACCCAAGAAAACGAATGCCTTCAATGCATTTCTATGTGAACGTATGGAGGTGTTCATGCACCCATGGTAAAGTTCAGTGGTGTCATGATTTTCATCGCAAGAATACTAAAAATTTAAATCCATAATCATCAATTTTACACACAGCAACAGATTATTCTAAAGAAATTTAATGTTAGGACTCTAACACTGCCTCTCGTTTGATGTTTTTTAATAACTTCATCTTCTCTCCCCTTCATTTTCTCTGACTCTTATCACTATCTCTCATTTCCTCTTACTCCTTTTATTGATCTTTCTCTCATTCTTATTTCATCTTCCTGTTTTTATTAATCTTTCTGTCTTAATCTTTTTATTACTCTTTCTCGTTTTATCCCCCCTCCTACCTTATTTCTCTTCCTCTTTTTACCACTCTCTCCCTCATTTCCTCTTACCCTCTTTCTCTCTTCATAATTTCCTCTTACTCCTTTTATTACTCTTTCTCTTTCTTAGTCTATTCAGTATTCTCTTTCTCTCTCCCTCTTATTACTACTCCCCCTCATTCTCTCTTCCTTTTCCTTCCCCCCTCTCTCTTTATCATGCAATACACATAAATAATGCATTGGCACACTTAGTATTAACTATAAATAATATAATTACAAATAAATACAACAAAAACAACATAAAAAGTATCATTTAAATATTACTTGATAAAAAAAAATTCACCAAAACATAGTGAAGCCCAACGAAAAAACATTTGAATGAAAAAAAAAAGAATCGATCATCATCAGTAATAAATTAAGTATAGGAAGAAACACTTCAAGTACAAAGACACTAGAAGAACGGAGGGGAGGGTGGGGGGCAGTGAATGTGGCAGTAGAAAAAATATATTGTTTTCTGAAACAGATATGAAATTGTGAATTGGTTATGACTTCATGACTTAACTTGATACACCATAAACTGGGATTGATTAATTCTATATGTAAGTAATGTAGCATAGACTTCTGGTAGAGTTGACATTACTGGGCTAAATATTTTAAAAGATACAATTCTACAGTTGTCTAAAACAAAATTTCAATTTTCAAAGTTGAGGTTGAAGTAAGCTGTGCTTTTGTGACACATCAATTCACACAAAAGCATATCAAACAGAGTTTAGCACAAAATAGCACTTACATTGCAGTCCATACACATGTACAAAAATATAAAAGTTGATAAAAAACATTTCCAATATTGACTAATATTACATGGTAGCGAAAAGATCAGTAATTAGCTGATGTAAGAATTTTCAAAAAGATATAATATTGTAATTGCACAAAAAGCAAAGTAAAATGCTGCATAATTGCAAGGTGGAATTGAGGTAATTAAGGGAAGATTGTCTGAACATGTGTATACTTCATATACGATGCAGATATCAGTTCAAAATAAACAATATTTTGATATAAAATAAAGTGAAGCACACCACTGCTTGACACAAAGATTGTTGGCACAGCAGACTCATGGAGCTTAACAAGTAGTCCAAACCTATGGAAGCTCTCTGGTGTAAAGTGCTTGAAACATAGAAAAGACCTGGCTGCTGGCATCCATCTGTCCCGCCGCATGTTCACCACCCATCTGGGGTGCAGTGAGGAAACCTAAAAATGAAAAAAAAGTGATTACAATTAATTGAAGAAATGGTGACAGAAACAATCAAGAGAAAGGTAGACTACGTTAGTCTCATGCAACATACATAGATCTGTGCGTCACTCTCAAAAAGAATGGAAGCAATACTTCAGCTCACCACATTCAGGAGGATTTAAAAATAAGTCAGTCTAACATTACCATGATTACTGTACATGTAATTAGCATTGTTAATTAACAAAATTGTTGGTCGTTTCATGGAGGTGAGAGCCGTTGCTCAGTGTACTTTTTTATTTTTTCTTTTACTTTGGTCTGTCGAGGATTTGACTTGATCGAGTTGGGTATTTTGTTCCAGTCAACACCATTCCAACCCAACGACAGAAATAACAGAAGTCAGCTGTGGAAGTTTATTCACATATTGTATATAATAAAATTGGGTGATTTCATGTCAGACTTGTTTTAACACATCCCTCTTTGACTTTATATTAGCATCTTCTTAACTCTCTTCTTAACTTTTTGCAGTGTTCTCTACACACAAGTAACACATAAATCAACGGTTGGGACTACAATGTGACTCTTTTCCTTACCTGTGAAATGTCAATCCCTTTTCGCGATTTTCATGAACATCTCGATTTGTGCAGATGATTGCAGAACAAGACTGCATCTGCTCTACCATATTATCACACCAAAGAGTAAATATTCTTCCAAAATATAAAATTACGAACAAAATTTCAGTAAAACTCAGCGATAAAATGAACGTGGATCAAGCGCAGACGATAGCTCCAGTTGGGTCTTCTGGGTGAGTAAATCCCACAATGCATTGCGATCGCGCTGCCTCACGTAAAATAAATCTCCTATGGATCTTCCGCGTGTGCCGTCGTCCGCTGTCCGTTCCACGTAGTGGTATAGTTCAGTGTCTTATGCACTAATCTCCCCACTAGAGATCAGTGGTCATTATGTTCTGTCCGTGCAGGAATGCGTTATGGAAGCAACTCTCTTTCTTTGAACCAAGGATGTTTAAGCACATGGATATCCAACTGCTGTTTAATTAATGCAGATTCATTGTACTCTCCTTCAAGTCACAAAAGAACGCTTTACAAAGATTTTCTCTTTGATCTCGATGTTCAATGCCGCCGATTCTCTGGATGAGTTTTGTGTATACGTCAAATGCAGCTGCATTTGACGTATACACAAAATCGGATGCGCAGAAGAATTTGGTGAAATATCCTCAGCCCATATGCTTGCGCAGTTGTGACATGTAATACCTACGATGCATCTATGGAGATTCAATCGAGGAATAGTGTTACAATATGGCAAAAAGGCTCTAAACGTGATATCAAGTTGCAGTATAAAAGTCTCAATTACACAATGTTCCGCATCATACCTGCTTACAAAATTGCATGAAACGTTACTTTCAGATATTTTCCTTTCCGACAAGTAACATGAAAAACGTGGCCAACCGCGTCCAATAGTATTTCCATCTCAAAAAGAATCAAATTTCGTATTCACTTGTCCTTATTAACTACATAGTAAGCACTTAGTGATAAAAATTAAAAGTTCAGATGCGAAAGCTGAAATGTATGCATGTATAGGAATGAGTATGACCTATTATAAAAGGCAGGTGAACGTGATGCAATCGCGTATGCATCATATTGTTGAGAGCAGTTGCTAGTCATGAACATTAAGTGGCGGCATCAAACCTTGTTCAAAGCGATGTATATCCACGTGCTTAAATATCCTTGTTTGAACCCATGTGCCACGCCAATGAAAAGTAATGTGTTCTCAACAGGTGCTGTTCAGGTGTGTTCTCAGATGGGCCTTGCTTTACAATTTATACAGTATTGTGTTTCCAAACAAGTGGTTTATCATGCTTTATTGTGTTTATCGAATCAATAGAAATATTAGTTTATGTCTTTGTAATTCTATGTTATAAAGTTAAATTGTTTATTTTATCATGTGAATGAAATCAAACTTAAAAAAAAGTGTACATGAATAGGAGCGAGAGAGAGAGAGAGAGAGAGAGAGAGAGAGAGAGAGAGAGAGAGAGAGAGGGCGCATGCAGTAGTGAAGTTGCTTTTAAATATACACAAATCTCTTCGGGATATCAGGATTGACAAGAACATAATGTCTGTAAGTGCTGTTTCCATCCGATTTCTATGAATGCATTAAAAATCATAATTTGTTGTCTTACCACCATGCTATTGTTCACTCCATCATTATCATGACAAAAGTGTACCGAAGATAATGTCTATTATTCAGTGCCTTAACTTTATGTTTATCTGCTTATAAACATGCTCTTTATGATTTATTCTAAGCTAATATTTGATATTCTTTTATAGGTTATTTCTTCTGAAGTTTTATTTTGTATCCTGATAATGTATTTGTTTCATCATACAAGTTGTTAAATTCCGACTCGCAATTAGCATAATCATGACATTATGATGAATTATTGTTCATATTATAACTCTTGAAACGAATAAAACTGAATGAAAAATCGACTTTATGCATAATTATGTTGTCCTGATTACAGTATCAAAACTATTGTGTGTGTACGTGTGTTTTTGTCGGTGTGTCTGTGTATTAATATGATATTTAAAAAGAAGGAAGGGCGGATGTATGAATAAAACTCTGAAATAAAACTATGCGAAACGTGTCCTCCCACTTCTTGCGAGTGGTTCTGTGTGGTGATTCCGATGAGACTCTAATACGGTCTAAAACTACTGAAGAACAATACACCACGATACACATAACGACAATAATAAACAGGCCAAAGAAATGCACAAAATGAATGTTTAAGTTACGAAATCCTACTAAAATATATGCCATGAATTTTATTGTGCCAGTTGGTGTAAGATGTATTTTTAGTCTTTGTTTTGCTGTTACTCTTTTGGCGTTACTGATCTCCGTAACAGCAAGACGAAGACCGTATATTTGTCTCCCTACAAAGCATCAATTATTCGAATAAGATATGGAAATAAACATAACTTCAAAGAAACGTCCAATATTGATCGAGTGCAAATGTATGTAAATGACATTCTACTGCTGACCATATTTCAATGTATGTCTATTCTATAATGATATTTGTATATCAGATTTATCACTGTTTAAAGGAATGTTTAATATATCATATACACATATCGCGTTTTCATTTCCCCCCTCTCAATGGAGTAGGACACTAGCCGTAAATATTGTCGGATTTTTTTCTCTCTTACAAATTACATCCTACATTTTCTTTAACGTAAGGCAAATAACTTTTTGTTTTCTGTATTGTAATCCTTGTGTATTGAATCGATGATGTTTTCATTTGTAAATGTATATTTCTCGCCCTGCATTCAGCATTAATACTATGACATGGGCTTTGTATGTTTATTTTCCTTTATTGTATCTAAATGTCTAATAAAGTGATCTTGAAAAAAAATAAAGAAAATAGATCAAAATAAGAAATAGAAAGCCGTCTACTCGTAGGATTCTACAAGAAAAAAAAACGTGCATCTCTCGTTCAGGTATCGTCCGCTCGAGACAATAATGTTGGCCCCCAATATTCCGCAACGCATTCATGAAATCAGAATTGCTCTTCCTCCGTTCGGGTGACCACTTATGCCTACGACGTTAACGTGACTGTTGAATTCAAATAGAGTAGGCCTATAGGCATTTCTTCTCTTTTTTTTTTCAAATTTGATACCGCTGGTGTCTTCATGGTCATTCAGCACTGATCTGCTATGAATACTACCCAGAATCATAAAAAAATATGCATAGGCCTAATTTATATGGAATTCCAACCGGATATTTTAAAGGCAATGAGCGGATTTCGAGCAAATAATGGGGGAGGGAGAAAGAGAGATATATTACTGAGAAAGGGGAGGAGAGAGTGGGAGAGAGCGAGAGAGAAAGGAAGGAAGCACAAATAGACAGAATATAGGGAGGGGCAAAGTAGTAAAAACAGGGGAATTATTTTCACTTATAACGCCCGATTGCTGATTTTAAACCGAATATGAATATTAAATGGATTCACCCTGAAATTATTTTTTTTTCAACAAAAGCAGACACATGAAAAAAAAAACATATGTAGGGTTTGTATGAAAATCTAAAGACGAAAGAAGAAAGAAAAAAAAAGCGGTTTAATGAACAATACAAAAGGGGTGAACGGGGGCCTTATGAAGCGTGCAAATGAAAATAATGCAGTTTTATAGGGATTGTTAGCCCTGAAGATAAGTGGTCTCAATAAAAAGAGAAACACGAAAGAAACATATTAGTGAAAGTTTGACGAAAATCCGTCAAAGGATAAGAAAGTTATGATCTTTTGAAATTTTAATTATGTGACGACACATGCGAGGTGCTCTCCCATTATGTTGTGTGTATAGTATAATCACATAAATTGCTCTTTTTCTGTTTTTGATTGAATTGAATTGCAATTTATTGCGTCCATGAACATAACATACATACAAATTTGTTTTCACTGGTTATGAAAATAAAGTTAACGGTTTAAATCACATCAAAAACGTATTTGTTTATATTATTTCACATCTATTATCATTTAATATTATGGTGTACATTAAATTAACCTATTAATTAACTATGCCATTATATTTAACATACAAAAGTTGATTTCTTTAGGTGCCACCTTTTTTTTATCAAAATTTAGATCATAACTTAGTCATCCTTTGGTTTGTCAAACTTTTATTTATGGGTTTATTTGATGATTCTGCTTCAATTAAAACCAACTTAACTTCAGGGTGGACTATATCTTTTTAAAGGCAGATACTTTGTAAGAGAAAACGTGTGTAAGATAGATGTGGTTGTCGATCATGTTCTACAAAAAAAACAGTGATAAATGTATCAAAACCTAACTTTGAGATAGCATCTTTCATTCAAAGTTACATGCAAAATCACAGTGGAAATTGATGCTATATTTATTTCAGATTAAAAAAGAAAAAAAAAGAAAAACAAACAAACAAACAAATTGAGCTCCCTAAAATACGCCTCTACCAATTCTTTTACTAGTAATTCTGTGGCCCCTACGGAATGATCGGTGGTATATACGCGTATTGTAGTCTTTAAATCACACGCCTGTAATTATTTTCCCTTAGGATTATTAAAAATTAGAGTAAAAAATAAATTTAAAAAAATAAATGTTAATTAAGAAATCTCACAAAATATAGTCACAAATATTCAATCCATTCATTTTTACTACACGGAAATTTGTTGATCTTTGTTTATACTAAAAGCTTGAAATTGAGGCTATTTTCTAATTGAGGCTATTCATCAATTTCAGGCGCCTATACGACTTTATAAAGTCCTTTCAAATCTAATCTGAAATTTGTTTGTGCTCGATTATTGTACCACTCCGGTACAATAAATATTTTTATTTATAGTAGCATAAAACAATTTATTTAATGATATTTAACTAATTTTATTTTAATATTTTTTCAGTGATGATGTCATCTTTTCTACGCCGCGCAGTGGTTGGGGTTTCCCCAGGCCCCATAATGATTTTAATATTGTGGCAAAGGAAGAAATGCGAGTGATTCGACAATGGAACCTCCTGGAATTAATACTGGTATGTTGTATAATTTCTCACAAATGTAGTCTTGTTTAATTGAGAATAGCCTTATTATTTCCAAGGGTAAAATTTAGGTAATAATATCCTTCTTATTTACTTTTCATTATTGGTAATAGGAGAGTGGCATTTTATTTACGTGTCTGCTGCATGCTGTGTATATTGCGGCTGCGGGACAGGTTTGACAATACTCAATAGTTCATACACATGAAGCTACTTAGCTAGCTCAATCGCTGGTCTTGCATCATTGACATTGTGCATGTTCATAGACAGGAATAACCGTCTCATTCGGGGCATTCTTTAATCAAAATTACATTTTTGGACATACCCTGCATAGAGACGGTATATCCACCATGATCCACACCACACACGCAGTGGAGATTTTTTTTTCTACAAATATGCCAATATGTACAGTTCAATGCGTGTTGAGTAGAAAATTACCAGATTCTGTAAAAAGTCTGGGAAAAGGGATTTTAATTTGAGATTATCATAGCTACTCCATCTAAAATTTTAACATCTTTCAAGCTATGATGCATTGAACAAATCTACTTCAATCAAAATTAGATTATTATATAGGCCTATTTATAAATCCTAGAAGTAGAACTCAAATTTTCGCCAAATATAAAGGTGAAAATTACAGACTTACTTTCCACCGATCACACGTTTATCACAGACATTTTTAGTCTGCTCGAGTCTGACATAAATTTGACCGATCAGATTGTTGGCTACAAGGGCGGAAATCGCTCTGGCTCCACGAAGGTGGAGGAGACATGTTTTTCCTCAAGAAGTAGCCGCTAGCTGAGCGGGAATGGGGGGGGGGGGGGGGGGCGTCCCCCCGTCCCCCCGGGATTTCTGCCCATGGTTGTCTATGAATATTTAAATCGTCAGTTGATTCGACAGAAAAAAAAAGCACACGGCAAACGAGCGGGAAAAAAATGTGCACATGCATGAAATTACTAAATTCATGTATGCATTTTCATATTCAAAATGGCGACCTTCATCGAACGCCATACAGTGTACAGGTGTAATGTTCAGTCTCTAGATAGAGCGTTCAAGCCCTTTGTGTGCCAGAAAAATGGTTGATCTATAGGGTTGATAATTATCCCCGTCACATATTTCAGATTTCGAGTTCGGTTTATTATAATAACTAAGTGCTTCAATAAAATGGAAACATGACCTGGAAACTAAATGGATCAAACCACACCCAAGATGAATTGACAATTTTCATCATGAATGCTAATTTCATGCACATCGTTCATATAATATGTTACTAATGGTAACCCAAAGGCTGGTCGGAGACTTGTCCGACTAGCAACAGCTATGGGATTGTGTGTTTCATCCATTAAAACTGAATCACGAAATACAGGTGAATGTTGTAGGGTGTTACTCAGCAGTTAGGCCTGTTAGGGGGAAAGTTGCGAACACATCTTGAAAATGGCATGTTGTATTGTGAATCATTGTTTCTTTTCATCACAGTGATGAAAAGAAACAATGGTTTTATAAGCTAAGCTGTAAGGTGTACAATGAAGTATACGGGTGCTTGTTGTCAATAGCGGAAGCAATGTTTTGAAACAAGAGAGCAACCTCAACAAGACATAAAATTACCTGTCACACTGACAAGAGGATAACGTCGTATTTTTGTGACTTCTACCCAGCCGTATTCCTTAATGGCTTACCAAACCAAAACGTTGATGCACTTTTTTAATAGTTTGACGAGGAAACCCACACCTATGGCATTACTCATAGTAGATGTGGTCGACTATCTAATTTCCATTTTACTCTGTGAATGGCACCATTGACCTGGGGAGCATTTCATCAAAGGACTTGTCGGACGTTTTATCCGACAAACTGTTATAAGCTACTGAAATGCTTGCATCTGATTGGCCGAGAGCAAACTTGTCTGATACAATATCCGACAAGGCCTTTGATGAAATGCCCCCCTGAGGTCATTCGTACCAGCAATAATCTGCTCATGTGCACATTGTACCTATAAATTGGCTTAGTAATAATTGATTCTATTTTGTTAAGCCAAAAGTTTTGATATTGATTAATAATTGAAAATTAATAAACATTTTTTTTAAAACTTGATCAATTTTGATTCACACCCTAGACATGGAAGGAGAGGATTGTGTTGATGGTAATGGACCAAGTCTCATGGGTGAGGTAGAGCTGTTTATCTCCATTCATGAGCTGCGCTGTCCAAGCAAGGCCGAAGAGAGTCCAGATGAAACCGAGAGTCTGGACTTTCGTAAGAGGGAACACAGGGATAAGTATTACCTTGGAGGAGGCTCCTTTGGGGACGTCTACCGTGCCTACCATTCCATTCATGGCATCGTGGCTGTCAAGCTGGCAAAAAATGGGATAAAGTAAGCATGGAGATATATATGATTCTTTCTGTGTGTGTGTGGGGGGGGGGGGGGGGGGGAGGGGTAGGAGAGGGGTACTGCTGACTTCCTAATTGCAAGTTGGAAATTAAGAGAGGAGTAGGGGCTAGACATTGTTAACAAATGCAAATTATAATACAGTTTTATCGAAAGAAAATAAAAAAACAAATTATTATCTTCAATAAACAAAGCACAGATTGACTTTTGCTACAAGATTTTTTAAACCAGTGCCAGTGGCCTGCAGTGGAATTAATTTTAGTACCCGTATTCAACCGCTGTACTGGCATGTGTGCTCTATTGATAAACAAATGGTGAATTGTGATCATATACTACTTACCTGCTGGCATGTGCGGTGTATGACATATGGCCATTGTGTGTCCATTGGAGATTTTGTATTGTGCTTCCACATGCAGACATTATGCACTGTGGTACAAAATTTCCTTCCAATACAGGTTTGTAATGTTAAGTAAAATCCTTCCCAAACAACTTACAGTATCTGCAAGAAAGTCCTACACCTATAAACTTGAACTATTCAACAATTAGAATGTTTTATTAGACATGCTGAGGTCTGTAGGTTTCTGGAGACCGGCTAAACTTAGCGGTTGATAAAATTGTTAAAACAAAGCATGAGAGCATAGAACATATTAGTAACGGTATAAGCCGTGGTTTGATCACGGTAGCGAACAACAATAGGGTTTGCACAATTTAAATCACCTCAATTATTGTTCCCCTAGACCCCTACCAATGATTGAAATCCCATCTATGCGTTTCTATGTTATGGGGAGAAAAATGCCTCCTTTGGTATTGAGTGGTAAGTTTGAACATTTGCCAATTTCAAAATTGTTTAATTCACTTAAACTACATTGATTTTTTTTTTATTCATTTTATAGGTTATACCGAAAAAATGCCTCCTTGGGTAATGAGTGCTAAGTTGGAACATTTGCTAATT
Organism: Arbacia lixula; assembly: GCA_963669155.1. Classification (NCBI taxonomy): domain Eukaryota; kingdom Metazoa; phylum Echinodermata; class Echinoidea; order Arbacioida; family Arbaciidae; genus Arbacia; species Arbacia lixula. The sequence continues at coordinate 3,382,304 of OZ022591.1, read as the reverse complement.
CCAGAATTGTTTAATTCATTTAAACTACATTGATTTTTCATTCATTTACAGGATTGAGCAAGCTATCCTTACTCATACTGCTTGTGTACCTAAAATTTCTTTTCAAAATAGCACTGTACTATAATGTTGAATGATGAAAAACGTTACTACATCTATCCATACATGAACTCTATGAGAGTCCTCTAGAATTTGTTTCTTCCATTCTTTTTTTTTTTTAAAAACAGAGATAAGTTGGAGTATGAAAGGGAGATTAAGAAGCATGCCCTGAGCCTGACGCATGACCACATCGTGCGGCTTCGGGGCGTCGTGCAGTGTGACGAGACCAACCTGTTCGGCATCGTAATGGAATACATGAAGTTCGGCTCCCTCTGGAACTTCCGGATCAAGATTAAGCGGGTACCCGATTGGCCCCTAGCCAACAGAATGATGCATCAGATGGCCCAAGGAATGAAATTCCTTCACGCCAGAGAGATTATCCATCGTGACTTAAAGGCAGAGAATGTGCTTCTCACCAAGAACCTTGATGTCAAGGTAGGGCATTTATATCAACACAGAGGGCAGCAGATTAATTAAAAAAAATGAAGGGGGGGGGGGGAGGGTTAAAGAGGCAAAGAAAGAACATGCTTCTGATGCTCTATGAGAAAGATGAAACTTAACCTCGTTATGCTTTTCTTTTGATATAAATTCTACCCGTACAGTTGGGCCTGAGATCAAGATCACTGCTGATTGCTATCTATTTCAGTCAGATTGCAGTCAATCTATGGAGCTGATTGCATTTGATTGCAATCATTGTGCATTTGATCTCAGGTTCCACTATACCTCACTGAAAATAGGTTTTCATGAGTGGTCTCACAAGTTGTCTCCCTACATAATGTCAACACCAGCAATGTTTACAAATTACAGCACATGTTGATGGTTTATTAGTAGTGTGTTGCTGATCACAGAGATGTCGTTTATGTATGCAACAGAAGAAAGAACAATCAAGAAACGATCAGCAGCATTTTTGTGTGATTGAATTCTAGTGGTGTGAGGATCATTTGGGGAAAAATTGCATGAATTACAACACCACAAACTATACCACATGTACAGTGTGCTTCACTGAAATTGTTGTATTTTGAAGTGTGACACATTTAGACAGGTCACCCATGGGGCAGTACTAATGTATGAGCTGTTTTTTTCTTTAGGTTTTATTTTCACAAATTTTGCAAACTACTCTAGGGTGGCGAATTTAACAATACGCGACGATATTGCCACATAATCTTGATCGCTAAGGGCAGGTACCTCAAGCTGCTGCCCATGTGTACCAACGCTGTCGATATCATGATGGGGTATAGGTACCGTATACTATACTACGGGCGGTGTATGTGGTGGTGCGCCTTCCAGCTATGTAGTGTAGCATGCAGTGCACACTGGAGTGTTCCGATAAGACGCACGTGCAGTTTGTTTTCTCCCAATCGTATAATGTGTACGTATAGCTGGCCTGGGAGCAGTGCATGTATATTACTGTGCAAACACTTGGTGTCATTCACGAAAACAACAACCCATTTCTGCAACCCCTTCATTCGCAGAAATAACTGTACGCGAAAATATACGCTTATACAGTAACCCATTTGACACCAAGTACCACAAAAAATAATAAAAGATGCGTCTAATAATGGAGCACATAATTCTGCGCAAGATGAATCCATATTTGGCATATAGTGTAAATACCATCGTAATGATTTTCGAAGGAAAATGAGGGTCATATGATGACTAAATTTTCAACTTGGCAATATGAAGAAAAGGTTGCCATCACACTTTTGATCTTCAAATTGGCACAATTGGCTTTAAATGGTATGTATCTGACATTATGTGAATTTATGATAGAATGTAGGCCTATGTATGTTCCGTTTTCGAAAAATAAAAAAAAAACTAATTTGAAAAACAAATTAATTTTGCCAATATAAGAGCCAGGTAATGATCAGATCAACAGATCTGTTCCAAAATGGCCCTTGTCCTAAATGAGTCAACTGTGTCAACTTTGCTTTTGCACTTTTCAGATTGCAGATATTGGCCTGGCGACTACGCGCACATCTTCCGGAGCAAACAGGACATATGGAACAATTACCCATAAACCCCCGGAGGCCTTTAAAGCGCACCCTGACCCAGACATCGTCAATGAGAAATATGATATTTACGGGTAAGACTTGCTTTTACTTTCAAGGATGAGTGTAAATTCCAATCTCCTTGGTGTAACTATTTTATTGTATGGCGCTCTTAAGCCCCCATCACACTTATTCGGAATCAGCAGGAATCAAGCATAACTAGCCGGAATGAAAAAAAAAATAAAAATTCGAGCCACATTTGGGAGGGAATTTCGAATTGGTCTAAATATGTAAAAATGCTGTTGGAATGCGGCATGACCTCAATGCTCCTCAGTGACTCCTCAATGCTGACTGACGTTGCAGCATCAGCTCGTCTTGCTTTTATGCGATTCGATTCTCCCATGAATGCGATCAGAATCTTTTGAATGTCGTTGAAATGTCATCAGAATATTTGGAATGCAGTCAGAGTGCTGTTGGACTGCACATAGAATGCGTTTTGATATTTTTCCAGTTCGAATGCACCTCATATTAAGTTTTGAGCATGAGCAAAACATTCGGGCCGGACACAAGAATGGGCCCGAATGATTGGAATGCACTCAGAATGCACTTCAAATATCCAGGAATGTGCCAAGAATTTTCATTCCGACGGCATTCTGGCTTATTCCGCCTCTAGTGTGACTATGGTATTAACTCCTTGTGGGCCATAGATTCATTTCTACACCAGTAATACACACAAATCCCATAGAGCAGTAGTCTGCTGGCACACAAAGGGTTAATGTGGGTTTGATAGTCTTCTGGGGAGAACCACAAGGAGTCGGCATCTCTCACCCGTTATCCAGTTTCTGTCTACTCCACTGGGTTTTCACTCTGCTTTTATGGGAAATCGAGAAATGAAGTTGGGTTATTAATGTGCATAGAGTGTGCTCATATATGGGAGCTCCATGTAATATCACATATCAGGGACAGCCTGGTGTAATTATGCCCTGTGAGCAGGCAACAGAACATGTCGGCTTTAGAAAGTGCTTATGAGCCACGCATCAATTAACTGCACCACTCGTTACAACAGTCGTCAATATTGTTTGAATGTTTCCATGGGTAGAGTCTACTTACTAATACCGTACTGGCCGGCAGATAAGCCGCAATTGTTTATAAGCCGCACCTCGACTTTGAGCACCCAATTTGAAAAAAAAAAAAAAAAGCTGGAAATCGCAGCACATGGGACTCTATGCATTGTGTGACAACATTCAACAACAAATAGATGGTTTTGATAGCCATCCAGTGTGACACAATTGACGTACAGGTAATACGATCTTAATCATATCACCAGCATAATTACCTGTACTAAGAAAGCACCAGGACTAGTATTTGTCCGAGACAACTCTAAGATACCGCTCATGAGAAAGCTTAGTCTCAAACTAGCAAACTCCATTTGACGGAGGCCGCCATAGTTTCTTTGATCTCCACGAGATGGCGGTAAATGCATACGTGTTACGGTCTCGTGTATATGCCCTCTACGCCGCAGATCAAAGAAAATTTAGGCTTGCGACGCATAGTTAACCCATCACAAGGGTCCAAATTATGCACAACTGAACTAACCCATTGCAATTATTAGTGTGCTCACAAACCTATCGCAGATATCAACGGGTTGAAAATGAAAATGCGTGTGTAGTATAAGAGGGATTAATGAATAGGCATTTGCGTATAAAATGTAGGCTGCTAACGAATTACATTCATTCAAAGCAATTTATGATATATGTGTTGTGGCATTTCTTTGATTGATACAAAGTCATTTAAGCTTTTCCAGAATATATAAGACTTAACAATTAAATGTTGATCAACCAATTACATAGGAGTAAGGACTACCTGACTGTGTCTTCCTATTCTATACCGGTACTCCTTTATTTTCTGGTTTAAGTATGGCCATATAAAGCATTGACTCAAGCGAACTGATCTTTGATGATTAAAATGATTTGACATCATAATTACTCGTCCACATTCGAGACATGTTCACGTAATTACAGCGCATTGTTGCTCGTAGGGGTTTTGTGAAATCCTTGAATATGGTGCATCACTTCTGTCATACATCTTTAGTTAATGATGGGTTCAACTACTGGAGCCTGTAGCTTGGACACCGTGCGGATCAAAGCATGTCTGGTCTCCAGCAACAGATACTAGGTGCATTTATGCTCAACTTTTGGGGGCCAAAATGAGCATTTTGATACGCATTTAGATCAAAACATGGTGGTGTTTATGCTCACTTTGATATGAGCTTGAATGCAACCGCGATTTGAACTAAATCCGTATCAAAATGCTAATTTTGGCCCCCCAAAATGAGAATAAACGCACCCACTGTTTCTCATGTTTATCTCTAAATCTGTAAGCTTGATACGTATGCATTTATTTTGTGTCCTAAATTTTGATCAGTCAATGTACCAGTATATTTTTACTTTCCCCAGCTTTTCGATGACAGTGTATGAATTTTTGACGGGAATCCATCCGTATGCACGTAAGTGAATTGACTCCATGGTAACAAGTTAAGCCTGGATCACATCAATGTAGTTCTCAAATTGTTCTACCCTGTCCTAAAAAAATCGAACAGTGCAAGTTTGACCAAATAATTTCTAGAAGACATTTCTAGTTAGTTCATGAACAGTTCTCAAAACATTCATCTCGACTTTATTCCCTCCATAGTTCAGCTCAGAATCATTGTTTCTCAGTAAAAGACACATTTGAGAAGAAATTTAAATAAGGAACCAACAATTTTCTTTATGTTTCTTAATTGTTTTCTGGTTTCTGATCCGAACCAGGAACCAGACATTTTTTTTTACATTCACCTGTATCTCATGATGCATTTTTCTTTGGTGGAATACCCATTGAACCTATAAGTTGATGCGAGGCGGATAAACCTCGGAGAAGCTATGGGGTTACCATTGGTAATTGATTTATTGCTTAAAATGTACGCATAATATTTGCATACATCTTCCTATGGTTTGGCTTATGTTGTGTGTTTGTGTGTGTGTGTGTGTGTCCATCTCTTTATTTCAAATTGTTTTTCTCTGTGATTTTCAACTCAATAAAAATTTTATTATGTCCAACCATGAATAAATGGTTCCCAGATTGTCCTTAAGGGGGTTGATAATTTTTTGTTTATATTTATTGTTGCATTATTGAAACTGTTTATTTCTGTGCTTCATGGCTTTGTGTATGTGCGTTTTGCCTTAAGTCCACAACAGGGGCTGGCAGCTGGACAGCACAGGGAATCAAATTTGGATTGATGTGCACCATTTGAACCTTCTTATAGGAATAATATTAATGAAGGCTATGAAGAAGATTGCTCATGGTCACCGGTTTGAAGGCTTTTTGCCTTCCCAGTACAAATTCCCTTCAAGATAGACTGGTGAGATTGGAAGTCAAAGAACTAAGAGGTCAGAGATCAACATTGCCAAAGTTGGCAAAACATGGTAAAAAAAGAGAGAAAGATGTGTTGTGCAAATACTAGAAATTGAATGGGTTCATTAATTGTCAACCAAACCGACAAATTTTCCTAGAAGAGCAAATGACGCTACTAAAGAAGCGGAGGCATATATACTGACTGCGTGGCAGTCAAATTGCTCTAGTTTATCAATTAGTTCTTGAAATAATATTTTGAATAATTAATGAGTTCTTCACTTTTGTAGTAAATCAAATAATTACATGTAATTCATAGTAAAACAATGCCTGTTTGTGTCACTTGTCAATCCACTAGCAACTGCTTTTACTGATTCATCAATAGTGCATGATGCAACAAGCAGAAAAGACATAGTGGGTTACCATGTGTGATGCACAATGGGCATGATGTGTTCTGAATTGATTATGTAATACACATAAATTTGTTGCAAAAGTGAAAATCTCATTTAATATTCAAAGGATTATTATAAGGATAACAGTTAATGAAAAAAATTGACTTCCTTTGACTGTATAATGTGTAAATTCCAGCTTGATTTGAATTGTAACATTTTTAAAATCTTTTTTAAAAGAGCCAAAAAAATTTTAAACACCAAGTACTCCTGGTCCTGACAGTGATGTATTGCTGATTATTTTGGGAAAATGTTTTTCATTTTCTTCCAAATTGTCTTTGAAACTAGATCACAAAGAATCCATGATAATGGTGTTCAAATGCGATGAAGAGTGTACCCCACCGATGGATAGGGTGCCCAGGGAAACCCCCCAAAAGATGATGGAAATGATGACAAAGGGTTTGAGCTTTTTTCCAGATGACCGTCCCAGAACTACAGGTAATGTAGAACAAGACATTTTTGCATGTATACCCAATGTCTTCTGTGGATGTTGCGATTCTGTTATTCATAAACAGATGTTAATTATGTTTTCTGAAGGTATATCTATCCACAATGTGAATGTGGTGTTGTTATTTACAAATGGAACATTTCAGGGGATGCAATGTATTGCTATTCCGGTGTGAAGGTAAACTTGCTTTGTTGGTTGTTGCAAAATGAAATAAAGGAATTGATTATAACTGCTGTTTGGAGAACACTCACCCCAGACTTTAATTTTCTTCTGTGATTTAACCAAATGCCTTTTATTCATTTTATGAGCATAAATTGTCATTGTTTGATTTCTCGTCTAAAAGTATGGGTTTAATGTCTGCTACTAGTTCAATTTGATGATAACAAAATTTGGGTTGATAGGTTTTGATTTATACTGAAAGACATGCTTTCCCTTTTGCAGGTTAAAATAATACAATTTTGTTAAAACCATACAAAACCTCGGAAAATAAAAGAAGATACAGTATCAAAACTTCGTTCCCAAAAATAAAACTGGAACTTGACTTATATAGTGAAAGCTAGATTTTGAGGAGGTTTTGGGCGGGTCATTCATAAACTTTGGCTGAGAGACCGGTGACCGCTGTGCACTATGGTCCGCAACAATCTGCTCCACAGTGCATGTGTTCAATGAGCGCATCACGCACTGACAGGGACAATAGAATTATGAATGTAGACAATGGCCGGTGTGTTTCAAACATACAGATTATTTTTCACTTTTCTTGAAGGTATGACTGAGCTTTCATTCATGTTATTGTAAGGGTATAATGCTGGTTCCTGCCTCGTTTCATGACTTTTGCAAATGGGACACCCTGTCTTTCATCATCAAGGATTTGTAGCATGATTGAGATTTGTTAATTAACGAATAGCGATGCCTTTTTCACTCTGTGTGTACCAGAGATCGAGCAGTCACTGGAAAGCTTGTATGATGAGCAAGAAGCAATGTATTGTCAATCATTGCTGATCTTTCATGGACAGGTTAGTTTGTAAAATACACCAAGTGAAGGTTGACACCCGTAAACGTAAAGCCTTACCTGAAGCAGTAGAGATAATCGATGGAGATTCTTTGGGACCCTTATGCCCAATTAAATAAAGGAGGTGGACCGGAGAAACACAATGGTTTCAGCAAGAATTTAACGAAAGGGCTTTCTGGGCTAATTTTAATTTTAAGAAGTAGTAGCAAGGATAGCATCTGCCAGAATGTAATTTACAAGGTCTCCAAAATTGTCCACAATCTGCAAGACGTCCTTCTTCTTTGCCATTTGACAGATTTCCCTTCTTTGCCTTTCAACATAAATGGTTCTATAGTAGAGATCAATACAATTTGTACACACGGTGTCAATGTTTGTTTCTTTCAAATCATCAGTGCTGCAAAATGTATACAAAAAGCGTGTTTTTGGCCATTCTAGATGTCTTGGCAAACTTCAGGGATCACACATTATAATGAAAACTCTGACAACAAAGTAAGTGTGATGCTTCAGAGCTAGTGATTCCCACTTGATTAAAGTCAGTTTATTTTGAAATAGTTTATTAAAAAGTTTGAATGTTTCGGGAAGAGACAGTAAATTATATCACCTTTGTTTTTGCTGTTACTCTCGATAGGAGGAAGATTGCAACCTATCTTGTTTCTATGGGTAGTAAGAGCAAAAGCAAGGATGATATCATCAGTTAGTTTATTTATCAAGTGTTTCTCAAAATCTGATCAACATTCTCTGCCCAGAATGCTCCGAGAGGGTCTGGCGTGGCCGAGCAAGATGTGAGGCAGCTGGGTCAAAAAGTGGAGAACTTGACCATCAACGATAGTGGCCGACCACAGCCTCTGCATGGTCTCAGCGAATGGGATGAAGTGAACACCCCTCCTCCTCACACAAAAGGGGGTGATGCCGACCCTCTTCCTCTCACAGGAGGGGGTGATGCCGCCCCCCCATCTGGGGAGCTGAACGGAGGAAGAGTGACTCCACCTGTGGAAACCTCTGTCTCGCTCGCAGTTCTAACACCGACACCTACTAACGGGGGTGGGCCTCATCCATCTGGACGCACGTTCTGCTCCCTGAAGTCTTCAGAGAACGGGGCCAGGCCCTCAACAAGCAGCGCAGGGGCCCGTCCTCATGACGACGGAGGTGTGGGGCCCATCCACTTCACTGGGATGGAATGTGGGCAGCCCATCCCTGTGGACGAGAACCAGGCCGGGGCAGAGTATGCAGTGGGGGTTGACCAATCAAAAAGTATGTAAACACTGTGATCTTTATTTCAAAAAGCTGGGCCCCATCTGGTAAAGAGTTACAATCTATTTGAAGTGATCGCGAGTCTGAGCCCTATATCTAAATACAGAGTTGTGACTGATTGAAATTGCAAGGCATCTTGTGATCAATCATAATTCTATAGAAGATAGGATCCTGGTTTCCTGGTAGTCTAGCTGCTTTAAGGACTTCAGAACAATGAAAAATCTAGATTTTAGTGAAAGGGCTTTCTGTGTTAATTTCAATTTACAAAGTAATTTTAGGCATACACCCAGTAGTAAGGATAGCGTGCCCCAACCAGTGATTGAATGAAAAACAAGTCAGACAAAAATCTTGGAACCAGATGGGCTCAAAAAAAGAAAAAGAAAAAAAAACATGTCTGTATGTCTATCTTGCTGGGCTAATTACCCTACACCACTGCAAGGTCAAAAGCTACTCAATTCACAGATAACTAGTTGTGATGGGACTTGTGCACTGTAGAAACAAGTTTTACATGGTGAGAGTGAGGGATGGAGGGATAGGAGGGTGGAGGGATGGGAGGGAGGGAGGGGGGGAGGGGCAGGAAGGGAGGGGGGAGGGGAAGGAAGGGGTGGTAAGTCATAAGGGAGAAAAAGCGAATAGGAATACAACTTGACTTTGTGCAGTCCGATTTCTTTTTTTTTTAATGTACTATATTTAGGTGTATGAACTATTATTTTGTGCGCATTCAACTAAGGAGAACCTCTCTTTGGTATTTTGTTCTTTATTTGACCCATTGCTTGTTAGATTTTTTGTGCTTTTGTGTAAACCCTGATCCAGTTAGGATGTCATAGAACTGCAGTGACCAAAGGGGTGGCTTGATTGTGCCCAAAAGGGAGAGTAGAGTTTATTCATAGCCTGTTGGTTATTGTCTGCACAGCAGATTGTGCGGGAGTCATGCTGCTCAGTATCTGAATGGAGAAAAGCCATCACGCAAGTAGCGAACTCAGTATACAATGGGCATTGGCTAGTGTTTCTTTGGCTCCTTGTTGTATTATGTGTTTCACATTATAATTGATCTGCATATGGTCATCCTCAGAATAAGAATTCATTCTCGATTGCAGGACAACAGCTACCAAGCCATCTTCCAGCACAGCGCCCTCTCTCAGCACAGCGGGAAAGGGAAACCACCGTAGTGTTTGACCAGTCTTCGCCCAGTGGAGATTCCTACGGTAAGACCTCCCCACCTAAAAACAGGACTCTAACCCAGCTTTTTTTTCTCAATGTCTAGATTGGGGTAACCGTTAGATTGTAGAACTTTGTGGTAGGTTATAAGACCTCTGGGCAGAACTCCAACCCAACTTTCTTTTTCTCTAGATGTCTAGATTGGGCTAGCCCTTAGATTCTGGAACTTTATGGTAGATATAGGACCTCAGGGCAGAACTACAACCCAACTTTCTTTTTCTCAATGTCTAGATTGGGCTAGCCCTTATATTGTAGAACTTTGTGGTAGTTATGGGACGTCAGGGCTCAGCTATAACTTCATGTGTAATACTCATTACTGATAAAGCAGGCCTTATGGAATTAAATGATCCTCTCTTTCCTTGACTTTCCAGATATCCGTCTCACCATCACGCTTTCACTGCCACTAGATGTCTCTTTGAGCCCCCAATTTTCCCAAATATCTCAGCTCCTTCAACGGTGTACAAGACATGAATGGTGGGCGGGAAGCATACCTCTTCGACGTATTTTTGAGATGAAACACTTGAATCTGTGCAAGATCTTCCTGCCAGAAAGTGAGAGCGGTAGTGAGTTCACGCTGCTTGTACGGGTGAACCAGGAGAAACACCTGTCAGAGCTGCAGGAGCTCACTCCGCAGTTGCCCGAACTCTTGATGGATAAGTTTGTGGATGCTGAGATGAGACAGCTTTGTAGTTCTGTCGCGGAGCCTGTACAACTCACACTGAAACCCTGGAACGATGTGCTCAAAAAGGCCAAAATACATTTCAAGAGGAAGTCGACAAAGAAAACTGGTGCTGGTAATTAAAACAAAAAACTCCCTTGATATGGCGCTTCACTCAAAAGTGTGTGCAATCCTTGTTTCTTTCTGTACACCTCTCTCTATCTCTTTGTGTGGCTTTCTCTCTCATTATATACCCATCTCTCCACCTATTCGTATGCCTCCGCCACAACCATCTATCTCTATATCTCTGATTTGATTCTGTTTCACTGTCACTCTGTTTCTTTTGTTATGTATGTTTCATTCAAATGTGTCTTTATAAATCCATTTATCTCTCTCTATCTATATATCTCTATCTCTATCTATGTAAATTTTTATCTTTCCATCCATCCACATATCTACCTCTATATCTCTGATTTTTGTGTCTCACTGTAACTCTGTATGTTTTGTGATGCACCTGCTTCATTCACATGTTTTTTTCTAAATCCAAACATGTATATCTACCAATCTACCTATCTTTCTTTCTTTTTTGATATATATTTATATATATATTACTATATATCTATCCAAATTTCTATTTCTATACCTCTGATTTTCCTCTGTCTCAACTCTGTATCTCTATTCATGTATCAGTTTGTCTATATTTTTCTATCTAACCATCTATCTCTCTATAACTGTTTCACCATTTCTCTTCTTCCTTCTCGCTCTCTCCGTGCCCCCCTCCCCCCACCACACACCCTTAATTTGTTTCTCTCCCTCTCTTTGTTACTAGGTAACAAGAAAAAGCAGAAAAAACAAGCACTCAGTGGTACTTCTGGTGAAGATATCTACATCAAGAAAGGTACAAGGCTCCAAGACCATGAAATCTTACAGCAAAGTCATGTTCAGGCTAACTTACACACACTCGTCATCCTAGCTACAGCAATTATCCCCATCACTAATAATTGTAAAGTATCATGATATGTGGGAGCTCTAATTGTTCTCAAGTAATGTTGATGAACTGTATGATTCCTGCCAGTACCTGGCCAATGATGCTTTGCATCGCGCGAATGATCCAGACTGGATTTTTCATAGCACCCATGTAGTCTGACAATGCTGTCTGCTGTTCTCTGGATTTACTTTTTTTATGACATGAAAACACTAGAACATTCCCGTAATTTTATACATTTCTGAAAGTATCTTTATCATTTCTGAAAGTATCTTATTGTGGGATACTATTGTGAGGCGACACAATGTAGGTCAGGTCAGAGGATAATAAGCAGCAAAAAATTCTGGTGAAATATCCGTAACCCAGATACGCCTCACCGTAACACGTTGCTTACATTGTGACTCCTCGCTGTCTCGAGGGGGGGGGGGGGGGGCGCTCTATCACTGGATAGGCATACCAGTGTTTGTATATATCCATCTTTCATCACAATAGCATTCGCATCTTTGCTGCAGATTAAAAAAGAAAAGATTAATTTTTGAATTTTGTGTTTGCTTTTGTTTTTTTATTGCTTTAACAGGTGATATGGAGATGACGGTCAAGTCACTCAAGGGAAACATCCATATTGGAGACAAAACTGTCACAAATCACTTTTATGGAGGGACACGAGTGCCAAGCGGCCACACTCCGTCCAATAGTCACTCATCAATCAAGCAGGAACCCAAGAAACCCCAGCTAAGTCGTAAGGCATCTTACTGTAATAAACCTTGAGCTTTTAACCCATTCTTTATTCTACTCATATACTGAGCAGTGTGACTCCCACATATTCTGAACCTGAATAATAGGTTAACACCCATTCAGTCAAAAGAGGAATGAGAATTATTGAATTGAATTTTATATGATTTTATATATTAAAAACAACAATCGAAATACAAAAACTTACATGACTGATTTAACAAAGAGAGGAAGAAAACATGTGTTTCACAAAAGAAATATCAGTAAGAATCAAAAACTGGCTAGACTCTAACAATGAATGTAGAAATAATGCATGTTGCTTGTGATGATTGTGATGTTTGAACAATTTTGTACAAAAGTCAAGGTTGATAATGAAGTTGTTAATGGGAATCCAAAGTTAGCACAAGTGCTAGTCCTTAAATGATTCCTTAAATTCTTTAGTACAGCAATAACAAAAATATCTTTGGCAAGTGACTGCTTAAATTACCATAAACACTAATACATGTAATGATAATGATGAATATATATCATTATAACATATTTAGCATTGATGAATATATGTATATAAAAAATATATTTATTTACAACAAATCTTATCTCATAGATATAAGTGTAAAATATCGACTATACTTTGATCACTTCTTAAAATCGTACTGCAGTAAAAAAAAAAAAATAAACATCTCATACAAACTAAATTACCTCACAAACAGGATACAGAATATGTTGAAAGTTTGATCGGTTCTTCTCAATTTCCTCCTTCTCATCTTCCTTTTCATGTCCTTCCTAATCTCGTCCTCTTTACTTTCCATTATCTGTTCTTCTGTCCATCCATTTCCTCCTCTCCTATTTCTTAATGTTTCCATTGAATACAGAATCAACGGGTCGAGTTTCACGTGATGAATTCCTGGACATTGCCCACCTCATTCCAATTGGAAACCTCAAACAACTTGGAAGGTGTCTGAGGTTAAGTGAACTCAGTATTGAGAATCTCCTATATGAGAATCGGTATGAAAACAGCACTGAGCAGATCATTAAGCTTCTAATGTTGTGGTTAGAGATGAATGGGCAGCGTTGCACCAGAAAGGTACTTGCGGAGGCATTGTGGAAAGCCGAGTGCTATGATGCTGCAAGGGAACTATGAGAACTTTGTAGATCTGAGACTGGAAATACTGTATGAGAAGATCATCTCGGAGCGAGAGGGCATCTTTCGGTTCTGGCAGACCGCGGCGTTGATCGACTGGGTATAGAAAGCTTGATACGGGAGCTATTTGCCGTTGTAATGGGGACGCCCAGGATCCTACCACATCAGAGCGGACAAATTGCCTCAACATTTGCTGTTTGCTGCTAGTGCATATTCTCGTCCTGGAACAGCAAACAAATAGGTAGCTACTAGCCACCAAGTGAGGGCGATCTAACGCAAATATGTGGACGGACCCAACAGGTTTGCCATAATGAAACACGGGAAGCGGGAGGTTGGAGAAGGGCATCAGGACCTCACAATAATGGACATCTTATGATGCCATGTCTCATTCGTCCATTTACACCCCAAATTATGTTTTCGGTGAAATTGACGCAAATTGCAATTACGAAGTAGGTTATTGGAGTGGCTTGGCCAGTATTATTAGAGAGAGAGAGAGAAAAAAAATTATATATATAAAGAAAGAAAGAGCATATTGCTTTCTTCAAATTAAATACATGTACTGTATACGCCATATATTTCGCGGTGTTTTTTTTTCTCGCGAATTTCTCGAGTCGGATGCTATTCCCGAATTTAACAACACACAAAACTATGTAAACGACATGCACAAGCACAGATACAGTATAATAGCCAATAGTACTAGTACTTCACGATCATGAATTTAACAATTTGGAAAATTGACGAGAAGTCCTGATTCACAAAAAAATTAAGACCATGGATAGAATATATGGTGTATAGAGTACTGGTTATGTAACTTCAATATTTGAGGCTCAATTGTTAAATGCCTCTGCCACTGAATGGCAGGTGCATCACCTGTTTTTAGTTGTGTGTCATGTATACCCTACATATTAAACAGTAACCAGGTACCTGCAGCATGACATCTCATTTCCATGGTCATGTGACCATGACATCATTATGATGAGACGTAGAATTAAAGGGAGACATAGAAACAAATGTATTTTTTCCCCATTTATTTACAGGATGGCGCACGCCATCCTTACTACTGGGTGTATGCCTAAAATTTCATTGTAAGTTGAAATTAGACTTATTTTTTTTCCAGTTTGATGTCCTGAAGCGAATGCACTGCACCTTTATACTGTACGGTAACCATGTGTCATTCTTGAAGGCTCTTTGCTAGTTATCTACTCTGGGTCTGTTATATTTGATTAACAGGATTGTAGATACATGTAAGTATGTAGAACACTGATGTGGAAGAAACCTGAAAGAGGCAATAAAATTCAGTTTCTAATGGTACATGTCATGCAAGGAGGAAATTGGCTCATGTTAGGTACAGAGAGTTCATATATCTTTATCTGCGAATGAAGTCTTGGTGAGTTAGGAAAATGAAAATATTTGTAAATCCTTGGATTAGCATAATTCATTTCCTTTTGGTACATGTACATCCAACTTTTCTGTTCTGTTCGTCTCTAGTGAGCCATGATTATGCATTTTACATATCATCACAGGTCTGTTATACATGTACTGCAATTATTAGACAAGGAAGCCCCTTTAAAAAATAAAAGTGATGAAACTTGGTTTGAATCAGCAGAATTCCTGAGCGATATCGTCTAAAAAGATTCACAGTCAAAGCTTTGCGGAGCTTTTCAGAAAAAGCCAAAAATTATCATTTGGTGAACTTGAAACGTAGCAACCTTAGTCTACATTCATGCCCCGTCAGTGCGCAATGCATGTGTCAGCGGGCATCGCATGCATCTATGCATGCATTGCTGGTGTGGACACTGGTCTTTGGTCTCTGTGTTACAAGAACCGGTAGGTTTCAGAAGACCCATCCAAAAACCTCCATGAAATCTGTGATAATGTAATTCTGCTTCAAGTCACTTTCCGGTTCTAATATCATAAAGGAAGTTCTTTCTTTCTGTGGTTTTTACCTCATTTGCTTTTTTTGACCTGCAAAAGGGTTACCCGGTCTTAAAAATTCACATAAAAAAATCCCTGATGAATTCACACCGACACCATGGACTTCACATTAGCGTCATCATTACAGTCGAACCCTCTCGACATAGAAAACATTCTTGTACTTGCAGTTACCCATGGCTGTCCCACAGGGCACAAAGCAGAGTCTGAATCATGAGACTACAATAGGTCAAGTACTGTAGCTGGGCTGGACACACTCTCCTACAGACACATGTATCGCGAAAGTGGCTCAATTAAGTCTGTGCTAGTAGACTTTAGCCTGGCAATAATAACATTGAAGATGACGATGATGATGATGATGATGATGGTGATGGTGATGATGATGATGATGATGATGGTGATGGTGATGATGATGATGATGATGATGATGATGATGATGGGTAAAGTAATATTCATTTGTGCTTGATATGTAAAATAAATGCTACTTCAATGTAATTGTATCTAAACAAAATATTTATTTTGTAATTTAAAGGTTAACATTCCTACATTTATGGGAAAATCATGTGTATTATATCAATGGTTTGCTAACAAAAGATTTACTTAAAAAACAAAAAGAAGCTACAACTTGAACTTGAAAATATATTTTCAAGGTGTTAATTGTTTTTTTGTCACACCCATACAGTACTATATAATTGCATTTTTTATGAAGGAATCGATACTAACTGTCACATTAACTTCAATTAAATCATCCTGAGAAGTGTGTTATTTGTCAGAGCGCAATAAAGGTCAACATACATTATTGAATATAAATAATGTTTCTGTAACATGTTATTGATGTTATTTCTGTGTTTTTGTGCTTATTCGTTGATGATCAGTTGTTATGCCATTTCTCTATACTGCTTATGAGGACAAGTTCCCATGATGCACTGTGCAGTCACATTTGTTTTTTGTTTGTAATCATGTCCAATTCCAGTCTAGTGTACAGGTGTATGAGCGGACACGATTGCAAAAAAGGATCTGAAAAATTCTGAATGTTCCTGTGCAGTGCGTTATTTGACAACTTTCCCCTTTATTTGGTATGAAGAATTCAGTGGGTTCACAGTACAGTGCTCCACCAATCGGTTGCAGAGGACAGGCCAATTTCCATCCATGGGATGGACATCACAGCTTAGCACCACTGAGCTTAAAGGGCATATACTGTACTGGGAAGACAAAAAAGGCTTCAAATGGTGATCGTGTGCAATCTTCTTGCCAATGGTCTTAAACTCATGTATGTTCGGCCCGAACATTTGGAGGATCTGTGATTAAATCACTAACCTCTCCAAGTGTGGATCATTTGAAGGCAAATAACTTCCAGCAAGGTTCTAAAATGGACAATACATGAATTTAAGACCATTGGCAAGAAGATTGCTCACAATCACCATTTGAAGGCTTTTTTGTCTTCCCAGTAGAGTATATGCCCTTTAACCAGGTTAACAGATCAGTGCTTGGTATCATAGCAGATATTGACATATATTGCAAGGAAGTATGTGGCATTCAGTGCACAGGTAGAATATCTAAGCACATGTATACGGTACGGCCTTATTATTTCGATATCGACCTTTTCCCAAGAGGCATTGCGGGTTTGGGGCTTTCCGCTGCAACCGATTGATGGCGCACCTTATTGTGAATTTACCGAATTACACACGATGGTAGTAATCAATATATGTTCACTCATACAGGCCAACCTGTATACACAAAATAGTGCGTATGTGCTTGTGTGTGAATATTCCTGTGCGTGTCTGTATGTGTGTGTGTATATGTGTGTACGTATCTGTGTTTGGGTGTGTGTATGTTTGCACGTGTGGTGGGAGGGTAGAAGTTGTTGAATGTGATAGATATTAATAATGGTAGGATCAACTAGCCGTTCGTTAAATGTTTGCCTCTAAAAAGTACCTCTCCAATGGCCATAACCTGCAGCCCAGGACACATGTAAAAACAATGCAGATCTGAATAGCTCTTTCCTCCATTATTTATTAATAAAATAAATATGATTCATTACTACAGCTGTACAATTACATGATGAGACTCAAAATCCATATTTTTGCACATATATTGAACTGCAACCCACCACATAGATTCACTACAAATGACAATGCATTGAAGGTTCTCCCAGTAATTATTCAGTGGAAGTAGTTTGGAATAAGTAGCTTGTGAATGTAATAAGTGATGACATTTGAGTAAGGCATACATGTAAAACTTTACATACATTAATTAAGTATTATGTGGTCAATTCCAATTTTCTGCTGACATTTGTTTTCGCACAATAGCATCTACTTTCATTCAAATATCGTGAGGCATCCTACGGTTGGATTTGAGAGTCACAAATATGAAATCATGGTTACAGATCATACACAATTTCCCTACAGTATTTTTTTTAGAGAATTTCAACTGATGTCTGTTGTTACACTTCTAATACACATATTTTGGAAGAAAAACTTTGATTCTCTGTAGCACTGGTTACAAAAAATAACTTGATCAGTAACAACATCTTAAGTCATTTCTCTTTGATTTGTATCAGCATTCAGATTTCTTAGACATCTTAAGTCATTTTTCTTTGATTTGCATCAGCATTCAGATTTTATGATTGGCATTTTATAATTATCATACTAGAACAGTAATAGTGACCTCATATGACTTTTAATGCAAATGTAATCATTATTTGGCTTTCAAAATTCAAAATGACAGCGGTATTTTAACATAACAGTGTGTGGCCAAAGTGAAAATTTAATCCTCACATCCCCCCCCCCTTTTTTTTTTGTAGCTTCAAAATCATTGCAAAAGTAATACATATTACTCAATAACAAAAGGTGAATAATTTTGGGCATGAACTTGCACTCCTGTGTTTTACTAGTTTTAATGCGTTATATAAAAAACTATAGCCCTAAACCAGATATTTGTGTGCTTTGCCCTAAATGGGTTATGATCGTTTCTGGTGCTATTGACTAAGTAACTTCTACATAGTGTAATCAAATTTTGTGCAAAAGTGGTATAAAGACAAACATATAAAATCCCTTAAAAACATTACATATATCTATATAAAAATTGAATAGGCAAAAATACAATCACAATGCTCTTCACACAAAGAGTTTCCCATTTCTGCACCTAATTGCAGGAACATATATCTCTCTTTTTAATTTTTACAGGGAGTACAATTTAACTTTACAGTATCCAATATCTAACATTTTCCAATAATGTTTAACTCCTCTAATAGAAAATAAAACAATGGAGATATTTACACAAGTACATGTAGAAATGTGTCCCGGTCTAATACAGTCAAACATGTCTACAAAGACAACTGTCAATAAAAACCATTAAAAAAAAAAAAACGTCTGTTAGGCCACTCAGGTGGAATTCTTTCAGAGCATTTGTACCAGCTTACAAAGACCATCATATTTAAAAGCCACAATCTATTCAAAATAAAATCATGTATCTACAGTATAATAAGCACTCAACTTTAATCCCTTTAGAGCAATAAAACCTGTCTATAAAGACCACTGTCAATAAAAGCCACCATCTATACTAAAAACACAGCAGAATGCCTTTGCACTTTTCCTCTAATTTTTACCACTAATTACCTTTATCTTTCAGCTCAAACCTCCATTGTGCTTCTTCTACTATGCATAAAAGGAGTACATTGAACCCCTTTGCTCCAAAATATTTAGACCAGTGCTCACAGCTTAAAGGGAATCAGACCCGGCGCTCAAGAGGGCGTTATTCCATGTAAGCGCATGAGCGGACAGTACGTGTTGTCCAATGACGGCAATGTTATTCGATAATTTCACCGGTTACGCAAATGCCATGTTCCGAATGCCCGAAGAATGTCGATTCTCAATCTAGGTATGCCGAAATACAGTTCGGCTCATGATTCGGCGGCTGTTCCCTGCTAGCTCCGCCCACTTGCATACGGTACTTCCAGCTAGCACTCACGTACGTAGACTAGTACTAGTAGTAGTACTCGTATGTGCTTGCATGCGTATGTAGCTAGCTGGCTGTGCATTGTGCATGCACGATAATACGTGAAAGGGCAAGCAACGCATATCCGCAATCTACCAGTTTGATGGACAGCGTTACTCGTCAAACTTCGGAACTAAGATGGCGATGATTGTGACGTCATCCAACAGCGCCCTCTTGAGCTCCGGGTCGAAATTCCTTTAAAGCAAGATTATTTTGGGGTACCCAACCACTGTGCATGTGTACAGTGTGTGTCACACTATTGATAAACAAAGAGTGAATATCGATCATAACTGGTTACTCATGAGCATAACCATTGTGTATCCACTGGAAATTTTGCATTGTTGTCTCGCCTGAGCAAAGTTCGGCAGAGACCTAGTAATCACTTTTCCTGTTAGTTTGTTTATCTGTTGGTCTGTTACAAAAATGTTAAAAGTTTTTGCTTAACTTGCTCTCATTTCTTTATTTCTGCATCAATTGTTATCACACTTTGTACAAATGATCTTTGGGTATTAACACATGTTTCTGCATGAAGGTGATGGGGTCAAAAGTCATCTAGGGGTCAAAAGGTCAAATGATATGACGCCGTGTGAATAATTTTTCTCAAAGTTTTCGTTTGACTTGCTCTCATTTCTTTATTTCTGCATCAATTATGATCACACTTGGTACAAATGATCCTTGGTACAAAAATACCACGCGTGTCTTCATGAGGATGATGAGGTCAAAGGTAATCTAGGCACCATCTTAGGTATTAGGAAAACAACTCTGCACTCTATATTGATTGCGAAATCAGGCGATACTCTTGGTTCGTGAACCACCTTGTTACTCAAAGGTGCCGCTAGTGCATGCAATGTCTTATGTGGTATGTGGTAACTTCAGAGATGAATTTAAAACAAGTTTGAGTAAAAGCTTTCTTAAACAACATTTCTTCAAGGAATTTTCACAAATTTGATCTTGAACAGTATCAAAACAATTCAACTACAGATTGCACATATCAACTGCATCCAAATATAATGACAAAGTTTTTAAAACAAGCTTGGGAACAAGCTTAGGAACCAGGTTTACCGGGCTCCCGTAGTAAATGGGTCAAAGCCAGGCATGAAACCTGTATCAGCAACAGATCACTTAAAAATTGCATTAAGAAGAAATCTACATGTAAACTGGCAAGCATACATTCTGGGAATTTCAAAGTAAAAATTCAACTTGTGGCATATGCCAAGTATTGATTCATTGTTTAACAGTACAACATATATTGCTTCATTTGATTGTGTCATTAAGTGCAGATGTAAGACATTTCATATTCGTATTTTGAGGCCTATACATGCATAAGAAATATGTGTGAGGGAGATGGGCATAAAGGGAGTGACATTCAGTCAAAACAGTAACTTTCACTGGTCCTGAAACTCTTGTGAGTCAAGTTTTTGCCAGTTTTTATGACAATGCAAAGTCTATACAGATCTCCTTGCTGCACATTTATAATAGTACAAAACAAGCTAACATTTAAGTCAACGTTTAATAGCAACAACATTTAAAACATTTCATTGAAACTCTTCATTGTTTGGGCTTCCAGTAATCAACATTAAATGAAGCCATCAGAGCTAGTAGGTACTCTCCCCATATTCCAAGCCTAACTATACATCATCCACCATCAACATCACATGTACACAACATACAATTTTAGAAGAAGAAAATCACCACGTTACAATCCATATAAAAATCAGCGTAAAAAGTTATTTCAATCATTATTGAGTTAAATTAGAAGTCAAGTATTGCCATCATTAATCCCTATGTAGTAAATATGTCTTGTTTATGAAGTAAAATCAAGCAGACACGACCGTCAGTATAAAATGTCCTCATAGTACAGTGGAGGTAACTTCGTTGAAGCCGTGCACCAAAACGGTCGGAGGAAGGTCACGCGTAAGTAGGTCAAGATGATGCAGGTAGGTCATGTGATATTGTGGGTCTGCAGGGGGTAACGGGAGATAGCAGAAGACTGTCGCAGTCGAGGATGTGTAGTCCCGTACCATTTGGTTCAGTGCGAGTAGGTACTCCTCCGATACGGACACGACGAGGCTCGGCGCGGCATCCCCATGCGGCGTATCCATCTGGTACGAGTTGAGAGACGTGATATGGTTCCAGGGCACCGTGACAATCTCCGCGTGGATGCGTAGGTCATGGAGGAACTTATTCAGCTTTGCTTTCTTCTTGGTCGTCGCCTGGTAGTCCGAGTCGACGCACAGGAAGACACGGAGCCGCGTGTGCCGGTTCCACTTGGACACCATGTGCAAGACGCACGACAGCTGCAGCAGAAAGATACAAGTGGTATCAAGATACCCAGCCAGCTCAGGTTTCAAGAAGTTGATCGGCCAGACATCGATGAATTTGTCCCGCGGGCTGCTGAGCACGGCCTCTCGGTCCAGCAGGGAGAAGTGGCGCGCCAGGCAGATGTTCTTTCGGAGACGCACCACGTCCAGGATCATGAGGACGTACTGGTCTGGCGACAGCGCCTTGGACTCGTTGCCAGACCGCAGCTTAGGAAACTGGGTCAGCACGTTACCCATCTCCTCCTCCTCCCGGGGGTCTGTGTTGAAGCGCAGCCGCTTGGTCGGCTTGTCGGGCCGGCTTAACTCCAGGGAATTCTGGGGGGTGCTATCGTCATAGAAACCCATGATCACAGTGTTTGGTTTCATACCTGGTGGGCACAAAATGACAGAGGGACTACTGTTTAAATTGATACCCTTTATACAATGAGGAAGAGAAAAAGCTAGATTGCATGAAGCCCACTAAAATAACTCTAAATAAATTCAGGTACAAGATATTCAATAACAAACAAATATAACAAGTACACAATATTCTAAGAAGGATTATATTCCGAGTATTCAATTGTAATGAAGTTATAGTACACACATCGTCACACAAACAATCAGTGTATAACTCACCGCCCAGGCCTGAGATGCGTATAAGGTGTGCCACGCCCTCCCGCACGGTCGGAGCTAACGTGAGCTCCACAAAGGCCTTGACCTTGAGGGACTCTACCAAGTACAGCCAGGCGGGGTACTCCCGCTGCACGGGGTCGGAGGGACACTCGTCGAATAAACCCGTCTTGACGTGGCCCAGCACGTAGAGGCCGCTCTTCTTCATGTCGTTGACGAAGCGGATGAGGTTAGCGGAGGCGCGGGGGTTGGAGACAAGGAGCAGCATCTGTGGCCGCCAGAACTTGACGTGCTGCTTCTTCACATCCAGCAGGAGAAGATACTTCCGAACCTGATTGATTAGTCAGATAGAAAGATATATAGATGGGTGAATAAACAGCTATATAGATGGGTGAATAAACAGCTATATAGATGGGTGAATAAACAGCTATATAGATGGGTGAATAAACAGCTATATAGATGGGTGAATAAACAGCTATATAAATGGGTGAATAAACAGCTATATAGATGGGTGAATAAACAGCTATATAGATGGGTGAATAAACAGCTATATAAATGGGTGAATAAACAGCTATATAGATGGGTGAATAAACAGCTATATAGATGGGTGAATAAACAGCTATATAGATGGGTGAATAAACAGCTATATAAATGGGTGAATAAACAGCTATATAGATGGGTGAATAAACAGCTATATAGATGGGTGAATAAACAGCTATATAAATGGGTGAATAAACAGCTATATAGATGGGTGAATAAACAGCTATATAGATGGGTGAATAAACAGCTATACAGATGGGTGAATAAACAGCTATATAGACATATAGATAAGTAGATAGATAGATGGATAGATCAATGGATGGATGGATACTAGGAGAGATAGACAAATGGGATTGGATGAATGGACAGACAGATAGACAGAACTTGATATGTTTGTTTCCTCATGTCCTGCTGAAAGATCTCGACATGTAGATGGGCGATTAAAGAGCTTTATAGACAAAGATATATATATATATATATATATAGACGGATGGATAGATAATTGCTTTCAAGACAAATACATGTAGATAGATGGATAGATCAATGGATGGATGGATACAAGGAGAGATAGACAAATGTGATTGGACAAATGGACATATAGACAGAACTTGACATATTCCTTTTTCACATCCTATCTGAGATGATTGCAGCTCATATGTTTGCGAATGTTGTGAAGGACTTAGGAGTGGGTGGCCCTCCAAAATATCCTTCAAAACATTCTCCAGATTCTTTCCGTATATGCATTCTGGACTACATATCTTCCTAACTTGCTCATTTGCATAATCTCAATAAAATTATGAGCAAGGAAAGATAGAGTATTTGAAGGAGACACCCTGTTTTAACCTATTGTGAGTCAGCCAGTGGGCATGTCGATAACCTCTCATGTTGGAAGAAAGTTATGAGAGATTCTGGACTATTACTCAGGAGAAAATCTAGACTTGGGACAACATTTCTGCTAAGTCGGCATTTGGGAGAAGCACCCCCAAGCTTCCCCCATACCTGGTGGAAGATGAGAGCCTGGGTGACGTAGCCCCACTCGTTCTCAGGCCCCCACACGATGACGACAATGAGTAGGAAGATGAAGAGAGCGATGGCTGCGAAGGCCCAGATGGTCTCGATCAAGAACAGCATGACGATGCAGCCAACCATGCCCAACAGGGCCGTGTGCCAGCTGAAGTACTTGAAAGACGGTCTGATGGGATAGGAGAAGATAAGATTAGAATATATTAAAGGGATAGTTCACCCTGAAATTATTTTGTTTTCAATATAAGGAGACACATGTAAAAAAAAAATATTAGTGAAGGTTTGACGAAAATCTGTTAAAGGGCATATACTGTACTGGGAAGGCAAAAAAGCTTTCAAAAGGTGCTCGTGAGCAATCTTCTTGCCAATGGTCTTGAATTCATGTATTGCCAATTTTAGAAGCTTGCTGAAATTTTATTTGCCCTCCAATGATCCACATATGGAGTAATTAATGATTAATGATTAAATCCTCAAAATGTTCGGCCCGAACATTTTGAGGATTTGTGATTTAATCACTCATTACTCCAAATATAGATCACGTGAGGGCAAATAACTTTCAGCAAGTTTCTAAAATAGGCAATACATGAATTTAAGACCATTGGCAAGAAGATTGCTAACAATTACATTTTGAAGGCTTTTTTGCCTTCCCAGTACAGTATATGCCCTTTAAAGGAAAAGAATGGAGCATTACTAGGGTAAACAGCCCTCCTGAGTGGTTAGCAGATCAAGGGGCTGTTAAACATGACATGGAACAGAGAGTTGTGGCACTCCACGATGGTCTATGGCACTTAGATGGATGGAGATTTCAGTACTGAGCATAGTGATAATAATAATAACAGTGATGATAAACAGCATGATGATCAGAGCAGTGTGCCAGCTGAAATACTTGAAAGATGGTCTGATGGGATCAGATTAGATTAGATTCCATGATGTTCATAATGATAACAATTACACAGGATGACAATGCACATTTAAGGGTCTCGGCCATTGGTCGTGCGATTGCGACAAAATTTGGCACGCACGATACCTGTGTCATAATTTACAAGATTATTTTGTTATATATTTTTCAAAATTGTTAATTGCTAATTTTAATTAATAAACTATGCAAAACACTAAATAAAAACATTTAGAGTCTAACTTTTGGCTTGTATATCGGTTATAATATTTTTAACAATTGGTCGTCAAAAAAACTTCATTTTAATTCTTATGTACTTTATTGTTTTTGGAATTTCTTATGTATTTCTTTGTTTTTTTTACTTTTGTTTTTGTTTTTTATTGAAAATTGTCACTGACCACTTTTCAGCCATGATTAGCATCAAATTAATCAATCAAAATTATCAAATGGAAAAATGATTAGGCTTTTAGTAGTTTTATGAACGAGCAGTGTTTTTGATAGGAAAAGCACAAAAAAATGACAAAATTGTGCACGTTTTGGGATGACATGCGTTACGAAAACGGGTGTGGCTCCATAATGGTATGCGTGGATGTCGGGAATTTGGTCTCAAAACATGCGCAAGACTTGAAAGAAAAAAGTCAAGAAGTGTCGTGATGAGTCGTTCTTGCGTTGCGACATTATTGCATGAAACGTCGAGGGGGGGTTGATTCAACCACCCCCCCGGCCATTTTAGGGGTAAATGTAGCAGTCAATATAACCAGAGAGGTGTAAGGAATGGAGTCAGCACAAAGTGTAATTTATTCCTACCAGATTTTCTTTTGTTATTCAGAGGAAGGCACTGCCTAATTAGAAATACAGCATATTGTTTGAAACACCTGAATGTCTTGAATTGTTATGAGGTGGCGGTCATCATAGATCAAAGGAAGTCTATCCGAGCGCAGTCCATCCATGATAGGTCCATGATATAACTCAACGAAAAGTCATGGTTCAATTCCTTAATTCTGTGTGATATTCTCTCATGGTTTTCTTCTAGTTTTTACTGTTATGATCACACAACTTTATGTCTTTAAGCTACAATAGGAATTCACAAGCTTTGAAGATTACCTGAAATTTGGAGCAGATGCAACTTCTAGAGCGAGACAGGCGAGGTTGACGCACGCATAGGAGAGCAGGAAGAAGACGGATACCAACGGACCAATCGCGTTCAGCTCTCCAATAAACAGCACCAGCTGAGATTGATTGATTGATCACATGAGGATTGATTGATTAGCATATTCATTAATTGCTATGAATCCCCATGCCAGGTTTTTCAATGCACAATAAAAAAAATCATATTCCTTATTCTAAAACAATCCTGTTTTCTAGTTGGTTGAAAGTCACAGCACGATTTTTGACCATTTTAATCACCAGACTGTGTGATCAACATCTCTTTTGGATTAGGGTGTGATATGAATATTTACACGAATACCATGATCAGCACTTTGAACAGTGTTTGTCTGCATGCATTTTTGCAGCAAAACTAAAATTGCAAACATGCCCGGTGTATGTGCTCTCAAAAATCATCAGCCTTTATTTTAGAGTAATATATTTTTGCCCTGGAAAAATGTATTTTAATGCTTGCAGGGTAAAACAAAATATCTAATTATCGTTGGTAGTACTGTATATATAAAACAAATATAGACTGCTCGGGTATTATGGAAATAGTGAAACTATATCCCTCACAGCAGTCATTATAATAATGTAAAGCATATGATGACATACCTGCACCATGAACCAGCAGACAATCAGAGCCGCAATGGGGTTGCCTCCCTTAGTCACTCCCCTGGCTATTGGGTTGGTCACAGAGCCTGTGTGAAAGAGTGTGGAACGTGTGAGAGTGCGATAGTCAACCAATGGTGCATAAAGATGAAGGATGCGATGTATCGCTGCTGCGCATGCACATTGTGAGATTATATGTCAGAGAGCCAGTGTGAAAGAGTCACTCATCTGGCTGTGTGGTTGGTCACAGAGCTTGTGGGAAAGAGTGTGGAACGTGTGAGAGTGCGATAGTCAACCAATGGTGCATAAAGATGAAGGATGCGATGTATCGCTGCTGCGCATGTACATTGTGAGATTATATGTCAGAGAGCCAGTGTGAAAGAGTCACCAAACCTGGTTGTGCGGTTGGTCAGAGAGCCTGTGGGAAAGAGTGTGGAGCGTGTGAGAGTGCGATAGTCAACCTAAAGATAAACGATATGATGTACATCTATCATTGCTGCGCATGCACTCTGTGACATTATATAGGTCACAGACAATGTACATAGTATGTAACAACACACGTGTGAAAGGGTGCGCTAAGTGCAATAGTCAACTTAAGGTGCATAGTCATGTGCGATGTGATCTATCGCTGCTGTGCATGCACATAGTCACAGGGCCTTTGGAAAAGTGTGATAGTCAACCAATGGTGCAAAATACACATATGTAGGTGTGTGTTTTTAATTGGTACATGTATGAAGGAGTAAAATTGTGAGGGATTATCAATCTTAGCAGCTGAAGAGCACAAGTAGTATGGTGGGGGCTAATGGTCTGTAGCAGGGGAAAAAATACATGGGGGCTTGGGGCCATTTCATCCCCGAAATGCTTAACAAAGAGCCCCCATTATTTCCACAGAAACAATGTAAAATTGTAGATTAATAATCAGATTAATGTTAATCATGTTAATTAGCTACTTTTATATCCATTCATTATTGTAGTATACTGTATATAGTTTAACAATATTATAATGCAGATTCAATTTGGTTATTTATTTCAGATTTTACAATATGCTACATGGTACCTTAGAAAGCTATAAACTTACCTAAAATTATTGCCATATTTCAGTGCAATATGATGTGATTTGGCATTAATAACAGTTTATATTTTCATTCTTGTGTTTTGGATGTTATAGGTAACGGTATGCTTATCTTTGTATTATCCCACCATTGACAAATAAAGTGGTTTCAATAAATAGAATATAAGCAAAATAACACTTGCGGCAATTTTGCCAATGCATAACTCATAGCTGCATATAAGAAAGGAAATCACTCAAATAATGCCGTTTTGCTCTCTCCTTTTTTCAGCCTATTTTGCGGATTGAGACCTAGTAAATAATACTGCAACATCGTGGAAAGCGGATCTTATAAAGTGTGTCCTCAAAATAGCCGCAAATGTTGTGTCTCATGCAACATGCTCTGATATGTGATACGCTTATCACAACAATCGTATAGCTCAGAGCAACATGTCACCATCGAATGTTCGCTCTTACTAGATGTGTGGAGAAAGTCCATCTGTCCAAAACACCATCATATTACAGCTTTTTTGGTGAATATGATCGTCTTTTTAGGGGCTCACTGTAAACATTCTTACCGGCGTGCATTGGGAATAAAAGCCAAATGATCATGATTATGTTGTATGAACAGGGTTTATAATCCTCACCAAACACCCTGTCCTTGGCCAGAGCTACCAGCACCCTTGATCCTCCTATCAGGGTGCTAAGGGAGGTAGACAGGGTGGCTGCGATGATCCCAACAGCAATCAGCGGGCCCACCACGTTCACATGCTCCAGGAAGTTGTAGTCATTTATCAGTAGATCTCTGGAAGAAGAAAAAAAAGCTGTGAATGAACATTTGATTTGGTCCTAAAACGACCATAGGCTAAGGATAGTATCCAAAAATGTAATTTTTATTACTTTTTTGTTTGTGTTTCTTTTTGTAATTTGGGGTGTCTGTAAACACTGTATATCCTGTCACATTCAGAGCCATGTGATGAGGTGCCAAAATGACACATCACCCCTCTCCTTTTTTTTTTGGTATAGTTCTTGCTATTCTTATATAGCCTGGGTTGTAGGCTGTGGAGTCTGTTTATCTCTCATGCACTTCAGCAACCACAACTGATGTCTGGACACCTGCAAACTCTGGCCTTTTCTTCAGAGAAAGGCAGCAATAGTACATGTGTACGAACTAAGTTCTGGTTGCGGCAGAAAGGTAGAGAGAGAAACAGACTCAATAAGCATGGAACCGAGGCTAACTGTGCCAACATATATTCAGTATGTATAATGGCATACCGCATGTATGTATGAACAAACATGTATGCATGGATGTGTGCAAGGCTTCATCGAAGAACTACTTCCCTTTAGAAGTTGCAGTTGCATACATTAGTCATCCAAATTAATTCTTAACCATAACCGCCCGTTTTCCTGTAAGACACCACATCGCATGACTTGTCTGGCTGTGTCACATGATCATCACATGATCAGGTAAAAGGACAAGCCACGCGGTCATCTTGAGACATCCATTTGAAACTTACCCCAGTATTAAACCTCTCCATGCCAAGCCTGAACAAAGGTCATTTCGCTCTCAGATACACTATTGTGCCCATGGTAATGAGGGGGTTAACAAGCTCTTTCATGACAAGGATAAATGTTTGTTTTACATCGCATGATCAGGCCAAGTGCCAAGTGTATTTCCTAGTCTGATCCTCATAGACATGTTTACGTAAACATCATGATCAAATGACAATTACATGTATGCTGTTGGTTTCTGCAATGAATGCAAGGCCATCTATCCACTTAATTTTACAACGGCACTTCCTTGGCAAAAATCTGTGGAATCAATATTATGCAATTGCTCACATGACGCAATTGAGCTTATAACCCATTTGCATATAAAACCAGATAAATGACTTGTTTTGCTTTTATGTCATTAATGGTTTAATATTTGGGATGTGAAATGCAGTATGGATCTCTCCTACTGTGCAGACACAACCCCTTGTCAGTCTGTCAATGAGTCTGATCTCTGAAGACTTCTTCCCAGTTTGTTGTACAGGCCTCTATTAAAACCATCACGGATAGTTCACCCTGAAAAAAACTTTCTTATCCTATGATGGATTTTGGTCAAACCATCACTAACATGTTTCTTTCATGTTTCTCCTTTATTAAAACTTATCTTCCAAGTGAACTATCCCTTTACGTTCTAGGCTGGTCTTGCAGACATGTTTCGTCACCGAGACAACAGAATTGAAAGAATTATAATTTCATATATGAAATTATAGCCCTTTTCTTAAACCACGTAGCATTAAAAAAGCTCAAATTGAGTCTGCGTTTTTAAGACTAAATCTCACCTGGAGCAGGTAGCTGCTACGAGAAGGAAGACGATGATGTAGATGACCGCAGTGTAGGCACAGCCTCCCAGGGTGCCCAGAGGGATGGCACGACCAGGATTACGAAGCTCTCCTGAGGGCGACAAACAGAGGACAGGGATAATGATATTTTGTCTCACAGAAAAACATATCCCTTCCTGTACCAGGAATGTAATTTGCAATGACATTTGTGTGCATCATTGGTGACAAAATGCACACCTGGCACACGAATAGATAACAGATCCATAGAAGCCAATCAGATATAATAATAATAATAATACATAGAATTTATATAGCGCACTTTCCATCTTAATTAGATGCTCAAGGCACTTTACAGCAAATTAAAGAAAGAAAAAAAAATACAATACAGATATGAACTTTACAAGTTAAAAATATGGTTGTATGTCAAAGCACCATTATACAGGTATGTCTTTAGGTAGCGAGGAATGTGATATCACACAGCAGTACAGTATAGTACCTAACCTCATGAAAATATAAGATAAGGGCTCAAGAGGATTTAGCCCTCAAAATGCAAAACAGAGCTCTACAAATAAAAGAAGGGCCCCCAACGAAAAAATGAAGAGCCCTTGTGAAAGGCAGATGAAGAAAAAAATGGATCACAAAGTAAAGTTGTTCATCCCAACGATTTCATTCATAGGTAATGAAGCGGTAGACTCGAAATCTGGCTCCTGTAGTTTTATAGAACTATTATTTATTTGTGTGGTAAAAGAATCACCTTAAAATGATAATAAACAGATGATTATGGCCATTAATCACAGAGGAGCAGTTGACTTTTGAAAATCTATCATTAGCTAGCTCTATACATGTACATTATGATGGACAGAGCCATCTCAACACAGAGTTTGACCAATAGGTAACAACATGATATGTGTTGCTTTGTTGGGCAAGCAGATAACAAAAGCGTATGCACCATGTTGTTACCCATTGAAACTGAGTTTGCTAAACTCTGTGATGCAGTAGTCAATAAAAAAAAATATGGAAGATTTCAAGTTCTATCAGCTGTCCGTAAATATTTAACTTCTTTAAGTATTGCCTAAATCTGTCAAAACTGGCATTAACAGTCCACTGTTCTTGAAAAGACATTCTAATATACACCTTCTACTTACACTGAACCTTGAAAACATGAGCTATATATAACAAGCTATTTTACAAGCGTTACAAGGGCAATAGAGGGCTCTGTACATTATACTCTATTGCATGTATAATTGGTCAAAGTCTAAACAAACAAAAATTAACAGTGTAGGGAATCTTCTTCTACAAACTTGTTTTTCCCATAACAGTGTAAACAAAAACAATACCCATGTCACTCTTTCTGTACGAAATGTGAAAATAAGTGATAAGTTAAGTAAATAATCTCCTAACCTGTTTTGAGGACATGCTGTTATCTATTACATGAATATGTAGACACACTAACACAAACAATGTAGAAAACAGCGGATATAGTACACCTTCTACTGTACATGTAAAAGCGATACTATTTGTCACCGTGAAGAAAATTGGTAACCTAGACTTTGACGAATATAGAGTACCGAAGTGGTGTCATATGAGCATGTTGTCAAGACATTTGGTTATTAAACTCACTCCAGTGAGAGGTTTAGCGATCCAATATTGTCTATCGGGCTAGTGTCGGGCATTCCCAATTACATTCCACGCTGTGATCATCGCTGTTTGCTCTACCTGCATTGTTTAGAACCAGTTGTCTTGAAAATAATACTCAAATGACGTTATACTTCGGTACTCTATGGGATTCTAGGAGGAGAATGCCATGTCAATAATCATGATTTTAAGAAACGCACCCTAAAGCTGTTAGTGCACATATATTAAAGCCCATCAAGAAAGTTTTGTTTGAAGCTTGGCCCACTTCTCCTCTCCTTCCCTCTTCTAGTTTCCACCCAACTTAGAATGCTATAAGCCCCGTTCATATACCGCTATTATTACAGATGCACGTCGGTAAGCAAGTTTCCAGTGAGCCGCAAAAGCACCGTTCATATACACCCAAAAAAACGTAATATTGCGGTGTTTTGGACAGCTGGACTCTCTCCAAACTGATGGTGACATGTTCCGCTCAGCCATACGAGCGGTGGGATTAGCGACCCACATGCCAGAGTGCGATGCACAAGGCACAACATTTACAGCTATTTTGCGGATGCAGTTTATAAGATTCGCTAACCGCAATATTGTGATATTATTACTAGGTCGTGATCAGCAAAATAAATGAAAAAAGGAGGAAGCAAATACCACACTATTTGCGCGATTCCCATTCATATATGCAGCTATCGGTACTGCATCAGCAAAATTGCCACAAATGTTGCGCCTTTTTGGCAGATAAGCGGTGTATATAAAATTGAATTTAATACAAAGTGAATTGAATTTGAAATTGAATTTAATACAAGCGCAATAAAAAAAAAGAAAACTGACTGGCAAAAAAGTCAGAGAAAAAGCTGACATATCAACCCTGTATGCGTCATGGATGCAATTTTGCACAATTAATACACACAATTTCTATCTAGAGTACCGAAGTGTGATGTCATATGAGCATGTTGTCAAGACAACTGGTTCTAAACTATGTAGGAAAAGCAACCGTTGGTGATCCAAGCGAACACTTTTATTTGGACACTAGCCCTCTAGGCAATGTCAGACCAGTGAAACTATCTGCTGAACTATGTTGTTTAGAACCAGAAGTCAGCAAAGCAATGGGTGTGATGACACCACTTAAGTTGCATTTTATCTGGGAGAGAGAAGGCTAAACAAAAAAAAGGTTTAGAGGGCTTGGACATGTTTAAATGATGAGTGAACCATAACATCTTGCATTGTCAATTTGACTAGTGAAGTAGCATGACGCACTTGTGCTATGCTTTGAGTTCTTCAACTCTTTTACCACAAGTAACTCATAGAAAACCCATAGAGCTTTATTTTGTCAGGCATGGTAAGGGTTAAAAGTGCACAAGAACTATCAACCTGCATAATGAGTTACATGGGAAACTCATACGATAACTACATGCACCATGTAATGCGTGTGGCTTTATGGATCAAATGAAGTTGCCTATGATGGCTTTTGGGGGTTAATGCCTACAGTTTTTAAAACAAAACTTTCTTGTAATCTGCCTTTTCTGCTCAAACTGTCACCAATCTGTCTGTGTAACGTCTCTGTATTTTAGTTAAATCATATCAATATGAAGGTCTAATTGCCCCCTTAATCCACGGGCTCATTCCCTGTGTTTTACATCTATGATTTACACACACCTTGGTGCTAAGAGGGTTAATAAATGCTCCCAGTTCCTGGCAACTTCCTCCTATCGCGAGAGTGATCAGCATAACAGATACTAATTCTAAATCAAAAGCTGTGCACATGCGTCAGAAAGGTCAAGTCAGGTCATCATCACGTAAGTGAATCTCCACCCTCATAGGGTACTTCAAACTAACAGTAGAGTTATGTATCAAGCCACAATGTCTTTTCAGCCAGAAAATGACACTGTGATGGCAGTTGCTAGTGGATTGAGAGGTGTGATGTACATAGGGCCTTGTTGTGTTCTAAATTAATGATCTGTTACACACAATTTTTTAGACATAAATTTGTTCAAGAGAAGAATAATACTATATAATAAATGAAATTTCTAAAAATTCTAACAAATTTGACATCCTTTAACTTGTCATGTTAAAATTTTAGCGTGACTTGAGATGTGAATTGGTTGTAAATCAGTTTGCAAAAGTGGCAATTTTTTTTTTTAACACCTTCATGTAGTACCTTTAAAGACAGCCAGTCCCTTTTTCAGATCACCACAAATTCATCGAAACATTGGCAAAACATATAGAAAAGTGTAAGCAAGCTCTATATTCACAATTTGAAACTGATACGTAGTGTAAAATTCAAATAATGCATGTAAACAACGTCTGATTAATAGTCTTTACCTCAGGCTCTTAGCAGTTTGTGTTGAAATATCTGCTTTATTGATTAATCTGTTTATTAAATTATAAAACGCATTATGAAAAAAAAATGTTCTATGGAAGGAATCATCTCCAAAGTTTGGTAGTTACTCATAAAATTAAGATTTCACACACGCATAATAACCACATAGATACTGTAACAAAGACTAATACTTTTTTCGTAGTACGAAAAAAGTCGGTTTGAAATTTAACGGCTGAAATTTTTTACATATACAGAAAGCTTCAACATGCTATATTCTTAGAAATGGTCTTGAGTCACACTTTCTTCAATTTACGATCGCGATAGACGATTTCAAATTTTAAGCTTGCAAAAGGGACGGACAATCTTTAACTTATCACATGTATCAGTCTGACAGTTCTTGAACTGACTCTCAATCTGACACTCACCTGACATGTTCGCCCCAGCCATGATTCCTGTGATGCCGTTGAACACGATGGCGAAGACAGTTAGGAAGGTTTGCGGTTCCGAGGTCGTGTAGTCAATCGTATAATTAGCTATGTGGGGGGAAAACATATCACAAACATGACGACACAAAATTATGAATGGGCTCACAGAAAGGAAACGAAAAGCCTTCCCCCAAAGGACCTAGAGCAATTTGACTACCACACAGTCAATAAATATGGCTGCGTCTTTATGTGAGCTTCACCTTATTTGAATTGATACTCATCTACTGTATGCTCAGAAAGCTTGTTTGGTAGCAATTGGACCATTGAATTCCCAATTATTGCCAATGTTCATTGCCCTTTGATCTTCAAGCGTATCCGTTATATGGATATCAAGGATTTGGGGACGAATGGACAGACAATCCAAAAATATAATGCCTCCTGCCACTTCATGGCTAAGGCATAAAAACAATTTTCAAACAGTTTTAATATTGTTCAGATGGTTTTCCTGATGGGGTACATTTATCAACTCTGCTAGCCATTATAAGGGTTTTCAATCATGACTGGGGTTTATGTTTACAGTCGATAAACACAATTGCAATTTTTAATTTGCCATGCCATTTTGAAATGCAGAAAAATGTGTGTCTAAGAGTTGACATACTGTATTGAAAGCATGTTTAGAAATGCTGATTAAAAATTCAGAGAATCGAAAGATGCACCCCAAAACAACCCAAAACAAACCAACTTACGATAGAGGTTGCCCTTGAGTGTGTCAAGACTAAGGCCAGTGTAGTTGGCAGTTGAGTTGGGCGGAACCAGGTGGTTGTCCTCAGGCAGTTCAATGAACTTGAAGTCCTGAATGAAGGCGTTGACGATGACGGTGACGATAGCCGCCATAACAGTCAGGAAGATTATACCAGTGGTGCGGGCGAACATCTGCGCCCCAACCACACAGACGAGGAAACAGAAGAGGAGGATGGAGGAGCTGTAGAGAAGGGTCCACCAACGCTTGAACTCACCACCAGTCGGGAGCGCTTGCGCTATTGTACCTGTCATAATGCAATTGAAGATTACAATGAGTGCCTTTGGGGGACTACATGGAGAACAGTAGTGCACTATTGGCCTGGGTAGTTTAATGGAACAGAAGAGCACCATGAAGGAGCTGTAGAGCGTAGTTTGCCATAGGGCAGGATCGCATCTTGATCCGTAAACTAGAAATAGCTTGCGTGGTTAAGTCGCTGTCTGGTACGAAGTACATTGCAGGTTCAAATCCTTCTGGTTCCAAGATTTCTTTCTGACTTGTTTTTCATTATATTACGGAAAAAACAATATTACGGAAAAAGAATATTATAATGTTGCACCTCTGATACAATTCGGTAATCGCAACAATCATATGGTCAGTCAAGTTTCTCTCTGGCAATACTTCAACATATATCCCAAAACTGGGAAAAAATTAGATCAGGAATATTATATTCCTGCCAGGTAGCCATTTATTTCACCTGGGTTGAGATTGACAAACTTGAGCAAAACATCTCATCCCAGGTTTACACACCAAGATTTTCAATTATTGTAACTTAACCATCACTATCATGGCAAAACATGCAACAATGAAAGCTCATTGGCTGTTGCCATGGAAGTTACCATTGATGGTAAGCTATAATAATTGAAAATCTATGCAACGTGGCCCAGGCTGGGTTTGAACCAGGGATCTCTCTGTGAGAGTCAACAGCTCTCACCACTAAACCACAATGTCCTCCACAAGGCCACAGCAAGGCAAGGCTACACAACAATGGGTGACTGACCTGAAGAGCCAAAGTTGTCCTCCAAGATCTCTGTGAAGGCGCTGCAGTTGAAGGCGCAGGAGAAGACGTTGGCTAGATAGAAGATGAAGCCGATGCTTCCACCCAGCTCCGGCCCCAGGGCCCGGCTGATCATGACTGGATAACCACAGTTCGTCAAGGAAACATCTCTCTTTAGGGGCGTCTTCATTAGCCCGAGCTGGGCAAAATAGCGAGCTTGTTCTGATCGGGTTAGCTAGCCAGATCACGAAATAGCTAGCTATTTGCGTCTTCATAAGCCAGATCAGGCAAAATAGTGAGCTATTTGGTCGAGAAAATTTCCCAAGAAATCTTGGGATAGATGGAGCTAGCTCGAGCTAGTTTGGAGCGTCTTCATTAGCCTAAAAATTTCTCAATCCCGGCATGCATCAGCGCCCACGAGGCATTGTTTACATAATAGGTTTTTACACATGCGTGAATGCGAGCTCACAACCGAAGGCACGCGGTCATGGCCTAATCCTGTCGCACACTGCTGGTATGTGCGAAACTCTGGATAATTTATGCAACCCGAGCTCGAGCTTACGTATCCCGAGTTTCGAGCTAATGAAGACGCGATTGCAACTTCAGGCTAGTTCCCCGGATCAGAAAAATAGCTCGCTATTTCGTCTGATCGGGCTAATGAAGACGCCCCTATGGGATCAGGAGCTCAGGGCCCTGGCTTCAAGAATTGCGATTGATCGGGGACTGGACTTGTGATCGATTCAGATCAATCACAACTCTTTATAAGACAGGGCCCAAAAGTTGAAATCTGATCAATGTTACAGTACAGGGCCCTGTTGCACAAAACTTACCATTAATGGTAACTTTGCTTCCAATGGCAACTTCTATGGAAACCTTGAATTTGATTGGCTGTGGAATGGTGTTGCCATGGAAGTTACCATTGATGGCAGAGTTACATGTACCATTAATGGTAAGTTTTATGCAAAGGGGCCCTGGTCAACATTACAGTACAGGTTAGAGCAATTTTTCAATTGGGCAATTCCAGAGAAGTCAAAACATTAAAAACCTGTCATATTTACTGACACTGTATATCATTACCCATTATAACATTGACAAATCATCACCTCAATCACAAAATCAGTACACCACACACGTAGGAGCTACATGTAGCAATATCGCATGCTTCTGTAGTTAAGGCGTGCCCATGGTTAAATATCATCATTAAATATGTACTGTACATGGTGTCACAAGTAAATTGAAAGCTAGCTTTAATGATTTTTATGATGTATACATGTACATGTATGACACGACAGTATCATTAAGCTTACATTGTACAATCTCCCAAATGTTTGTTGCTCTATCTTGCAAAAAAAAAGTGTGTGAATCAACTTAAATGAGAGCACCTATTGCATCATTACTAAACCATATAGGATTCCTAGTATGCTATTGGTATCGCTTCCAGCCTCTTGGGCTCATTTTAAGTCCAAACTTAACAATACACAAGTCTGGTTTCTGTTCCATTATCTTGGTCTTATCCACTTGGGAGTTACGAAGACTCAGTATTGTCAGTTTACTAGACCCACATGTACTTGTGGCTGGGTGGATTTGAATTGTGAAATATCCCACAGCCTGGAAATCAGGAACTGATGTCAGTATTTCCTTTTCACAACATCTGTTGAGGGGATGGGATGTGAGATTACCTGTGAATGTCATGGTGTGGTCATCTGTCACAGGAAGGACAAGGGCATATTAAAACCTAATCATCAAGAGTGAATGACTGGGTTGAATGCATGATGATAAATCTGCATGGATTATCATTTTGTGGTGATCATTAACCATGGTGTCACTAATAGTGACAAAACAATGTTGAGGGGGATGGGATGTGAGATTAACTGTTAATGTCATGGTGTGGTCATCTGTCACAGGAAGGACAGGGGCATACATGTATTAAAGACAGCCCGTCCCTTTTTCAGATCACCACCAAACCATCAAAACATTGGCAAAACATATAGAGAAGTGTTTGCAAGCTGTATATTCATAATTTGAAACTGATACGTAGAGTAAAATTCAAATAATGCACGTAAACAACGTCTGATTAATAGTCTTTACCTCAGGCTCTTAGCAGTTTAGGTTGAAATATCTGCTTTATTGATTAATCTGTTGATTGAATTATAAAACGCATTGTGAACAAAATTGTTCTATAGGAGGAATCATTTCCAAAGTTTGGTAATTACTCATAAAATTAGGATTTCACACATGCATAATAACCACATAGATACTGTAACAAAGACTAATACTTTTTTCGTAGTACGAAAAAAGTCGGTTTGAAATTTAACGGCTGAAATTTTTACCTACACAGAAAGCTTCAACACGCTATATTCTTCGAAATGGTCTTGAATCGCACTTTCTTCAATTTATTATCGTGATAGACGATTTCAAATTTTAAGCTTGCAAAAGGGACGGACAATCTTTAAAACCTAATCATCAAGAGTCAAAGGCTGGGTTGAATGCATGATTATGGATTGATGCTAATCTGCTTGGATTAACTTTTGTGGTGATCATTAAAGGGAGTATACTGTACTGGGAAGACAAAAAGGCCTTCAAAAGGTGATTATGAGCAATGTTCTTGCCAATGGTCTTAAATTCATGTGTTGTCCATTTTAGAAACTTGCTGAAAGTTATTTGCCCTCATATGATCCACATTTGGAGAAATTAGTGATTTAATCACAAATCATTTAATTGTTCGGGCCGAACATTTCGAGGATTTGTGATTTAATCACTATTTATTCCAAATGTGGATCATATGAGGACAAATAACTTTCAGCAAGTTTCTAAAATGGACAACACATGAATTTAAGACCATTGGCAAGAACATTGCTCATAATCACCTTTTGAAGGCCTTTTTGTCTTCCCAGTGCAGTATACTCCCTTTAACCATGGTGTCACTCATAGTGAGAAAACAATGTTGAGGGGATGGGATGTGAGATTACCTGTTAATGTCATGGTGTGGTCATCTGTCACAGGAAGGACAGGGGCATACAAATGAACAACCTAATCATTAAGAGTGGATGGCTGTGTTGAATGAATAATAATGGATGGATTGAAATCTGCATGGATATAACTTTGTGGTGCTCATTAACCATGATAACGTTCATAGTCACAAACAATGATATTCTACAAGACAGGCAGCTAATGACCTACATAAAAGTATGAACAATGAAATGTATAATGTAAACATTGTGTAATGAATGGGCATTACTATTAATTTTTATGCAGGAATGTGCACCGACTACGGATAATGTGCTATTGTCACATTTTCAAAAAGGATCCTACAAGAAACATCATTTTGTTCGGCACCATTACGGAGCCTGCATTCATGGTACATGGTAGAACTGTTCTACCATTTTTACAAGTCCCAATCTTGTTTGATTTCAACTACCACTATAATTTTGAGAAATGATTTTCCTGCTTCCATAAAAGCACATCAGACTGATAGGCTCCGTAATTTGGCTTATTAAAATTGTTCAATTGAACTCAACCAAATTCCTACCACATACAACATACAGACAGTGTTACAAGCACTGTTAATGTGAACACATCTGTCAACACATCTATGCAGATCAGGATGATTACCTGACAATGACTAACCCTATTGTCCTCAGAAGGACGGGGGTGTTGAGTCTGTCGGCAGACTCAACACTATGAATAGAATGCCTGGCTCCAGGAATGTTACCCATCACATTTCACATACTGGTATTGACCTTACAATGTACATCACTCATCAATCAGAAAAAAAAAACCTTTTCTGATCAAGTACTCTATACTGCTCTGAAAACACCCATTATTTTGCCCACGTTAAAGCAAAGTTCTCGTAATATGTACCAGTTCATATTTACACCATGGTCGGACAATCCAAAGAATTAAATTCGACTAGAATTTGTTCATAAAGCTGTGTTGGATGATGAATGTAATGACATTTTACAGCCTCTTCAACACAATAGAAACTGGTGCACATGGTGGAATGTTCTTTCATGACCTGTTCAGAGCTGAATAACTGTTGTCATATCTGCATGAACAGATTTTATCAACGCAGTGCACAATCTAATGAATTTCCATTTTACTCATGTGAGTGGTAAGATTGACCCGAGGTCATTCGTACCAGTTATTATCTACTCATGTGCACATTGCAACTACGAACTTGTTTATTATCCAAGATGCACACTATAAAAACATAAAAAAACACAGTCCATCCCAAAATTAAGTTGGCTTCAATAAAAGCAGAAAAATGAAAGAAACATTAGTGGAGTTTTGATAGAAATCCATTGAAGGATAAGAAAGTTATGATCTTTCAAGATTTTAATTTTGTGATGTCACTTGTGATGTGCTCTCCCTTACATGTTGTGTGCTGTATGATTCCATAGATTGCTCTTTTTCAAAAATTGCCATTTTCCTAAAAAAAAATTGTACACAACATATGTATGGAAAAGCATCCCGCATATGAGGTCACAAAATCAAAACTTTAAATAATTGTTAACTTTTTTATCCTCCAACGGTATTTTCATCAAACCATCATGAATATTCTTTCATGTTTCTGCTTTTATTAAAATGAACTTCATTTCACGGTGGACTATCCCTTTGACTATCTTTCATTTTGAGAACATTCACTCTTTACAATCTCCCCATTTTCTCCTCTTATACAGTAATAATTTGGCAACATACAGAA
The DNA here is from genome assembly GCA_963669155.1 of Arbacia lixula. NCBI lineage: Eukaryota > Metazoa > Echinodermata > Echinoidea > Arbacioida > Arbaciidae > Arbacia > Arbacia lixula. The sequence continues at coordinate 3,341,621 of OZ022591.1, read as the reverse complement.
CAATAAATATATCACAAGTCACACTTTGTTTCAATTATGTATTTTGTTACTCTTTCATTGAATGTATTAAAGGAAATACTATTTTGAATGCCATAAAAATAGATCTACCCTCCAACTTCCCTTGTGAAATCTAGTAGCCATTTGACTTTCATTTCATTCAGTACTATAAATAAGTCTTTCTTTTTTTTTTCTTTTCTTTTGACAAGCTCCTTCCCTTCTCATTTCTTCATCTGCACTGTCCCTATCATCACCCCTATCTCTCGCTCTGTATCACTCCACACCACTTCTCTCTATCTCCCTCTCTGCTCCCACGCCCCCCCCCCTCTCTCTCTTAATAGCTGCATGTACATACGTTCCTCTTGTTCCTCTTTCTCTCTCCCTCTCTCTCTCCCTTATCTCAATGATGTAACGATTGGTACCTACTGTATGAATCATAACCAGTCTGCACAAGATTCAAAGTACACATTGTCCTCTGCATTACTCTACTTGATCTTTGCACTACAAATACATCCTTGCAATTTAAAAAAATATGGGCATAGATTGTGCCATGTTAAATAATATCAGTCACATTGGTGTCATAAAGTAGGGCATGAAAACTGTTTACAGTAAGTACAAGAAAGTACAGCACTACACCAGTCAAGATTGAATCCGAAATTGATCGTAAAACCGAATCACAAAGAACCTATGATCTAAACTATGCGATTGATTGCAAAATCATGGGCTTGAACTTACAATATATAGCAGTCATGGCCTTGTAATATAGGGAGTTACAAATACAGCAACTTTGTAATTGATTGTGCAGTTGCGATATATTGCAACTCATTCTGTGTGATACAGGGCCCGGTTAAATACTGTACTCATCTCAAAACAATAAACAGCAAAAAATGTATTCATGGATTGAGAAACTGTCAGGTGATCTGGAAAAATGGTACTCAAAAACATGATCAATACTTGTGATTGAGATCGAGCATGGTATCTATTTTCAATCTTTCGTTAAAAATTATTAAAGCACTTTTATTTACAGAGGATGTCTGTGTATTGGTTTAATACTTACACTCTTAAAGAGGCAACTACAAAAAATGATTGTCATGTACATTTTTACTTCAGATCAAACTGGTATGCAAGGATACAGTAAGCTCCACCCCCTTCCACTGCGCCATTGGTGGAGATTGCGCACAGCGAGAGCACGGTGAGAAGAACGATGAAGTAGCCGAGAGTGAACATGCCTATGGTCTCCAGCAGGCCCGCCTGACCGATGGAAAAACCTGTAAGCAAGAAAGACAAATTTACATGAAAACAACACCTGGACGGTTCTCATAACAAAAAGAAAATATTTAGTTTCAACAGATTATTGTATGTAAACAAATAAATAAAAATAAATAAACAGAAATAAAGGAACATAGTACATAGAATTACTTCCAAATTTTCAGTCATTTATATTATAGAAAATCTCTAAAATCTTGTATCAAACAAGCATCTACTACTGACACTGTACGTACATGTAAGTGCAATCCAATACGACATGCAGTGAACTTGATTGTTCCATACATATGGAGGGGCTGGTTATTCCAGGTCCAGTGATTTTCTTATGCCCATTTTTTTTAACGAATGTAATTCAAAGCAACATTTTTTTAAAAAAACATGGCCTGTAATTAACATTATGCTTAATTTGGGGTATTTCAAATTTTATTTACTGTATAGCAATGAATTATGTATCCTCATCTTATTGTTTTCTTCAATGTTAATGACTGAGCAAACTTATGAGTACAGTGTATATTCTTGAATGTGCATGTTTAGCTTTTGTTCTTTCTTTAAGGAGGCCATTCATTTCATCATGATTTTGTGGCCCGGGTGTGGCAAAAAAAATACCCTCTTTTTCATGAGATTTGTGTCTTGACTTGTTTGTCTTTTGACAAACGCAACTGATGCGCTGCAACTAAGTCAGAAATAGACCTAGAAGGTTATAAACAAACAACTCACCGACACGAAGGAAGAGTATAGCACTGAATATGGAAAGAACACAAGGCATAAAACAGCCAAAAAACATGGACAGATTCCGCGGGTTTGCTGCAGCACCGCTCATTGTCGAAATGCTCCTGTCCAGCTCATATCGAAGAAGAGGGGTGTTCTCGTCCCCCGAGCCCGCCGAAGCTGCCCCGTGGGGAACGGGCCGAATGCTGTTCGGCTTAGGCGAATCCGAATTCACAACAGTCATTCCGTCATCGAGTTCATCCACTCCTCTAAATGACACTGAATTTGATTCTGTCATTGTGGCGGATTTGTATTCATTCCTGGCTAACACGCAAGCATATTTTCTGCAATAAACACAGAGCAATGCAAGGACAAAACCACCGGTAAATCAAATGATTTTCCAATGTTGGCAATGGACTTTGGACCCATTCGCATAATCTTGATCTTGTGATCTTGCTCAGCTAGCTCGACCTGATCATGTGACTACACAGTAGTGTAGTCTACTTATACAGACATAAATATGACACCGTTTATGCTCGATGGACTCGACTGAACTGAATATGTAAACAACACCGTCGGTGTGGAACTGTTCCTACTATGCTTAGAACTGAAGATATTCTTCTTGCATCGCCAAACAGAGTCTAGCTGATTCATGAATAAGACTACACCAGGCCATGCTCGGTTTTTTTTTTTTTAAATCTTTATATGTGGTGCTCATTCAGACGATTTTATCCATTATCATAATTTTTGTAAATTTTCAAAAAATAATAGGACACGTACTGCTGAGCTTAGTATGCAATCACACACTCGATTAAGCCATCTGAGCATTACATGAAAAGCATGTACAGTTTACACGGAGAGAGATAAGCATTTGAAACTTACCAACTGTGTGTCTATATCCCATAGACACAGTGTATGTCACATCGTATTTGTATGGTGCAGACTCTGTTTCATCCACTATGATGATGCGACATGGGCGGTTGGGCCCTGTTGCATAAAACTTAGCCTACCATTAATGGTAACTCCGCCATCAATGATAACTACCATGGTAACACTGCTTGGCAGCAGATGAAAGTGTCCAAAGTGTTCAAAGTGTCCATATGAATTGACATTGGTAGCAAAGTTACCATCAATGGTAGTTTTATGCAACAGGGCCCAGGTCAGTGCTCGTAAAATTAGCCTAGAATAAGTTGGGCCAGACAGGTTGACCAGTCTATCGTGCAAAGATACATTCATTAGGCACTTGCGATTGGCGCGGGGAGGGGGGGGGGGGGGGGGGGGAGGTGTCACTCATTCACTTACAAATGTCTGTGGCTTCTTTTTTCTTTTCTTTTTTTTAATGTGTTTGTTTGTTAGTCTTTGTTATTGTTATTTTTGTATTAATTGTACTTCAATGTTACCAATTGTTTATATTTAAGTGATTTATATAACAGGGCTCCTTTGGAAAGTAAACCTCGAGATTGAAAGGACTATCCTGACTAAATCAAATGAAATAAATATAAAAATCGTGTAAGTATGCTGTTCCAGAAAATAACCCCAAAGGCACACCCCCGTCACCCGTAAACGCAGCATTCACCACACCTTGATACTCCCATGAAGTCTTCATGACGATATTCCTGATAAAATTCCACAACTCAAGTTTGTGTAAACTATGGTTTCCTCTGTTTTTCTTTTATCCTCTAACTTGGAAAAGAGGCGCGTCGGTACCATCCATTTATAGATATATAACGGTATCTACGCATAGTCACGCATCTCCCTTTTTATGTTATTTCACCATGTTCACCATTTATATGTTTCCACTAGTTCTTCTGTTCAGTCATGTCGTCACTAATCTTGTTAATAATGAGGTAGATATAGAACGGAACTACACTTTGTGCAAGAAAGAAAGTCAGTGGGTACACTGATTTTGTCACTAGAGGGCGCTAGTGATAAATGTCTTTTCTGTGGATTGAGTCTAGACGGAAGGTCCATCAAAATGATCAACTCAAAATTTTCCTCGAACGTCGTGGCAGATCAGTGGTTAATATTTATTGTTTCAAATCGGTCTGCTTGCCTTAGCATAAATCATATCACTAGTCAGCATTGGAATGAATCGGTGCTTAAAAACTGTGTCTCATGAAACCACCGAATGTTAAATGGAGGAAATGTTCGTAAGGATTATCTAAACAAATATAATGGGGTTTTATTGACTTTAACCTCTCCATGGGGTTTTGGCGGGTCTAAAGCTCGAACATAAAGTTTCATATACGTAAGATGTTCCGCTGTCAATGATATATTTTATATCACAATCTGATTGAATCAATTATGATGTTGATTTTCTTAAGATATCAATCAGTAAGCAAACACATTGTACCAGATACCATTGTTATCTCTAACTGTCAATTTTGATTTGAAAAAGAAGCTGAGGCTGAGAAGCCGAAATGCAAAATGTTGTACATTTCCCTTTTATTCGAATGCGACGTTATGTTTTACAAACTCAGTATGCGTACTGTTTTTAAGGTTCGTGCAATGTTTCAGAGAATTTTTTTTTCTGCAAAAGCGCATAGTGAAACATTGTGGACATTTGCTCACCGTGCGCGCGTGTGCATGTCCGCGCGTCGATATATACACGTAAATTCATGTTAGATTTCGTGACATTGTGTCATAAATCGCTAATTTTTTACATGTTAGCATAATTATCCTCGCTTGGGGCGAGTAGCATCTGAAAGCCAACACTTTTCTACACATGATTAACTAACAATAATTCGAGGATATCAAGTAGTCTCGTTGCACTTTTTGCTTGAAATCTGTTACGCATTCGTCTTTTGGGGTGGAAGTCTATGGGAAATGCCTCCGAATTCGACGAACAAACATGTACATCACATACGTGTAGGCCTACAGAAAACAAAGGAAGCAAGCAGTCAGTCTGGGGCGAGCGGTTTCTGACAGAAGAGATTTCACACTAAAACTTGATATAAGACTTATTCTCATTGGCTGTAAAATCTCGTTGCACTTTTGTTCCAAAAAGTTTTGTCTAATGAGAGACAATAATAGAAAAGAAGGCAACGAGAACCGCGGCAAATGACGTAATGCGGCGATTCCATTATAGAGCGGGGGCGTCGCGAGCGTTGCGCGCAATCAGGTACGCGCTGCAGACGCGCAGGACTCACGACTCAGCGACGAGAACTGCATATTCCTGTGACATTCGTGTTCCTTTACTTAAAGTTCTAACAATGTCCAGAATATTTAGAACAATGCAGGTGAGATTTTGAAAGTTCACCCATTGTTTAATGCTGTATGGAGCGTATTTCCCATACACATCGCTAAATAATGAAATAAACGCATATTTTCGGAGTTGTCTGCACTCTGCAGCGGAAAGAATATTGTGTGAACGGTGACTGAGACTTGGTCCCACGCGAGCAAATATATGTTGGTTTTATAGTACTATAGTAGCAGCTTTATAACGAAATGATTAATTTGGTAGCTCGCGTACACTTGTGGGAATAAACATGGTAACTCAATAAAGCATGTCGACCCCTTAATTGTTACTAGTCTTGTTACTTGTGTTGGAATTCATGGTTTCAACCTGACAAGGTTTGACTTCATTTGCATTCGTCTGACTCTGAGTTTGAAATGAGGGCTTGATAGCTCTGGCTAGGCTCTAGCTGGATCCGCCAGTTGAAGGGAAGATTTTAGAGCAATGCTTCGTTTCCCCTGTAACCAACCCAATATCTCAAATTATGTTATGAAACACAAGTGCTTGCGGTCAATAGCTGAAGAACGTGTGGAGGATGCATGCGAAATGACTATCTGTTTGCATTTGGAATCATTTGAACCTGTGTCCTACTTGTGCAGCCGTGGGAGGGATAATCCGTAAATTAAGCAATCACCCCTATATGCCATAATGGAGTAGTCCTACCCAATTCGAGCCGAGACCGGTGATGCGCGCTCGGGCAGCGAGCGCGTATTCACCTTTTGTCCAAAATGGGCTCAAAGTTTTCACTATGCGCAGTTACTTCAAGTGTCCGCATATAGTTTTTCATTAACTCTTTTAATTTGCTGGATAAAATGGTGTTCTCTGGAAACTGTATGTATGACATAATAGAGTAATAATGTGGTACATAAAGAATTATGAACCAGTCTTCATTTGCACCATTTCTGTCCTTGAGGGTTTATATCACATTATATATTGTACATGAAAGCTGGTGACATTAAGTCATGAGATCCACTATTTGTGCCTTTTCGCTATCCTTCTCTTTATTTTTTATTAATCTCCTTTTCCTCTTTTGAAGTCTTGTTATTATCATTATCATTTGTAATTATTATTATCACCATCATCATTATTTTTATTAGCGTGATCAATAATCGTCCTCGTCGTTGTAGTCACTATCCTCATTGTGCAACATTTCATTTTCCTAATTTTTCGTTTCGTCGTCATCACGCTGATCCTCGACATCATCATCGTCTTCATCATCATCATCATCACCATCGATATCATCATCACTCTTATCATTACCATCATCACCACCACCAACATCATAACCATCATCATCTTCATCATTATCGTCATCATCTTCCTCATTGTCATTGTTGTAATCATCATCAAACTCGCCTTTCGCAGCTTTAAATAATAACTCCATCAAACACGACGATTTAGTGGCAGTACAAATGGATTTGTTTTATAATATATCGATTCTTTCTATTTACAACATTTCTTATTTCACGAAAAATAAGTTAATTCATGTAGTAATTATGATAATATAGTCGACAAGATGTATACTTTTCGGATTCCCCGCCATATTGTCTTGTCTTGTTTAACATACAAAGCGACACGTTTGCTTTATATATTTTCAACCACACACTATAGTTGTTCAGAAATGAAATCTGGTTCTGATTCTGATGCAAAATGGATCACCTCCATTCTTTGAAGACCGCTCAAATGACATTGATAACGTTAACAAAACGCAACAGAACGTGTAAGTGCTAATACAGTGAGAAACGGACAAAATGATTATAAACTCGTTAAGAGTATGGAACGCCAAATGGCACCCCGAAATGAGAGAAGAAAACCTCTTACACTCGGCGCCGGTCTAAACAGCGACGTACAAACAGAGGCTCGAATGTGTCGAGAAAGTTGAAACACACCGTCATTCTCTCGAGACCAGGGTGGCGGTCTAACACGCAACCACCAATCAGAGTCATCGTCTGATAACACAGCCTAACAGACGATAGCTCTGACTGGTTGGTCCCCCCTTGACAACCAGCAGTATGAATCCTCACCACCCTGATATAAGACATCGACTGTTTGGACCGATGTACGAACTCAAGTGACACAACAATACATGTAACTGCTGCTTGCTAACGGCAGAAAGTATTGGCATAAAATGAGCAAATAATTTATCAATCATAGACAACTAATCAACATGTCGATATCAATCACTCACATAGTACTTTAATATTTCGTTCATGCGCAGCATGAGATGAGTTGAAGGCAAGGCGTGCATAAATAACATTTTATAACTTTCTTTTGCAGAATGATACACTACATAATAATATTGAATGAACTAGAATATTCTACGAAAAATGCCTGCAGCGATTAAAAATGGACTTCGTAGGCATTTTGAACTAAACGATACATCTAGTGAAAGCAGGAAACACGAAATGAAATAATGCGAGTGGCTTACAATACGTTCACCTTCTCCCATTTCCACATCGTAAAATATTGCAAAAAGTAATCTGAGGAGAAATTAGAAAATAGAAGTCTAAATCTAAATGCAGCGATACAAGAAACATTTCGCCCCTATCTTCAGATACAAATCTGCATATTAAGCCATCTACCACAACGACGTCTTTCTGATGAATGGACTAATAATATGATCGTGATTAGTCACCAAAAAGAAAGGACTTAATTTAAAAGTAATGCTCCTGTTAAGTCAACAACAAACTACTAATGCATAGTCGCGAATTACCTATAATAAAAAATAAATGATAATAAAGATGTCAAATGAATACATATAGATTAAAAAAAATGAAGATTTTTGAAGCAAGACCAGGGAAATCGCATGGAAACGCTAATGGTGAAAATGATGATGAAGGAAGTTGAAAATATTTGGGGAAATAGTCTTGGTTTTGGGAATGAAATGGACGCAAATAGCCTTCTCTCAAGCGCCTTCTTGCGCTTTTCATCAGTATTACCATATATTTGTTTAATTTGTGATCTAAATCTAATCTAAATAGCAAGCATTGGGATATACAGAACAATAAACTGAATCTCGAAAGCATTTCGTATACACAATGATCAATACGCTGTCGACATTTACACCAAAGAGCGTACATGTCGTAAGAGTTTATCGAGACATTTAATGATTAAACGTGGTGGGACTAAGCAAACGAGCATGCTTTGTTGATGCGATATAGTTTATCACACAAGTTCTGCAGACGCAATTTAAAAGGCTGGAATAATATTGATTATATATTCATGAGGAGGAAGCTCTTGGTCCCATCATTGCTCATTATTGCATAAAAAAAAGATTTATATGAAGATATAGATATAAAAGACTAGTCAGTATAAATGATACGTGACTCATGAGAGCCTTACATACCCTACGGGTTCTTGATAACTTAAAAAAACTATCTTGCTATTTGAAAAATAATACTTGAATACAAACGATGAATAAATAATGTACATTCGGGGATCTAATGAAACCTATAATTTTACAAAATGCATATAATTTTGTTTTAGATTTGGTCCAAGTGGGTGAAAGAAAGAGAATTAAAATGCGCATTTGGTCATTTCTATGGGAATACAGTTACGTGGCCATTTTTCTTTGCAACTTCACAAAAGGTGGCAAATGCGTTGACACTTGAATAACCCACATGCAGTGTTCAAACAAAGTCCGGGGTGACGATTTTGCGAGCACAGAGGTATAAGTAAACAAGAGAGAACGATACTGAATACTAAGCAATAACGAGATACGTTTATGTAGACAATGTAGTGAGGTAGGGTGCACGGCATGGAGCGAAAATGATAATTTAACGTAAGGAAAGCATTTTCTCATTTCCATGCGCTATAGCTTTCATAATTACAATTACAATAACAACAACCACAACAGCACAATGTATACAACGAATAATAGAAAACATTATTACTGTTTAAAAAGGAAACTACAAATTTAAGAAAACCTTAGCCTTAGTACGAGACATAACTATCACGCAATGCGGTTTCACAGCTGCCTTTAAGTGTACAAAATTACTTTCAAAAGAATTTATCACTGACCTGTTTGGAAAACAGATTACATTCACGAATACAAACTACAAAGGATGAGATTATTAAAAAAATAGGACTTATATTGCACGGACTCACTTTATGGAAAGAAAATATTTTAAAAACTTCTAAGAAGAAAACTTCCGATTTACCGGTCAGAAAGAAATGAATACTAAATTTCATTGCAATTCTTAGTCAAGTAGGCAGTGTATAACATGGACGGGTCTTTTTTCTATATAAAAAGGATAATGCCCAGATGCATCGATAAGATATAATGGTAGATCATATCAAAGTGGACAAGAAAAACGTGGACAGAAAAAAGATGATGAAGATATAAAATGAAAAAAAAAAAAAAAAACAATCGTCCAACATAACTTCACATGTCGATGGATTGTTGTTGCCTTTCCTTCCCCCGGAAAAAAACACAAATAAACATGAGATCAGTGGAAGACATAGACGTGAATTTCTCTTTCTCACACACAATATAATGATAAAAAATTCCTGGCACTTTCGGAGACAATATTCCCATTTTCTGTTCCTTGCAGCTAGAATATCATAAATAATTTGTTTGCAGCTTTCTTGCGACATTCCATAAAAAGACTTGCTCTCTTTGTACTTTTTTAACTGCTACACATTCTCGCCAGCCAAAATGCCGCTATTCCGAGAAATTCTCCCATCCGGGGATGTGATTGGTCCGTTCAGGATACCACGTGATATCAACGGGCGACGCCACGACCAATGCATGCTCTGCAATGCGTCACTCGAATATAAAGGTGTGTCATGTTCTTTCAACCCACCACCCTTATGCGCGTTCTTTGGGCACTGGATATTGTATTCCAGGAAAGAAGGAATCAAGGTTATAAAACGATCTCTCTCAATATAGCATATAGTTTTTATTGAGGGAAGTTGCCTTCTTCAAAAATGATTCGGTGTTTTGACACAGTCATCGGACGATTATAGATAGTTCAGATGGATTCTTCCTAGATACCAGCCGCGCATTTCCCAGGCTATGGCCCACTCCTCTTTGCGTCCTTTATGTCACGAGTGGCGCCGGTTGTTCAAAATTATCTCCAGAGTCGGATGAAATAGTGTCCTGGGGTAGGGGTGTGTCCCATCAGTGGAAGAATCCGCCGTGGAAAGTGATGGGACAGGACATTGTTTTAGGGATCTCGGCTTCTGCCACCTCTTCCAGTGTTCTTGCGTCAAGCACCAACAAAAACGCCCTCTGTGATTCACTGCTGATAACTGTGGACACGAGGACACCTGTTCCAGGTAAAAAGAGAGAGAACAACATTTATTCACTTGGCAACCTCAGTGCTAATCATCAAATAAGATTGATGTGCTTTCTTCGTAAAAATTCTATCTGACAGATTATTTTGCCACACATGATGTTGGATAATACTTTCACTACATTTACATAAATACAATAACTATACGCCTTGTAACCTTTCTTCAATTTCAAGATGTTTAAAGTAACATTCAAGGTACATTCGAAAACATAAATTATACACTACTACTCACTTTTCTTTTTTCTCCAAAAGAGGGATGCGCCTAACAGAGGCAAATTATAATGTCCCACTATCCATCCCCTCTTTCTCCATTAACCCCTCACTTCTTTTTGTACATAATCATGATTAATAGACTGGTATCAGTTCTCTTACCGTCGTCCTCGTTCACTGCGTCGGGCGCCTCCACGAAGATGGGTTCAGACGGGTAATGGTTCGGTCTGTGCCATGTCTTGCATGCTTTTGTTCTCATGTTGCATTTCACAATCTGTGACAAAACATAAACGAAAGGGAAGACAAAATTTAGGACCACCCTCAAAGAAAATTCACACACAGTAATATAAGTTGGAAATATATTGAATAAACCACACCATTCTCAATTGGTACTTCAGACAAATCTGATACAGGAACATAACATAATCTGTATTATCATTTCGTTTTTTCCCCTTTCGGACCACTCAATACATTCTTTGCTACAGAGAGGGTTCAGTTGTGTACAAGGTGATATTCTGATGTTCAGATGAAGTCACCTTCAAAATATACCGATCATCTTTTCACATTTTACAATCTAGTAGGAGATATGATCTAAGAGCTTTACACTTTCCTCTCACTTTGGGCTAGGCGCTCCCCGAAAATCTTCGCGGTTACCTCCCCGGAGTTATCAAGAGCCATCCTTGTTATCTGAAATGGTTGACATGATATGTCATTCCACCGCGACTCTTCCTCCAAACAATCGTTATTTTACAGTTTAAAAGGAAACTTTTCGAATAAAACCCACTTGCATTTACCCCATACAGGACCAAGGGCCACATAGATATAGCAAGTATTACGGTATTAAAATATATAATATCAAAGAGCATATTTTGGGGACAAAAGATGAAACCAGTCATGTTGTGTAGTAATATGTCTCGCCTTTGTAATTGTTTGCAAAGCAAACAAAAAAAAACCCGGATGAATTGATCACTACATCTTCTTATTAGCAACGGTTTAATCCATAATTTGCTCTTAAAATTAGCACAATTGTTCCTCTAAATTGTATTTTCTGGCGTTATTTCAATTTACAACGGAATGTACGTTTCGTTTTACGATATAAAACCTGATTTGTTGCCTATTTTGAAAGGCCAAGCAGTGTTCAATGGCGCCTTTAAGAAGGCCTTGGTCATTCATGACTTACCTCTAAGATTATGACAGATGCCCTGTCATCCTGATCCTAGTAAACAATCAGGGTGGGCTTTCAATGAAAAACGACGAACATGTCTAACGTAACTCTGTTCCACGTATTCAATGTTGCCAACACATTGGCTAACAGAGATCGAAAAGATCGACAAATCAGTAAAATTTGAAGAGACTTTGCACAAACACGTCTCCCAAAGGATTGCAGCTAAAGAAAACCGCGGTAAGCTATACAAATTTACGACCGCAATTTCCGACAAACTATGATACAAGCCCAAAGCCGCGTGAAATACGCGGACGATGCAACAATGTCGATGCGCTGCAGGGGATCAAATTGCGCTTAAATGCACCTGCATTTCAAAATAGATCAATTATTTCCCAGAGCAGTTGTGCTATCTAACCCTCTCCAGGCCAAAATGAAACAAAGAACGACAAAGAGAGAGAAGAAGCAAAAGAAAGGACGAAAGGATGAAGCATTGACAGAAACAAGCAAATCAACTAATCAAGAAATGTTACGGTCGACTTACGGTGTTCATGAAATCGCCTTTACACTTCCCCGAAGTCCCGTACGCGAAAGTGTACGGTCTGCCGTTGACCCTTTGGTTTATACTTGGCATATCGATTCCTGTGGAGAGCAAAGGAAGAAATCGTGTCAATGACATCCATGTCATCAACCTTAGGGAAGGTCTATCTATGGTGAAGTGACTAGATGTTGCCCTAAAGTTCCTACTTAAAAACACGCTACACGGACGTTGGAAAGCATTTCTTATTCGAGTAAAGTTGTTTTCGTTGAGAATCTAACAGGTGGAGGCAAGTTGCCCACCACTCCACTCCTGACTAGGAGAAGAAGGGTAGGGGTGGTAGGCGGGTTATCCCCGAATCACCCCCAGCCAGACTTGACGCTACCCCCATTTCATAGAACATCATGACAGCCTTGAAATGTTTAACGTGAAGGAGTGTTTAACTTGACGTTGAGTGAAAGGGGTGGGGGAGGGGGCCGGGGGTAGGCGGCACGCCACCCATTTTTCACACTGTTTATAACTGTATGGACCTTCACCGGATCAAGAAAGGGGGAAATCGTGAGTTTTATCTTGTTAAATAATCAGAGTAAACTGCAAAATCATGCTACCTCTGTGATTCATATTTTGTCTAGTTCTGACAACCTGTTCAGACCACACGTTAACCAGGGGTCTCTTCCCCTTCTCTCCCAATTCCCTTTACCCCCCCCCCCCCCCCCTCTCTGTCTCTCTCTCTCTGTCTCTCCCTCTCTCCTTTTCTCCCCTCTCTTACACTCTACGTGATCTATTTCCACCCCCTGCCCAGCTCCCCCCTCACTCACTCTCTCTCTCTCTCTCTCTCTCTCTCTCTCTCTCTCTCTCTCTTTCTCTCTCTATTTCACAAACTTTCCTCTCATTTTCTACCAGAATCAAAGAACTTGCTACGCGAATGGACAGATGGAGGACTCACCAATATCTGACGCCTCTTCATAGGTGAGTTCCACCGACCCGTCGGGGAGGAGTTGTGCCGATGCCGAGGTATAGTTAAGTGTGACCAGATTCGTACCGACGGGCGTGTTCTAAAACAGAACGCACAAACAAGAGAATAATGATTTTTAATTCATAATCCGTACAAAATTACACCTTATTGTTTGAAATTCGGCTCTTCTCCAACATCAAAGACTTGAAAGAGATGAGTAGAAAGAGGATGGGGTCCTCATGGCCTTGCTTGTTAGTTGTACCCTAGTAACCCCCGCCCCTTCCTCCCCTCAAATACCGCACATTCATCGTGGTATGCGGGTTAAAAAACAATCTATTGATTATCCAACGCGTGAGGGAGTCTATACTCGAATACTCGAAGGCGGTCTGAACCATGAATTTAGCGATTATAAACATAAAGGATCAACTGCAAGGGGTAATTGATTCCCTCAGCGGCATGGCATACTTATTATCCAATAAGGACCGGTTCTGCAATGCCTGAATTCCATCCTATAATTAAGGGCATTTTGGCGGTTGAGTATTGATTCGTCACTCTTATGTACATACACTTATCTTCTATGTAGGCTTATGTATGCCATACATGATGACCTATAGATTACACTTAAGTTGCACGCGAGAAAGGCGTAAAGTGATATCACGGATCATGAACCACTTTTCTTTCGTAAGTCGAAATACTTTGCACATGTTTATTCGAAGAAGTGTAGCTACCCTAGAAGTTTGAAAAGAAAAGAGTCTGTCACGCTCTTGTCTCGATCGATCAATCTGTCTGGTCTCGTTTGAACCTCCGTTATCATCTTCCAAAAAAAATAGCGTTCCCATGTGATTAGTCCAGACAGTGTCACGGAAGCATAATCGTTCCAGTAATTACAGATTTTTTGGATTGTTCCGGTAATCCCTAGGTATCCGACAAAACATCTAATCGATTGGCACTAGTCATTGATCACCAATTGGAATGCATCGATTGCGAAAGGCCCTCTGGCGAGTAAAGTGCTGTGAGAGGAAACACGAGACGAGTAATGAGAAGGAATACTATATAGATTCAGACGAAGATGACGGTCCGTGAAAACTCAGCCTTGCCTCTCAATCGAAAGGTATATACATGCTTTATTTCATTTGACCTCTATGATCAGCACACAATTGTCGTATACAATCCTGCACTATCAAACCAATGTCGAGAGTTCTATCCTGTAGTTTTTTTCATGAAAGCTATTTTTTATGTACATTAATGAAAACGGTCGACCCTACACAATGTCTTGATCGTGCCGTTTACTCAAACTCGATCGCAATTTTAAACAATTATCCAAGAATATAAAACTTCGCAACTTCCTTACTGTAATCTAATTACTCCTAAGCCCCTTGCGCCTAATGGTGACAAGTCACCTGGAAGTTGATAGTGTTACCACACCCTTCTATAGATTCCGGGCAGGGCGATCGATATCACCGGAAACACATTGGATATGGCATTGGAGCGTTGAATTGTCTGGTTCTACGCGATGTGGTTGGATATTGTCCTGTTCTCTTTAAGTTATCGTCTTCATTAATTATTCAATGCGTCTAATTCATTCCCATTGCTTTGCTTCCCGGAGAAGATCTCTAAACCGTTTCCGAATAACTTCAAAGAAAGATGGCACAAGGAATGTGTCCTAGGAAAGCTAAAACGTCCTAGACACGTCCTTGTAGATTGGTCTATCTTCATGGAGGCTCTTTGAGCTATGATTCGAGAAAGAAGACAACAGCGTTGCCAATGAACGATGTATAAAGAAGCTGAACTGGCTAACTGATCATTGCGCCACTGAATAGATGTGTTTATGCACGAGTATTAAGCATAGTTGTACAGAGCACGGTGTCTATGGCAGACATAGAGTTACACAAGTATGCCATTGAAGCGGGTGACGGAGCAGAATAAAACAGGGACGAAGGAGTGAATGAAGAGAAGAGGAAGAAGAATACAGAGTTAGTTAGGTAGGATAAGAAAGGGGGTAAGGAAAATAGACGGAGAAGAAGCCTTTCTAATGACGAAGATACGATAACAATAGGTGCTGATAGGGAACGAGAAAGAGTACAGGAATAAGAAGATACGATGCGTTTGACTAACCTCGTCTATCCTCAGAGGGATGACGTATCTCCTAACTTGCGTGATGGGAAAATGCCTCTTTCCATTCTGATCGCCGTGCCTTAGATAATCGAGGTAAAACTTCTTTAAGAGTTCGTCGTCGTCATACGAGCAGATATCATAGACCACGTGTCCGTCGTCCTCGTACGAGTTGATGACGTGCATGCCGAACAGCGGACCGGCGTGGTATCTCCTGTTCATGATCTCGCCCGTCTGCTTGTCGACTAGGTGAAAGAGCGTCGAGCCGTCGTGGTCAAACTCGAAGCATGATGACACGGGTTTCCCCAACATCTGGGACGCGGCGAGCTTGGCGACGTTGATGTAAAGCGTCTGTTCGGAGAACACGATGTAGTTATCGGTCATGCCGAAGCTGTGAAAGTACGAGGGTTTCAGTGGGTTCCTGGCGCGAATGCTACACAGAAGCTTTGCGGACATTGCCGGACTGCTACTGTCGGTGGAAGAACTTGTCATCTCCGATGAGACCGATGAAGATTCTGTAAAAAAAGATAACGCAATACGGAATGTTTTGTAGATGTATTCAAGTCTGAAATAAGAAAACATGCGGTCAAAGCAATCATGACCATGATGACAAAAATATTCAGAATGTTCCGCTATGAAAAATAGAGTTGTACAATCATTGATAATTGGAGTTGAAAACTATCAATGCCCTTTCCATTACATCATTTAAGTACCTGTTACTGTAGTTGTGCATACAGGCTTTCTACTTGAATCATTACTCGTCATGAAAACCAGGCTTATGCTTACTGGTCAGCTGGTTTGAAGAGATAAGTCATAATGATCTGTCTCTCTTTCAATTGACATCGCGTCGTCATTCACAATTGAAGGGAGACAGTTCAAAAATGTTGTTTTTCTTAATCATCGTATCGACGAGACAGTGTGGGCGACGCTGTAGCCAGCCATATGACACGTGCACATATCGGGGTCTTAAAATAATCGGACACATTATATCGTCATCAGTAATCATCCTCATTCGGGACGCCATATCGGCTTGATTACGTAACAACAAGCCCTACACATGTTGACGAGCGTTGCGTTTCCTGCCCCTGGGATATGTTAATAGGTCACACACGTGGCTGACGGTCAGATTATGGAGGAGGGGGTTGGGGATGAGGCGATGATTGGAAGGGGGTATTCCCATCCTAGCTACTTGGCCCCCTGGCGTGCCTGGTAGGGTATCAGCTGAAGCATTGGTCATCACCGAAACTACTTCAGGAAGGGGGTTCCCCCGACATGAGGTAGGAGTGCTTCCTGCTCCTCTCGCCCACTCAATTGAGGCCCTGGATAGCTCGGGAGAGATAGCGACTAATTCCTGAAGGGCAGTCACCATCCGATTTCAGGATAACCATATTTTGTAATCAATCGAATAAGACCGTTTGTTTGATAGGATGTAAAACAATGATAGAGGGAAAGACAACGGTAGAACAGGTGTTTACGTTTTATATCATGTTATCTGCCAACTTCCTCCTACGCAAAATTCATGGGAGCCCTACCCATTCGATAGTACTCACAACAATCAACGTCCTGCAACGAGTTTTCTCCAAGTACAGATCAAAATTACAGATATTATGAAGAGCACTCACTTTAATAATTTACACAATATTATGTCATGCCCACAGACACCTTGTTGAAAAGAAACAGTGTAAAAAGCAAGGCGTTTGTTCAAGAAGTGAAATGAAGATTGTAACAGACACGAAGTACAGCATGTACGTGTAAGGTACTAATAATATTGCTGGTTGGAAGGTCTATTTTAGGGTGAGAAGATGATAGAGGTTAAGTGGATAGAGAATCGCTTTATGGACGACATGCCGTTATCGTGGGCCTCACGCTACCTTTCGTTTGTCTTTAAGGTATACTAAGATCACAGGTGTAAGGATAGAACTGTCCAAGATACGACTTTCCATTTGGATTTCGTTGAATCCTGAAGCTTATTTCGCAGCAGTTTAGTGATTTAACATCCTTTCCAAAAAGAGTCAGTATGCCAAAAAAAAAAAAAAAACATACTCCCCCCCCCCCCCCATCCTTTAGTGAAACAACAGTGGAATAGACAGTATTGATACACACCGAGCTACATCTCGAACTAAAAATGAAACTCTGAAAAGGAGATGTTGATATTTGTGTAATGATATCGTGCTGTTTTACGGACTAGGTCTGAGCATCGGTTTCCTCTCTTTCGTTTCTCAAGGAACCCAGGAAGTGTGGGCAGCAGCCTTACCTTTGTGAGATTTGGGAAAGAACTTGATGATGTTGTAGAAGCAGCCAGTGAGGTAGGAAGTCCCCATGTTGTAAGAGCAGCCGTCTCGGTCGGTCTGGGCGTGGGCGGAGGCAGTCATCATACCGAACGTCTTGAGCAGGTCGATCTGTGGTGAGCATGGGCATAGGGGTGACGAAGGGAGCACGTGTCATGGTGAGTTGGGTTTGTAATAACATTAGGCAAAAACACGCGGGAACCACAAATTCTCCTAGCATGGCGTCTGCCTCTCATTGTGGGTTATTGTTCTCAAATCACTAAATAGTTTGTTTCATCTTGAGGATCACATTCAGAAATGTATTGCCAGTACACGAAGTTACATACGGCAGAAGTGCATTGTGTGTCAAGTTACTATACGAAAACGTGAAAGTTGATTCAAATAATCATCCAAATAGCAACCATCTGAATATCTGTATATTTCTGGCTGTAAATAATGCTTGGAGGGATCTAAAAGCCACATGGAATTTGCAGTTCCATAAAACATTCTCAGTGTCACACGTAGCTTGAAGGAGCAGATAAATCAATTACAACTACGTGCCGCACTTAAACCCAGAGGAAATGGGGAGTGTGCAAGATTGGGTATAACGAGATCATTTAACAAGATTAGTGAACATGCTGATACCATTTTCATTCAAGAGGAAAGGTTCAATCCCGCTAAATCGTGCTTCATTTTCTAATTATAAGTCGGACCACATTTTGCCGGTGGTTCAAATGTGAACGAACGGCCACGTCACAGCGCCACCTACCGTCTGGTCTTCTGTACTGAGGTCTTTGAGGTTGATCTTTCTTGGTGTGTGAGTCTCCGTTGCTGAGTAGACCTCGTCTCCTAGTTGATACACGTTTATTAAATTATTGTCTGTAACATTAAGCGGTAGAAAATGCGTCGCGAACCGTTCGAGGACGTTTTTGCACGGGTCGGGGACCCCGACGGTGCCAAACTCCGATAAGATGATCTTGTTGTACTTCATGGCTTTCTTGTACGCGTTGCTCCGCAGGAACCGGTTCTGGTAGGTGACCTTACCGCTCCTGATGGCGAATTTGTGCATGAGCGCGAGCCCGTCAAACCAATGCTTGTACTCGGTAGCTCCGACCTCGAACAGACCAGGTCCTATGCGGACGAGAGATCCGACGAGCCAGCTCGGGAGCGTACCTAGATGCATGAATGGAAACATAGAGAAAAGAAGCGATAAGCAACTGGTTTGAATGAATGCATCCTGGGAGTAGATGTGGGATAGGTATAATATGGAATGAGCATTAAGTGTCATACCTAAATATAATGATACTCCCCATATTTCCCCTGGTAAGAGATGGGCAAAGTACAGAGATGACAAATCAGCAATTAGCGAAATCGAATGAGCAATTGTACTCTACTTTCGAATTTCACTATCGTCAATGCACCCAAATTCAGATGGCTTTCTTGCAATCGTCATATCCGTCGTACATGCCATTGTCGTCGCCTTTGATATCATTGCTTTAAGGGAAAGGGGCCTTCTTTGGCTGCATCATCATTTGAAAGTAGATCAGGGCGACGTTACTTACAAGTTCATTATCAAACAAGGGATATCGGGATTACTTGAAGACCTTGTTCCTAAACTGAGCTAATAATGTTTGAGTTAGTCGCATCTTTACCAGTTTTATCATTCTGAAAACGAGTCCAGGATGAATGAATTAGCCAGCCGCAATCAAATTAGTAGGAAGAGTAATGCATGTCGTTATCTCACCTAAAGGGTGTTTTTGAGGAGTAGCACGAATAGATGGATGCATTTCACTTTCATGAAGTGTAGGGTGTAGCGTTGTTTTTCATACATCATGAATCATCAAGAGAGTACGAGCACATAAACATTTTCCCTAAATATGTATCGATAATCATAGATCTTGACCTCCTAAAATCAAGCCCAAACACGTTCAATGTAATGATGGATAACAACCCAAACGTTCTGGATTTGTTTGTCTATAGATTCACCCATCTGCCTTTTGTTTTACGCACAGGCTCGCAGGCATGGAGGAGGAAGGGCCATAAGCTGTGAAGTTAAACTTGTACTTCTCAGTTGCCGAATTATTTTCATGCAGGTGAAACTATTTTGTTGTGAACCATTTAAGGTCCCCTCTGACCTGAACGCGGGTCCCTCGCCGCGGAGGCCTCAGTGAAGCGACTCGTTCCTCTTTGAAAGTCGGATCGGGGCGTATTTGCTCATTATCTGCTCGGCGCAGGGGACTCTTCGCAGTCAAGGCTAACAAGCGTTTAATAATAGACAGGAATGAGGGTCTGGACCCACAGCGTAGGTCTATTGTCAAGGTTAGTCCGAGACCAGACAGACTTTAACCAACTTTTTCCATAATCGAAAACACATTGACATATCGGAACAGTGTGGTTACATAGGTATATATACACGGACCTCAAGCAAAGGAGTCTGTCTTGGGGGGGAAGTGCAATGGATAGCTTGGATGGAAATGACGATTTCTTCCCGACCAGAGAGAAAAGAAGAATCATCCGAATTGTCTGCATCCTACACCTGCTGTTTTCCGCTTTGCCCAGACTGCATTATGATGCAGTGACTACAGCAGTGGCACCACTAATCCGTGTCTATTATCTATGTCGCCTAACGAGATTATCCGACAGGCGTAAGGCTCCCACTTAGCAGACGGCTGAAGGCCTTATATTTTCTGCCTTACCTCTCACATCTAAAACTGATTTCTCTCAAGTCAAGTAAGTGGATAAGAGAGAAGGGATACACCATTTGACTCGCCACAAGTTGCGATCTTCACGTTTGTGGTCACGGTGTTTCATATTAGTCATCTTACAGCACCTGATTGTTTTGTCAGTAATAATCCCACAAAATTCACAGCTCGCTCGGTATTAGAATTTAAAATGGGAAAATGGTGAGTACGTTTTCTCACGTGGGAGGTCCCGCGTGACTACATAAGGGTGTCCGTACTCAACAACTTTCTAAAATTAAAACATTCTAACCTATAAATATAAGTGAAGCGTGCTAACATTGACATTATTAAAGCTAATCAATGAATTTACGCGTTAATATTCGCGATGCAACATCACAATACCATGTCTCTGAAAGGAGCCGTGAGTGGAGTTTCCATCTGCAGCTGATCATTAAGTACAGAAAGTGACAATTAAATTGTGGTTGGCGAAGTCTAATTACCAGGCAGTTGGACATTTCTAATCTTAAGATGGACATTTCGAATCTTACTCTAGTTATCTACTCTAGTACTATGAAAGCACTTCTTCGTTTCCTCGATTCGTCCGAGCTAGAGAAGGACTAAAGAACAAGACGGCGTCTTCAGACAGACTTCATTCATCGGGATTTTTTTATTGGAAATACCCAAACAGTCTGAACATCAGGCTATGTCGAGTGAGACGCATTCAAGAAAATGGACCACTCACGAGGTTGGAAGGAAATTCATAATCATTCTCATCGGGCAAACAGCTCGGAAAATCGGCTCAAATTGTTCGTTTCGGATAGCGACGCACCTGGAATCTATTAAGAAAGTAGGGCAACTACATGCCCTAAGACAATTCCCCCACCTCCTAACGCAAAACATAACAGGGACAAAACAAAAAGGCAGGCGAACGCCAGCCGCCCTCTACGTCTATCGTAACTTTGACTTGTCTGAAGTATCTCAAATAATCCCACTTTGCTGCTTTGTTTCTATTTCGGTTTTACACAATGGAAAATTCATGTAATATATGACATTGTAGCTGAAAGTTAACTCGAACTAACATGATTAAGGAAGCACGTGGTTCGGAGAGGGAGGGACATGCAAGATCGGGTGCACGTGGGAAAGACCGCGAAGACCATGGTTAGCTGTCACGCTAGCAAAGATGAGGCATTAAAAAAGGGACTTAGTACTTTCCGTGGTTTCTGCTTGTGACAGACTCCTTCAGAGGCGAATCTTGCCAAGCCGCAAACTCAGCTCAAAATCAAAGAGGGGTCTTTTTAAAGTAATCAGGGTATTACATGTGAGTAATACAGTAATTAGTATGACGGAGATGTGCACGTGGAAGGCTGCTTAGTACAAACCAAAAGAGAGCAAATGTTCAGATAAGGAAAGTGACAAAAATCACTCTTGTTTCCACGTCATCGCGGTATGAATGCTAGTACTTATTAACATGTTACCGCTGCTTAATGCTAATAAAGTTTTTATTACAGAACATCTATAAACAATCACCCAGTGTGATATTCAGTAGTTACCAAAAAGTAATGTCAAGAAAACTGCCTCGGCTTATTGTTTGGGAAGGAAGGGAAGAGCGTTAAACGAGAAATCTCAATGTCACGTTTCCTTTCTTTTCTTTCTTTCTTCTTTTTCTTTGTGGGTACCGTGCTTGTGGTTACCTCAGCGGTTGTGTAGGGACGCGGGGCTGCTGGAAAGCAGACGACCACTTGCCAGGGTTCTTCGATAACACAAGACGAACTGAAGTCGGATTGATTCCCAAGCTAATTCCTACACCGCGAACGCATAGAGCTAGAAGGAACTATTCCATTTAGATCGCGGTGTGCGCGCGGCTGTGCGTCTGCAAATAATTGATAGCAATTGCACCTAATTGGAATCTGAGACGTGGAGGGCAGAACGCTTGTTACTCTAAATATTATGCCAGAATCGGAATAGACATGATAGATTCAGACGAGATTAAAAACGGCGAGTATTTACAGCAAAACAATCTATATTGAACGTCAGTACGTAGTATGTTTTCGCACCGCTATAGAAAATTATTCCTTGCGCGCGCATATATTCTGACATCATCGGATTTACATAGAAGGTCGATCTCTATTAGTACTACGCCCTTTCCTTTGTCTATTTATAAAATCACTGTTTACTGTTTTGTCTTAAAAGCGGGATGTTAGGGTCTTAAACCTGTCTGGTACACTCATCATTTAATAAGGAAATTATTTCAGGTAATGGGGCACATGTTCGATCATATTCGTAACAAGGTCACGCTAGATTTCATCAGTCGACTTGACCTTTCGCGATTCGAGAGTCCTAATCCACCATACCTTGTTAAAACCGACTCCATCAACGAACAATTTCCGTATTTAGCCGTTCTCGTGCGCCGTGATCGACTTTACCGCCAGTGCGAAAGCTTTCAACTTCACCGCAAAATATCAAGAATTTGCCTCTCTTTTTTCGCCCTGGCGCTAATGAATGCCTCTGTGTTTGTTTTCTAGGTCATTGCTTTATTCGACCACACGGCTCCGCTGGGGAAAAGGTAATTCAAGAAATTATGATTGATCTGGTCGGCTCTTCGGGTCACTTCGCCGGACGAATAGTGTGGCAGAGGAAGTCCGAATTAATTGCTTCGGGCGTTCGGGACATTTCGGTCACCACTCGGATATCACGAGAGCCCGAAGTGTTTAAACAGGTAAAAAGGGATGAAAACACGTCGAAGATTTTCGTCATTTTTCGTCAGACTTGGCCCTGAGCGGTCAATGTTACGTTACAAGGATGCATTCGTCATTAGACACAAACAGGCCATGCATAACCGCAACACTAATCCGTTAACCACAACACCGTTAGAATCTTTCTGACCGTTAAACTGTGCTTTTAGTGGAATACAAAGCTGAATCGGGTTGTTTTTGTTTACGGTGCAAACCACAGACACAGCTTTTCATTCATCTACATACTTAGAGGTTTAGTATTGTTCTCCGTGTCTGGTCCTTGGCTTTCCTACCAGACCATTTTTTCTTTGAGGTGACCACGTGACCACTAACGAAAATCCCAGGGTGATCCATAACGAGCCGGACCTTTTCGCTTGTCCCGCTACGTGCCATCCAACACAGGTATAACTATTCACTTCCTTACCACAGAGGAATCGGTGAATCCCTATCCTTGATACATTTTTGAAGTCCGCATTAAGTAATTGTGCAGCCGCTGTGAGCAATAAATGGACCATTAAGTTAACACGATTAAGATGGTTAATGAACACAAAATATTACAAACTGGAGTAAAGGAGTTTGAACTCTCTTTGGGGCAGAAAGGAGGTTAATAGATCATATTGAAGCCCCAGTTGCAGCGTTTTCGCTCCCCTAAAACGTTGGAGTCAATTTTTGTGATCGTGCTCTTATGTCTACTTTAACCAGAGCCGAGGGGCATCGTATACCACATAGGTACATCTTTCGTTCATAACCTGGTTGAAACCAGCTTGTCCTTATCAGGCGCCGTACTACTACTAGTCATCAAACTTGCAAACGTGTGATGTCATATTATCGCTACCAAAATCCAGATGGCTCGATAGGGTTTTGTTATAATCTAATCAGTTCATTCTGGTAACTATCTCCTGGCGTGTAGGTCATTGGAAAGCGATTGACTTCCAACACTCAATTATAATTGCAAGGACAGTTCGAGTGGTGTTGGTGTAAGCGAGACAACATGAAAGTAAGTAGGTGGGACGTGTTGACGGTATGCAAATAGAGGGAGAAAGTTCCCAATGAGGAGTACGCCTACCTCAAAATCCAAGTCTGGATTATCCTTTCGCCCAGGCTGTTAGGGATTATCAATCTAAAAGTACAATATGCGATAAACGGGTCTAACCGCAGTAGACTAATCATTCTCCGTTTCATCTCCGAGACAGACGGAGATAAGAGGAGAAAGGAAGAGTGGTTAGTCTTGTGATTACTAGACTCTATTGTCAAGTTTGAATTAGAAATGTCGAAGAACCTGAAAAAGAGGCAAAGTCTGGGTGAGCGTATGACAAGGACAGGGTGCTAGAGAAGACGTGGGTGGGGTGATGGACCCAAATGTGAAGTAAGCGTGTCGAAGAAAAAGTACATTCCCTGTCCTCTCCACCAGTCTTCAAGCAGCGTAACATGCAAAGGAAATGCACGTACGACCACGGATGTTGTATAACCTCCACGATGATCCAATATGCTTTCATCGTATCAGTCACTCACACCTATATGATTTTGCACAATAATTTGCTTCACCCACTCTCCGAAGATTCAGCTTCATGTTACCATCCCTCCCCCATCCCTACCTCCCCTCTCTTGACGAGTGCAACTGATCACCTCTATGAAAGAATAGACTCGGTCTAGTACAACGACAGTGATCAGATGCCACTCTGACTTTTACGATCGTGCATCCATGGCAGCAAAGTCCCCAACAGCGTGTCTGCCATGATCAGACTACAATCGTAGCCGTATCACAACTCTTAACATTTTCTACAGCGCAGACATACAATGTAGTCTTAACATTCAGACTGTGTGTAAAACTGAGAGTGGGTTAGCGGCTGCTCACTTCTAGTACAGCCAGATCATTTACACCTTTTGGTAACCCCAGTATCGTGAATGAGCTCCTCCCGGCGCTATAAACATGATAAAAAGAGGATGCTGGCCAGAGCTATCCACTTGCAGCCCTCAGACACTGACAAAACATACCCCTGCTCAAATATCCCTCGCGTTTGACATTCCCATTCCGTGCATGGACCACACGTAAGTCCTCAGTCGTATACCCATTTAGAACCGTTAAGCCCCCGTCACAAAGCGATCTCATTACCTAATTCCCAGGGATTTGCACCTCGGATCTAAATCTAGGGTAAGGGATTAACGCACCAGGCCTGGATGCATATGCATGACATAATTACATTGACACTGGAATCGTCATCGGTGAACGGATTACACGACATTGTTCTCATGTCTTTCCCGAGCGGTGTAGTTACTTATTTTCTTTTAAATGGGGCTTCCTCGTGCTTATCCTGCTTCCTCAAATTGGCAACTCCCGGATCATTATGTCTTTCACCTGCTGGGGTTTTAAATTTAGAGTCTGTCACTTGTCTTCATTGTCATGTGTACAATCCAAAACAACCACAAAACATGGATTGCTCTTTATTTTAGGTCACGGTGTAGTATAACATAAATGACTCAAACACGGTGACTAATCATGTATTGATATAACCAATCTTAACAGTTTTATTCAATTTCAGTGCTGATATTCATTTTTGCTCCTTTTGAAATGAAATTATAATTCCAAAGACACATGTGTCGAGTCAGTGGACGTATTGAAAGATGCCTGAAAGGAAAAGTTCGTTCACATCGTTCTCTTATTGTGACGTCACCCATCATCTCTCGAAAACGAAAACGTGTACAGGAGAAAGGGGGGGGGGGGGGGGCTGCCAGCGTAGAAATTGGGGAGCTGGAGGATACCATAGCTAACCGCAAGATATATTCCTTGATGCACGCTCGTCTCTTTCCGTCAATCCATTGGCGTGGGAATTGTTGTCTACTCTCGTTTACACACAAGCCGAGGAGATGTTGAGTAGAGTCAGGGAAAAATAACATTTCAAATTGAATGTGGAGATGCCGTGAAGGAGGAGAAGAAGGGATGGGGGGGGGGGGGGGGTTGTTGCCTGTTCGGATGAAAATAAGGAATAAAACGCCTCGTTGTATACGGGCAAAACCGCAGAAACCAGAAAAGCCAACATCGGTGGTTTTACGATAGCCATTAGGGTGTCCGCGGTTCGGTTCGTGGAGGGAAGAAGGTAGTCAGTGTGGTCCGAGAACTTACGGCACTTGGCCCAAGTAACATGAATGAATACATCCGATTTGGCCCAATAACCAAGAAACAACCAAAAGCAATGTGTTATTTCACCACAGTTGATGTAGTTGCTTGGAAAGACGGAACGGAAATGCGAGAAACCCATCAGATAGAAGATTTAAGACGAAGAACAAGATGTACTTTATTACAAACAAAGAGTATAGGAGATATGTAACAGCGCTTTAGTCATGCTCCATGTTGACTCGAGCGAGATTCAACGTCAAGAATAAGGTTTGGGTTTCACATGTGAACAGGTAATCTGGCAAGCCCGCGGAATGCAAACGAGCGGAAATTTTCCATAATTTGCCAAGATGCTTTGTTGTTGATTCTTGAGGAGTGCGTGCATGTTGTAGTAGGAGGTAGTAGGAGGAAAACACATTTGATTCCATCGATTCACTAGATCTTCGTCAAACAAGACAGGATCTGTGACACAATAACCCCAGCAAGCTGGTTAAACCGTACTATAAACTATGGAGATGTTTCATTGCAATATCTACGAAAGTCCATTTACACCCGACCAAACTGTTTATACAAGCACGAACGGTTTTCCACATAAATGTAACCGGAGCATGTACAATTGTGTTCTTCTTTCTAAGACACTCGCCCTAAAAAACAAAGAAACTTTGTCACACGAAATGGCTAAAATGACGCGGAAACACTGCTGCCTCTATACTACTTGTTTCAATAGCTTTCATTTCAGCAAACAGAAATATTATACATGTATACAGAGGCCACTTGGAATTTGATTACTCATTTAAACATTCTACGACTGGGACGACTCTGTAACCAGTGTAACAGACCGGATGCTGCTGTATGTTGGATATGATATATCTGTATAACTGGCGTAAATATATATGCACAGTAGATCAGAAAGGTTAAACTAGAAAGATGGAAGACAGGAACACAGAAGCCACTTCAGTCATGTCAGTCGGCGTTTCGCCCAGCTCACCGCAAAGGCATCAAGTCATAGCTGTCTCCAAGAAGAAGCAGGAGATGAAGAAGAAGCATCAGAATTGTTCACATTATTAATGAGTCACGTGTATGACTCAGGTGCAGACAGGCTCGGAGAGAGACGAGAGTCTCGGGCTGAAATGCGGCCGATGGGCGCTGAGAAGGAAGGGGGCAAGACGAAAACGAAAGTCGGACGCGGCATTAGCAATAGTCCAGTGGACAAAGAACTTTTCAGCCTCCATGTGTGTGCGTGTGTTATGCATAATATGACGTGTATTATTAAGATTAAGACAAAAAACATACTTTAATTCAAGATTTGCCTTGCTTCGTCAACCATTATGATGACGAATCGGGAAGGGTTTGAGATTGTACAGTTGCAAATGACGTCGCACGTGCACGTCTGTGAGTAGCCGGCTTTTAACCATCTCAGTACCAAACAATGCTAGTCACGTGTCAATTGTAACGCAATGTGTTGTATATGGGGCTGAGAGGCTTAAAGGTGATTAACTTCCCTTTGGGGAGGGTTTGTGATATAGAACAAGCGCTTGACATCGCTTTCCTAACGAGGCTTAGCAGCGCCTTGTCAGAACCCTGGTCGTGTTACAACGCCTGCAGTATGATTAAGCTCAGACCTAGATGATAAAAATAGTGCGTTGATTCATGAGGAAGATGAGTTGGTGTCTGTAGTTTGTGTATGCGTGTGTGCGTGCGTGCGTGTGTGTGTGTGTGTGTGTGTGTGCGTGTGTGCGTGATGAGCTGATGATAGTCCAACCAGACATAGTAAATGGCAGATCCATTTTCCGCCTGACTTCGTGAGACCCGTCTCAGTCACAGTGTTCTCGATCCAAGACAGTGCTTCGGAAGATTGACACGTTGAATATCTATCACGACCATCCGTACCCATTCCTGGACCATACACGCCAGGTATAATTACTACAGCGAACCTATCTTAGAACTTTACTCTGCCACATTAAGTGACATTCCTCATTAAGTCGGCCGCATGCAAAAAAAAAAGAAGAAGAAAACGGCCAACCCCAGCTCTTAGATTGCCACAATTAACCATCAAGACAAAACGTCTGGAAAACTTGGGAAATTTGTCCTAAAATAGAAACGGGAGAGGCCACCGAAGTGGATAAAAACTACGAAAACAGACAGATGGAAACGTCCCGTGTGTAAAAGGCAGGACCCGCTTATAGACATGGGTGTACTATCAATAAACGGTTTGAACATTAACGCAGATGTTTGGGCTCCTATACTCAGACGGTCATGACGATGCAAAGCAGCAGGAACACATTACTCAGCCGTGATTTTCAGGTAACTTTCAGAGGACGAGCTGCCGATGAGATCTAGGGCAGCCGCTGCTTGTCCCTCTATTCATCAAGATGAACAATCTGCCGCTGGTATCAATCGATAACAATGCACTCAAACTCGCTTATCAGATAACGACGAATTCAAAATCCACTTTTGTTCAAATTCAGAACTCCAGGTGAGTAACTATACTGGTATAGTCGTGTGTAAAGGAACTCAGTCACCTCCTGTCAAAGTCATCGGCGGCTAAGAGTAGAGCCCGGGTTCGCCAGGTTTGTGGGTTAATTAACGGCTTTCAACACATCTTTTTCAACGCGTTGGATATTGCAATTCAATATCACTATTCCAGGTACACGGCACTGGGAACGGACGCTGTGGCTTTCGCGTCAAGTTGAAGAGTAGTAGCCTATAGTATACACAGGTACTTCTAACGTATCTGCAGGTAAAACATGTTACATAGCATGCAAATAGCTTTTGTCTGCATTTTGATATCCCAAAGTTATGCATGATATATAAAATAATATTCCCTTCGAACCAAATTACTGCGCTATGCATGGTAATGAGGTAAAGACGTACGTATCAAAATACAAACAGGGAGGTAGCAGGGTTTACATTAGAACATTTTTTCCTTTCTTCACGAAAATGGGCCTGATTTTTTTTTCTGGTAGATAAAAGTATAGCAAGGGGGGTAAGGGGGTAATTATAAAATATATAGAATTGCAGCGTACTGAACTAAGCAAACATACACGCTCCCCAAAATGTGAATAAAACTACGTTGATTTGGTCGGCTGTTTCGTTCTGAACAGCCTTGACACAGGGAGACCCCCCAGCACTTCCCGCCCTTTTCTTCTTACACGGGGGATGCATGGATCGCCAGCTCGAGAGGGACTTGAAAGGAAAGTCGGTAGATGGGAGATGACACCCTGGTCTGCCAGGACGGAGAGGAGATGAAGAATGGGGCTATGCATGTCATATTGTATTTGTGTTGTCAGGGACGCGTATACATGGATCTCGTCCAGTAAAAACCGCAAACGCGCCAAGCATTTCGACTTCTTTTATCTCCCCCCCCCCCCCCCCCCGCCACCTCTCTCGCTCTCTTGTGCGGTGGCTAGCTTTATTCAGCAAACGTTCAGAGAGGTATTCCCTATTACTTTTGTTTCTTTGTGCTGCTCCACTGTTGAAATGCAGAAATGTAAAGCTCTTGACAATCTGACATATCAAAGGGACATGGGTATAGTAGATACAGCCGATTTAGTCGCTGTATGCAAGGAATATCGCCATGAATTGGTACCGGCAAACCGCCACCTCGAGTTCCTTCGAATTCGACCGATATTTCTCTGGTAACATTAAGCGTGAGCCCCCGTTTTTTGTTGAGATTGGACTCGACAAGGGTTCATTGGTTGGCTTGAAGATGCCGCTTCAGACAAGCAGGTAGTATATATTATAAAAAAAGGAGGTATTTGGGACACAATTTAACGGTTTTGTCTCGACTTAGGCTGACCTTTTTCTCCTGGTGTGTCGCGTCCTCGGATAGAAAAAATAATGGATATTGCGTGCATTCCGTGGAGGGGATATGGCACAAACTCCTGAGTTCGGTTCAGCACAGACACAGTCGTGGAATTTGGGGCGCAATTTAACGGTCCCGTCTCGATTTATACAGCCAAACCTCCCGAGACCTGATAAAAGAGAAGAAAGTCGCGCCTACGGGTCAGACCACAAAGGTTGAATTTCAACAACTTGCGATTGTCTTTTTGCACTCTCGCCTTTTTTCCCCGGCATGTTAGTGAAAAGACAGAATTCGGAAAAAAGGGGGGAATAATTTTCTAGGAGGAAAAAGAGAGCGGAAAGAGGAAAAGAGAGGGAGAGAGAGAGAGAGAGAGACTGTGAGACGGGGCACTGAACATATAATCATATGGCTTCTCGCATAGCGCAAGGGACAGTTATTTTATATAGATGGAAAAGAACCCCTGGGTTTTATATATACCACCTCTAGGCAGAATTTATTCAACCTGGGCATGATTGCCGATGATTTAGTTACCTGATGTGCTTGTAGGGTGGTTTTTATGCTCAAAGCTAGACAATGAGAGAAAGCGAGAGAGAGAGAAATAGAGAGAGTAAGGGGGGGGGGGGGTGGTCGTTGTCGGATGCAGACATATGGGTTTTGCAGAGCCAGACAGCAGTCCAGACACCCCCCCCCCCCCCCCCACCCAGCCCCTGTCCCCTACCCCGTTCGCCCTACTCCACCCCGGCAGGGTCTGCGACTCTTATCTGTCATGCCAACAAGTTCCAGGGACCACACGCCGTAATTGGTGGGCTACGTCGTTTGATCAAGTCATTTAACCACTTTACAAAAGCTCAGCGATCTTGGCGATCAGTCATCAATCCGCGCGTCGCCTAAACAAAAATCAACCAACAAGAACACATCACAATATGTGATACTTCATAAGTCATTCATAGAACATGTATCTGTCACGATAACAAAAAGAGAACAATTGCGTGTGCTATTGGTCAACCTTCATGACCATTCGACGCAAATGGAAATAACTTTAAAAGGTCCGAAGTACGGAGCCGGGAATAGCAAGCGAGTTTTGGTGACAATAGCGGTATACCGACTGAAAGACCAACCTGTCGTTTGTTTTAGGCGTTAAAGTGAGCATAATGGGCGATAATCTGGTTAGCGCGTTGAATTGTATTCGAGCATCGTTACCGTGGTTACTGGATTAGTCGATAAGCGCGCGCGATAATTAGGAACTGAAAGGGGAAGGCCGTTAAGGGTGGTGGGGGTGACCAGTAGGGGTGGGGGGGGGGGGGCAGTAGGGGTAATACATATCTCGAATCCCAGCTGATTACTTCTCTAGTCACTCATGTGGTGACCTGGATACCCAGGGAAGCTAGGCAGAGAGCTGTGACCATGTGTCCAGCCAGCCAGACGCGATCTCCTTGTGAATGTACGGAAATCGGCCTGCTCACACGAGCAGCAGCATGCAGGCCAGGCGCACTGCTGGTCCGTACACCTCACGGCAGGAAGTTTTCTCGACCCAAGTTCGACTGAGGCCGATCAATGGTATCAAGCGATCTCCACGTTTTTGCTCCTCCTCTTGTAAAGCGATCATTTTCAGATCAAGTCCTATAAAGATGCTTTAACTTGTCCTGTCATAGAAACCACGTCCCAGTCTACTCAGAAAGCTGGGCTTGTTCTCGACACCTTTGGCATTTGCACGTGAAAAGTAATAATAACGTATACCAAGATGAAAAGGCGTATAAATTTAGCTCAATATAATTGATAATCGGTAGAAACAAGTGTATGTTTTGTAATTTCATGCACAGGTGCAACCCTATACTCATGACAAGTGAAGTTGTACTTCAAATTATGATTTCTTGCCAAAAAATTGAGGCGAGGTTTCTGCTTAACGTGTTACGTGCACGCCGAACATATTTATCCGTTTGAAATCTCGAGATTACCATCACGGAAGACTGAATAATGGGAGACAGCTTATATTTCTAAATCAGGCTCAATCCGAAAACCCTTCCTGTTTGCTTTTATTTTCATGCCTAATGGTTATATTCACCCTTATTCGGCTATAGTTCAGTAACCTTGAAATACCATGTCATGCCCGTTGCACGGGGGTCCAGAACTGAGTTTTCACAATTCGCATGCTAAAGATTCAGAGGGGGTAACATAGGAAACAAAGATGGATGAATCGATAATTTACAAATATAGAGAGGGTGAGAATGCCAAATTGAGAACATTCATTCCTTCATGTTGTATTCTGAGAGGGGACAGGGATGTAGGCAGGTATAAGAAGGGGTTTTGTGGAATAACCCGGACTGAACTTCCAAATCCCCCTTTCCAATGACATCTTATCCAGATCTGCCGATGATGTAGCTCCCGAAATAAATACCATTGCTAATTCTTCATAAAATGCTCTCCACGATACCTCGACCACTCCCCGCTTCATACAGCATACCTCCCGATAAAAAAAATATGCAATTTTGACTGATAAAATATTCACTGGGTTTTGGGGTGCGGCTGAATGATCATGAGCCACAACTAACTGTCAAGTTACATCAGTTCAGAATGGAATATCATCGACAAGTGACGTCACTGATTCCATCACCCCGTTGGATCAGCCCCCCCCCCCCCCTTCTCTTTCTCTCCCTTCCCTCTTTCACCCACGTCTCCCTCTTTGGCCTGGCCTCGAAGCTGTGGGACATTTCCGATTCAAATTCACAAACAGAGTCTAGAACTCAAAGACTAGTAACTTGATCATTCTCCTCCTTTTTTCACTCGGTCCCAGCCGGATGATGAAGTCGCGAAGGGTTAGTCTACCGCATCCAGACTTCTTTATTGAATAGTTTGGTCTATAAATGCAGGACAGCATGGACACCAGGCTAGCTCTCGTACTAACTATCCAGTTTCGTGTTTGTCGTCTTCGCCGTATGACAGGGTAGGGAGGACCCAGGGAGTAGCGAAGAGCAGCAGAGAACGGCAGCGACCTGTCAAGACGCATCATCTCTGATCTAGTTAACAAGTTATTCTCCTCGTGATGTGCATGATCGTAACCGTCGCCCTGAAAAAAAAAACATTTAGGTGACGGACTACTCAAAGCCTCATGTCTCATGCTCAACAGGCTAAACCCCCTCTTGAGGGTCCCTCCTTGGCGCTGAGGGCAGCCGGTTCCACTCCTCGAGCAGCTACGTTAACACGGACACGGAAGCGGCTCTCCACTTACCGCCTGCCATGACGGCAATCCCGCCGGGCTTTTCTGAGGATATATACCTCTACTTAGCCGACGCATCTGCTTCTCCACAGCGAGAAAACCGCTATCGACTCACTGCAAGCGTTCAGCGGCAAAACCGCTGGAGATACAAAACAATATGTGTGCATTGCTGATCAGGCATTTCAAGCACAATGTCTAACTAACTCACAAGAAGTGCAAGGTCTACCTTTAAAACAAAGATGATAGTACGATCTATATCTCGGACGTGCCAAAATATAACATTTGAGGCTCAGCGAAAAAAAGTGTATCAATTATTTCATGTGGGTTTTGGGGACCGTGTAGTATTTCTTGTCCGGTTCGAGGAACTATCAAATGCATTAATAGTGCTTCCTTGCCAAAGGGAATCGTGGGATCAGTTTCATGGTTTTTGACAGCCGATACTTCATTCTGAGATTTGAACATGACCTGATGTATTCTATGAACGCAGTCAAGGCCTGCAAAGAATAATGAACTGTACCCAAAAAGGACAAAAATAAGAGAGTTGGCCTAAATTTTAAGGCTTTGCCTTCAAGCCCTGATCGCGATTCTTAACATCCTTGTAAAGATATCAAAATATAAGAGATAGGAATACGTGCGAGTGAAGGTGTACGCTATTTTGCGTATTTCCATCTGTCATCTACAAAGAAAAGTATATCGCCTAACTTTCTACTGATTTCCTGAACAGGTAGTGAGAGAGCAAGACAAACAGACAGACAGAGAAAGAGTCGGGATCGGAGAGACTGAGAGGGAGAGGGGGGGGGGGGGTGGGGGAGACGCCGCATGATTTTTGCGTGTGGTAGGTAGAGCACAGACGAATGAGTAAGTAATTCGATTTAATCTTGATCTAAAATACGCTGGTTGGCTGGTTGGGCTGGCTGGCTGGCCGCTTGCCAAGCCGCCGTGCATGCATGAGTCTACACCATTGTCGGGTGGCGTATCTCTTGCCGAGAACAAAAATGTAATTGGAACAAAAGACATAGAAAGGGTTTGGAAGTCAAATGGGTTCCCACGTGGGGAGTTGGTGTGTGTGTGTGTGTGTGTGTGTGTGTGTGTGTGTGTGTGTGTGTGTGTGTGTGTGTGTGTGTGTGTGTATGTGTGTATGTATGTGCGTGTACGTGTGCGTGTGTGTGTGTGTATGTGTGTGCGTGTGTGTGTATGTATGTGTGTGCGTGTGTGTGTGTGTGTGTGTGTGTGTGTGTCGGGCGACCCTGTCCCAGCCACTGTACTAGTCCATGTACCAGGTCTGTCTACGTAACCGTCAGTCTCGTCTGCGTAATGCCGACAACAAAAGTCTAGCTCACCTCGGCTCGAATCGAGAAACTTTCCGAATACTTATAAATTTCACACACGCACACACACTCACCAAAAAAAAAGAAGGTTGTCATAATCAAGCTCATGGTGAAACGACGGTAGGTGGTTAATGGGTGGGGGAGAGGGGGGGGGGGAGGGAGGGAGGGGGTGAGTGAGTGAAGGAATGCCCTAGTTTGAATTACACGCCCGCTTCTGTCTGTCTGCCTCCTGAGTTGAGTTGTTGGCTCACCGGCCGGCAAGTGGTTAGCAGACCACTCCGGTTAGAATGCAATGTTGAAGTGGCCGAAGGTCGAAAGAGGAGGGGAGGAGCTGGCTGGCTGGGCTAGACCTATGCAGTGTGCACAGGATCCGATCGGATCAGACGGTGCGAGTAGTAAGCTCGTCAAGAAGGCGGGGGGGGGGGGGGGGGTTATAAGAATGGGGTCACGTGATCTGCTCGTTGTTAGTTTGTGCATGGGTTGTGTAATCACCGGCTCAAAGTCACCACGCGACTGATAGCTGCAGAGTAGCGTGCAGCTCCACGAGTTATGCACATGTGGCCGCTGCGTTGTGCATGCTTCGGGCTTCTATTCTTTCTTCCCTCCTTTTTTTGAAGAAGTAACGTTCTCAGCCATGTGCCATTAAACCTTCCTGGGAAATAACTGCTGGGTGCTAGCTGCACCTGAAGCTGTAGCCCTCTCTCAGCTTTCCGCCGGTTTTTTTCCGACGAGATTTATCTCCAGGTTCCCTCAATCCCTGGCTTTTCCTACCGTTTTCCATAGAAATAGACCGGGAAATTTAAAACTACCGGGCCGGCAGCTCAAAAGATTCGTCGCACGTCGTGAAGCGAGTGACTGGCGGATCACGCGAGTCCTTGCCCTTATCAGTAACTCAACGGCAATGCGCTCTTTACATAGTTACAAAAGTAACATCGTGACGACTAAAAAAAAATTCTTCACCCCCCCCCCCCCCCCCCGTTCATATATTCTCCTAACCCTTCGACCAATACCATGTTACTCAAGCTAATGTATTGAAATCTGTCAGTTGCGTCATCATGGTTATACAGTTATAATCGTCACATATCACTGCCTAGAGGAATGCAATTGAATTGGTTATCACGTAACGTCCTCAACTGAATATCTATCTCTACACTTTGGGAGGAGACTGGTGTATGGACTGGATGGGGAGGCGGGCGGGGCGTAGTGGGGCTGGTGCAAGATTAACAATGTTCCTCTGCATATAATAGTTCCTCTTGTTCATTCATTCCTCCAGGCTGGCTGGAATACCAGAGATGGACAGTCTCTGTCACTCTTCATCTATCTCTCCGCCCATCTCTGACATCGGACCCTGGGCATGCTGGGCCGGGCCCAGTCTTATAAAGCGTTGTTGTAATGCGATCTGAAACAAGTCCAATCCCATATCTCGAATGCAAAGCCAGGGTTACGATTGATTGATACCAATCGCAAGTCAAGTTGCGATCAATCGCGAATCTGTATGATATGATAAGACAGTGCCCTGGTATCCCATCCCCCACCCCGGCCCGGCCCCGAGGCTGGACAAGTCACACCATTCTGTGGGACGGCATGGAGAGACATTTGGGCGATAATTGGTTGCGGGGTACCGCTAGGATTTCTCAGGGGGTACAATGAAGCCATTCACACATATGTCAAGGGGTGCAGAGTCTACGCGTGCATCAATTTTTTTCTACTTTCACCAGGCCCTACTATTACTACTCTCAAATCCTGGAGATTCTCTCTTCTTCTCAATGAGTTGTCGGAATGCCAATCCCCCGCCTACCTACCCAGTCCGGCGTTGTGCCGAAGCATCGCACCGCACGGACCGCCCGGTCTCGTCTAGAAACTCGGATGTAAAGTAGGTGAAACGTGATACTACTTTAGAGAACTCATGAATGAAGAGGGAGGGGGGCGTGGGTGGGTTTGGGAAGAAGAAAAAGAAAGAAGATCTCTCTTACCTTTCACTCGAGCTTCCACGGGCTCGGGGTATTCCCTGTTCACTGAGTTGAATAGACATCCAAAATTGGGGTCCGTGTTTGCCATGGCGATTTAAATGAAGATGCAATCCTCCGTGAGAATAGAATAAATTAGGACAAACTGCAGACGACGAATAAAACTAAGGTGCGATTGAACTCCGGAGCGGTTAAAACGATGCCTCTGGCTTGGTGACTTAAGTGGCAAGTGGTGGGATCGAGCTAGTTCGTCAGCTAAGGTCTGTCTAGCCACAGGCTGAGCTGAGTAAGTTAAGAGGAGCGAGAGAGGGGGAGAGAGAGAGGCTGTTCAGGGAGGGAAGTTAGCAAAGTTAGTACTGCTAGCCGACTGCGCTGGTGGGTGCTCGCGCCGGTGAGTGAGCATATCAGCTGGCGTGACGCGTATTTGTAGTTCGCCGGGCTCGGCCTAGAAACCGGAGCGCTGGGGTTTAGTAACTTGGCGGTGGGCTGGCCGTCGCAGCCTGCCTTGCCTGCGTGCGAACTCGCCTGGGCTACTAGGCCGCGCAGCTCACCGCTAGCCAGCTACCCACCGACCGTGCGTCGCGTGCATAAGCCCGGGCGGGAATCACTTTATCATTCTCATGAATGGACTGTCTCGCCCTGAGCCCTTGGGCATACATGGTATATACATATACATTATACCGTCGTACACACACACACACACACACACACACTAAAATACACACACACACACACATGTGTTGCCCACACACACACACACACAGACAATCGAACACACACATGGTGGCGAATACGTAAAAAAAGCTGGCATGCTCTTGAGCTGTCAGTGCGAGAGAAGAGGCTAGTAGTCTTAATAAACAGCCCTGTCATGGTAGTTTGTCTTGACTTGCCCTGTTACTTCGTAACGGTAACATAACGTAAAGCAATACATGGCTTCCGTACAGAGATTGTAATGGTTATAAACCTATGAAATGTGAAATATACCCTTCTGAAGAAGAAGAGCTCACTATTCATGCTTTTCATACCATGTCACGTCCCATATCTGAGGGACTGCTTTTCATAATACGAGGAAACCGGGTTCGGTATTCATAAAGCGTAAGGACGCGTAAAGTTACACGTTATGAATCACATTCCTTACCGATAGCATACTTTTTTAAGACGGGATGAATGATGGGGGTCGGTGAGGTGGGGGTTCTAATGCAATATGGTTTGGCTTACTATAGGAGCATAATTACGCACAAGCCCTGTGGCTATCGGTGAGATAAGAGTTCATATTTACAAGGGACTCTGATTTTGAAATCGCATCACCATTTTTAGATTTATCCCAATATGCCCCAATGACACCCTCCATACACACATAAATCACACACACGTACACTCACACATGCACATACGCATTGTAGTACTTAACAAAGTCATAAAATATAGAAGTTGTGTCTTTCCTTCCAAATGTAGTTCTTTTGTGAGTTTTTTTTTTCAAAACTCAGCTATGCCAAATGATTTTGGCATACTGATTTGGGCAATTCACACTTGCCAAACTGCATCGGTGTCATTCATGTAGATAGTGATAGTTCGTAAGAAATATAAACCACGTCTTAGGGTCTAGATTAAAGACTAAACGTTCCAAAAGAGTTGCCCTCACTGATATACCTCCTTGGACGTTTAAGGTCATCGTCTATGCCTTTGGTTCGCTGTGATTGGTCAGTTCAGTGTGACGTCAAGTCAGCGCAGCAGTCTCCCATGTCTCGGTCTTCTAGCAGACGACACTGCGACAAGATGAGAGTAGCTGATGGGCAGGCAAAGTCCCACGCTCTATGTCAGACTGGGCCGTGGAAAGTGCGGGTGTCTGTTGCGATGGGATGGAGTGTTACACCATAGTTGCTAAAAACGAATCACATTTTCTCTCTAATTTTTTTCATTTAAATGTTTTTATAACTTATAGACACAGAGCATGACAAATATGCGCTCCAATGTGATTTGTTACATGAAGAACTTTGCAGCTGCCTTTTCATATTTAGTATAGTTGCAAAAAACAAAAACAAAAAATAGTTGCAAATACTACTACTACTGCTTCGACTACTACTACTTCTTCTTTTACTACTACTTCTTCTTCTACTACCTCTACTACAACTGATACTAATAGTAATACCATTGCTTTGACTTCTACTACTACTACTACTACTACTACTACTACTACTACTACTATTTCTTCGACTATATCTACTTCTACTGCTTCTACCACCACTCCTACTAAAAACTTAAAATAGTGTTTATACTGCTACTGTTACAAATTATAATGTACTACTACTACTACTATAAGTACGACTACTACTACTACTACTACTACTACTACTACTACTACTACTACTACTACTACTACTACTAAATACTAATACTTATGCTTTCGTCGATATTTCGACTGCAACAATTGTGGTGGGGGATGCATCTGTTACTATTTCTTCTTGTAATCTTACATCTCCTCGTGAATCTGCTTTTGCTGTCGCTACGTCTGTTTCTTGTTCGGCTTTTAATAATGTTGCCATCTACTACGGCTATGCTGGTACATACCTCCTCCACCACCACTACCACTACCACCACCATCACCATCACTGACACCTCTGTACCGCACCGTCGTGAGATGTTTGAAGAGTAAACCTAAACTTATCCCTACTTCTTCCCCTTTCTCCTTTCTTTCTGGTACCTGACCTACTTTCCCCCGGCTCCTTGATGTAAGTCGTTTTTTGACCCTTACTCCGTGCGGGACCATGCAAGGCACCTCCCTCACCGGCCCCTCGTCCTGTCGTCTGGCCTCTCCCCACCGGGTCAAAACCCAGCCCCAGCCCAGCGCTGTTCCTCCACTCCCTCCTCTCCCTCTCTACCCCTCCAATACCCCCCGCTCCCGATGCGGCCCACCAAACAAATAAACCTTATTGTGTGTGCCAGTGCCTCTCAATAGCTCCCTTCTCCAAACATTGCCGAATCAAATCCACGGACTCTTGCGCTAAATAAATTTTGATTGATAATTTTTTTTTTCTTCAACACACCAGAGAAAGAGAGAGAGAAAGAGAGAATTCTTGACTGAGGAGAAGCTGAATTCTCCGGAGCACATTCCTGCACATTCTCACGTTCTTGTCATAAGTGGGCATTCTTGCAAATGTCTCCACAATCTTGTGATAACCTTTTTATCACTTCAGGTGCTGAGTCGTTTAGCTGCTCTCGAACTCTTTCCCGTCTGTCATGGTCTTTTTTTCTCTCTCGTCCTTTCAATGGGGTAGTCGCCCCTTGAAGGGAACCGATTGTACACATCAATCATATCATCTCATAGACATTTTTGTTTGAATATAGTTCAGATCGCAAGCTTTCTTGCTCTTCATTCATTGTTAAGTCCGTAGTACTTTGAACGTAAAAAGGAGCAATTACTTAAATCCGTATGCGTGTAGCAATATGAATAGTAGCAAATAACCTACCACAGGCAATCGCTATTTGGTATGCATACAGCATTTTGATTACGGATTCGATGTCCAATTTCCGTTAGCCTTCATGCGATATTCACTCATTCTTATTCTTAATATTGGTTCATTTTTGTTTTGTTAGACATGCCTTCTCGAAGAGATTATCATTCATGTTGTTATGTACGCTGTGTCCATCTTGACTTCATCAGATGGATGGAGTGCAAATATTGCACCACAACTTACAAGACCCTTTGAAATTGTGAGACATCTTGAATAATTATTTAACAATACCCTGCCACGTATAGTGCACCATCAAATCCAAATAAGTTTTTTTTTTAGAGTTTGGACAAAGCCAGAAATACCTTAAATATGACTGTCTTCATTTACTTCTTTTGCTAGACTTTGTCCGTCTCCATATCTCCCACACGACAATTAAGCCCACGCTAAAACAGCGCGCGCCATGACAAAGGCTTTTTGAGGTTCTTATATTCCGTACGGAAGCACACGCTTATCACACACACACAAAAAAATCATTGACGTGTTTACTTAAAGCGGTCCCATATTTTCGTGTACCCTTTTAGTCATAAAGCAAGCACTACTAGGAATAAACACTTGGTAATCTTCAAAGCACAAAAAGGAATCCAATGTTTTCAAATCACAAATAAAGAAGGGCGCGGTTGAAGAAATTAAAAAGCAAGGTTATATTAATGCTACCATCTAATAATTAGTACTATGATGTTTAATCATGGAAACATGAAGTGTAAAACGCTTCTAAACGGAATATGATTGCTTATAAGATGGGGAATATATATTGTTGTATCCCAACAAGAACAATTCCTTGGGATAGCATCCCCACTTTTGTTATACGAATATGATTAGTTTTGTCCTATCAACACCTATCAACACACACGCACACACACACACATACGCACAATTATATAGTTTATGTACAACAATTTCGTCAATTTCATGAATATTGGAATAAATTGTGTTCAAAGCGTTGATATTTCTCCCATTTATACGTACATATCGTGCCGAATGGGTAAAAGATATCAACGCCAATGAAAAAACATCCACGAATTATTAGGCCGAGACGTAGCACACGGCCTATAACTCAACACCTTATGTCACTTATCTAATGGTAATCACCATGGTAACATTAATGAGCCTTGGACCCTAATATTGGTCGTTTCCATGAACACATGATGGTAGTGACGTGGCCCTCAGACCTGTCTGGGCTGTCATGGAACATGTTGGAGAAAATCTCGTACGTGACGTCACAAAATTTAGATTTCAAAAGACCATAACTTTCTTATCCTTTGACGGATTTTCGTCAAATCTTCACTAACATGTTTCTTTCATATTTTTTTTTATTGAATTCAATCTAACTTTAGGGTGGACTATTCTTTTCAGATAAATATACAAAGCACTAATTACATATGCATTAGCTATGCTTTTTCTTGAAACACAATGCTTTTACTGTACACAATGTGACGACGAAGAAAAAAAAACGTTTCTGCATGAAACAGCAAAATTTAGTTAAACGTGACGAAGGACAAAAACGATTCTGAAACAAAGAAATGAAATTCGGAATAAAAAAAATAATGCTCACTGGTTGAGCTGGAGAAAGGAACAAAGAGAAACAGAAAGAGAGATGCGGTATATTATCTATGTATGTATTGACAGAGAAAGAGAGATCGATAAAGAGAGAAGGAGAGTGGAACATATAGAAGAGGGAGGGAGGAGAAAGATCATTTACTTTTAAATAGGATACCTTACAATGCCTTCGTACTTCAAAGAAAAATACACACTTGTCGTCTAAACCAAACCTCGTTGTTTCTCTTTGCTATTATTCCAGCCAGCAGCTGAGCGCGCAGATTTGGGTCTATTCTATTCAGCAGACGTCACACAGACAGACTCACGAAAAAGGCGGGAAAGCAAATACCTTTCGCCGTCAAGTCCCATTCTTCTCCAACTCCCTCCGACATCTTTTACCTTTCTGTCTCTCTCACTGTCTCCCTTTCTCTCTGTATGCTGTCTCCCTCCTTGCATGTCTCTATCTCTCTCTCTCTCTCCTCTTTCTCTCTTTATTTCCCTCGGTTTCTTTTCCCTCTGCTCTCTCTTCCTCTGGTCCCCCCCCCCCCT
Source organism: Arbacia lixula (assembly GCA_963669155.1). Classification (NCBI taxonomy): domain Eukaryota; kingdom Metazoa; phylum Echinodermata; class Echinoidea; order Arbacioida; family Arbaciidae; genus Arbacia; species Arbacia lixula. The sequence continues at coordinate 3,299,438 of OZ022591.1, read as the reverse complement.
CTCTCTCTCTCTCTCTCTCTCTCTCTCTCTCTCTCTCCCTCCCTTTCTCTCTCTCTGTCTTTCTTTCTCTCTCTGTCCCTTCCTCTCCAGTATCTCTATATGCACAGATATCGCTTGGTGATTTTTTAGCAAAATGTTGGCTCTGTCTTGTTTGCGTTGTAACCACATCTCCCGTTATTTGATTTTCTTTTCTTTTTAAAGAAAAAAAAACCCGAAGGGGAAAAAAAAGAGGGACAGACCCCAATGTTTGAAGTTGCATTGTCAAAGGGGCTGGCGAGATCTATATATACGTGTTGATAGTAAACACTGGTCGAATGCTCCGCGCGCACGAACGGTCGCGGGTGGGTAATACCCACGTGTACGCAGCGCCCACCACCACGCGTAGATTTCTAGCCAAGGGCGTAGTCCATACAGGGCGTAGACCCGACTATTGAGGGCACTATGGCGTCAACCGACAATGGGGGTGTTTTGCGTGAGGGTGATTGTGTATTTGACGTCTTCCCTGTTTCTCAGCAACACGATCGCGGTTGGCGGGCAGGGGTATAAAGGGAGGGAGCGGGGGGGGGGGGTTGAGGGAGGTATATTGACGTGTTTCTGATGGCACCACTTTCGTTCTGTTGCTGACCAATCAGAATTACTTGAGTAATTTAATACGATGAATATCGCTGTTATTTCTTCCACCGTCTATGTGTACATAAATACCCTATGTTTTTAATTTCAAATCGTGATAGTCTACTTCTTGTATGAGAAACTACGCGGCAAATTACTCTGCATATGAGTTATGATAACAATGTGGTATAAATTGAATTGCATAAAACTTGATCTCTGTACTTTTGCACAGTAAACCCGTTGAATGGTATATAATTGAAGATATGGTTTTAATGTTGTATTGGATTGTACATAATGATTGTTACATTAACGATTGAGTGGAAAACAAAATCAAAACGAATCAACTAAAACAACAAAGTTCTTCTCTTTATTCCTTTCTTTTTGTTTGCTTCTCTTTCCTTCTTCTTCCCATAAGTAGGTAACATGTTATGAAATAATGGTACAAAAAAAGCAACGTTTTCTAATGTAGTCCTATACAGTTGTTATAACTTTTCTTGATTATCATTTTTGCACAAATCAAGCAGATCAAAAACTGTATGCATGTCTTGGTCTGACTCTGATTGTCCATTTGTTCCTGCTACTTTATATATCAGTTTAAAATGTGTATATCTTGCGCATGTGAGCCGAAGCAGATAAGATATTATTAATTGTAAATAAATGTTTTTGCATTTCTATTACTATTTACTCCTCTCCAAATATTCATCATAATAGCTTTTGAGGTACACTTAAGTATTTCTGTCCTTTTATGACAGGGTAAGGAGGTAAAGTACGATAAGAGGGCACGATTAACATTTTTTTTCTTATTTTATTTGTTTTTATTTCTGTCGATTAAACGAAATCATGAATGTTTTATTTCAAGCCATGTTTTACGAAACGAATTTATTACCTACTATGTTATTCTAGGGACTCTGCGCTTCAAACATTTATGTTTATGCTTTGTTCCTACTATGTATTCTATTTTGATGTAATACGCTGTTCTTGTCAATGTGATTGTATATTATGCATGGTGAAAATAAATAAACAAACAAACAAACAAACTATTTATATTTTGCTTCATCAAAACATCGGTTTATATTTGTGTATCTCCCGCATTAAAAACGCAATTGTACGTGAATGAAAACAGATTAACGTTAATTCTACTTTGATTTATATACTTAATCATTTCTTGTATTGTTTGATAATTCCTGCCGCGTCATAGCAGGCGGTTGAATATGCACATCTTGTTCAATCAACACAGACAATGTGAGACGCCATAATACTTCACAAGCGACTGATTTTTACACGTCTTCGCATTCTATGGAACACGGATTGTATATTCAGAAGGCGCAATGCGTTGACATAAGCCTCGGTAAAAAAAGATAGAGAAATCACAAGGTTTTTTGCTCTTTACATGTGTGATTTGTGTCGTGTTTGTTTTCCCCATACAGTCACGGCTCAAACATACATCTACGTAATCTAGACCATACCAAACACAGAAAAAGCCACAAATCACGGCTCAAACACAGCTATCATCTTCTCTATAGTTTGCATTGATAGTGGGCGCGGAGTAATGTTTAGAATAGGAGACCCCCTCCCCCCCCCCCCCCCCACTCCCCCTCATCAATGTCAATGTTTGCATATAAAGAAAAGCAATGTTTAGAACAATAGTCCCTCGCCTCCTTGCAACCCCCCCCCCCCCCTTCATCTATTTCAAAGTCCACATTGATACAAAGACGCAGATTACTGTTTTAAACAAGACCCCCCCCCCACACACACACACACACACACATCTATACATACATCACCATTCTTCTCGATCACATCGCCCAAAGAAAAAACATTCCAAAGCACGTATATTATCATTTACAATCATATATTGTCATGATTGTGTGTATTTTTGTTCCCTTCATTAATGTGCGTGCGCTATGCTTCACCTTCTTACTTAGGGGGACTATACTATACTGTGCTGGGAAGACAAAAAGCCTTCAGACAGGTGATCGTGATTAATCTTCTTGCCAATGGTCTTAAATTAATGCATTGTCCATTTTAGAAACTTGCTGAAATTTATTTGCCCTCAAATGATCCACATTTGGAGTAATTAGTGATTAAATCACAAATCACCAAAATGTTTGGGCATGGACAATACATGAATCATTGGCAAGAAGATTGCTCACGATCACACGTTGAATGTTTTTTGTCTTCCCAGTACAGTATATTCTTTTTAAGTGTTTAGGCAAAATGTGATGCACCAGTGAATATCAAAGATATGATGGGCTGCCCCCCAAAAGATCAAACCGTTGCAAGGTATTACCACCAAGCTCATTCCCTACTCTTTAAAGGTGATACTTTAATAGGCCTAACATTAGAACAAACCAAAGATGTTTCAGATTTTGAAAGAAACCTATAGTTTGTTGCAGAACAAACTATAACTTTTCTACACTTTTCTCATTTTCTTTTCTTTCTGTTCTCTTTATCACTACTTTGTGACTAGTTCACAACTCTCATCAACACCCACCCTCTTTTTCTACCTCCATTCCATCCCATTTATTTTCGGTTTAAAACACCGAAAACTAAAGCTGGAAATGGTCTTGTGTAAGCGTTATAAAATATAAAAATTCACCTCTCCTTCATTCACTTTTCACTTTCCTTTCCTTTCTTCACCCCATAAGTGGGCCAATTATCCGAAAGAATACAACCACATGGTGTTACCGAAAGTTTTACTATTTTCTAAATAGTGTTTATTAGTACACTCTCACCATGGAAACATTCAAAGAACATTTAAACCAAAGATTGTATCCAATAACTGTAGTTTTGTTCCTCTATTTCCATATCATCATTTATTGGGTCCTCCGTATATCAGTCCAGGGTAGCCCCGCCACTACTCCAGGCAAAGTTCCTCCCAGGGACAGTGAAATATAGCCTAAAATGGTATATTTAGTCAGGACGATATACTAGAGCTATACGTATAACACGTAATGTAGCGGAAAATCGCTCTTTTCGCGACCGACAATCGGCAGAGTTCGTACCATTATGAGATGCGTTACAAAAACTATTTTTATTTCTTTTATATTATTTTATAAGCGAAATAATGAATAAATTTCACTTCTACACACTTTCAGCTTTCCATTCATATATGGATCGCTATATTGTTGGTTTCTCTATGAAAATCAACTTTAAAGTAATATATTGGTATGGTTACGAACATCAATCCGAACCACAATCCCTCTGCTTTTTATGGATGACCTACACAACCATGACAACAGACCCTCAAACATTCAATGAATGACCATGTTTATGCAAAAGAAATACAGACGTTTCTCTTTTCTTTTTCGTTGCAGAATTATTATCATTGTGACGATTACCCGTTGTTACGTAGCGTCTACACGACTTAAAAGATTAAATAAAAAAACTGTTTTGTCATTTCCTTATTCTGGACGATATTCTACTGATTGAGAAATATTAAATCATAGTTATTGGGAGGGGTTGTCATGGTAGAGTAATATTGTCCCTTTAATGAAGGCGCGAAGGGAATACAAAATAAACAGACATGGGTATAAAGACAACATAGGTACACAGACAAACAAACAGAGGAAAACGCGGGGAGAAAGTGATATGCAGAGCTCAGGTAGTGAAATAGGAAGTTTGTCTCGACACGAAGGCTTGGAGACCAGACGAAGGAAGATCGACCCAAGAACTAGGGCACGCACTGACCGATCGCGAGAGAGAGGGGGAGAGAGGAGGAGAGGGGAGGAGAGAGGGAGAGAGAGAGGGGGGAGGGAAGGGAGGAAGGAGGGGGTACTGAGGGAGAGAGAGGGGGGGGGGGGGAGAGAAGGGACGGGGAGAGAGAGAGGGAGAGAGAGAGAGGTGGGGTGGGGGGAGGGGAGACGGGGATGGGGATGGGCAGCGGGGAGGGGAAGGAATGGGAGTGAGAGGGAAAGGGGAGGGAAAGGGAAAAGGGGAGAGAGAGGGTTGATAGGAGGGAGAGAAAGAGGAAAATAAAAAAGTGGGGAGATAGAGATAGGGGAGGGGTGTACAGAGGGGTGTAAAGATAAAGATAAAGAGATAAGGTAGAGAAGGGAGGGGGGAGAGGTAGAGAGAGGGAGAGGGAGGGAGATAGGGGAAGACAGTGGGAGAAAAGAAAGGAAAGGGAGGAATACATATGGAGAGCAGTTGGGGAGGAGAGCGAGAGACGAGGAAATATATAACATGGATAAGTGAAAGAGTAAATGGCGACGCGATGGAGAGTAAAACAAAGCAAAGTGGAATGGTGGAAAGACAGAACGACAAAGAGAGAAAGAGGAGGGGGGCAGACGAAAGATAAATATCCTAGATATATTTTGATGTAAGCTACAGACAAAGTTAATTTACAATGTTTGAAAAAAGCACGATATTTTTATCTGAGATATGGACCAACCTCACTGATATCATCAAATGATTGATTATCTTCATTACCACCACCATCATCATCATTGACAACAGTTTATCAACATACTTAACATGACATTCACATTGTTAATTAGATTACAGGGATATGTGAACTCCTAAGACATATGTCACAGTAACATTAACAAACTGTATGAGATCATTAAGAGCTAATGGGAATATAGAGTCAGATATACACGTAATCACAGCTGCTTGTCGAGTCTCCTCGCAAGTTGTTGGGAATCGCACCTGTTGCATTTCAGAGTTTATGTTTTGAGAAGTAATGTTTTCATGGTAACACAGTCAAAAGCATATATTACTATAATGTTACATAACTGCGATCTACATCAGACTCGTTTCTTTAAGTATTAATGCTCCAAACAGCAATAGTTAAAAAGAAAGATGATGCCTAGCATGTTAAAAAAAAATGAATAGTTACAGGGAAAATGAAGTCCAAAAATGAATTTATAAATTGCAGCAGGAAAATACATCTGTGACATCACAGCTTCATGACCTAGTTGCCAATATGCCCCCCCCCCAAAAAAAAAAAAAAAAAAAACAACAACAACAACAACAACAACAACAACAACAACAAACAAACCAATAAATAAACAAAACAAAGAAATTCAATTTTCGTATCATTAAAGCATTCATATCTTTCGTATTAGTTTCCCAACTTTCCCCCAACTGTATTTGCTCTGCTTCTAATAAAAACAACTTATTTTTGGACTTGACTTCTCAACTTTCTAATTGTAGAAATACACAGCGAAGATGACTTTAAGCTGGAGTTTTTCACGTTTACTTACTCTAGAATCTATCTGGCTAATATTACGCCTGTCTCGAAGACCTGCTGAACGTTTTGTGAATGTTAATCTTAGTCGTGTGTGAATGGGGCTATAGACACAATTTCCCTCGTCGGCTAGCATGCCTAGAAGCACATCCTGCGATCTTCAACCACTTACGCGATGTCGACAGGGATAATTACACCGAATTAAGACATCAGTACTATTACTACAATCGTCAATTGCATAGTTCATCATCATCCTTTAAAGACAGTCCGTTCCTTTTTCAGATCACCACAAAACCATCGAAACATTGGCAAAACATATAGAGAAGTGTTAGCAAGCTGTATATTCATAATTTGAAACTGATACGTAGAGTAAAATTCGAATAATGCACGTAAACAACGTCTGTTTAATAGTCTTTACCTCAGACTCTTAGCAGTTTGTGTTGAAATATCTGCTTTATTGATTAATCTGATTATTAAATTATAAAGCGCATTATGAAAAAAATGTTCTATAGAAGGAATCATCTCCAAAGTTTGGTAATTACTCATAAAATTAGGATTTCACTCATGCATAATAACCACATAGATACTGTAACAAAGACTAATACTTTTTTCGTAGTACGAAAAAAGTCAGTTTGAAATTTAACGGCTGTATTTTTTACATATACAGAAAGCTTCAACATGCTATATTCTTAGAAATGGTCTTGAATCACACTTTCTTCAATTTATGATCGTGATAGACGATTTCAAATTTTAGGCTTGCAAAAGGGACGGGCAATCTTTAACCCTATGTGTGTCAGATGAACTGGTGCTCTATGGGAATTGTGTATATTGCTTGTAAAAATTATTGAACTGATTGTGGGACAGTGGTGGTTCCGTGTCTATCATTTTTGTTTCTATATCTCTCGTCTGTATGTGAGTCTGCCTGCATGTCTCCCTTCCTCTCCTACCCCCCCCCCTCCCTCCCCCCCCCCCCCCCTCTCTCTCTCTCTCTTTCTATCTTTATGTGCGTATATGTCTCATTTCCTAACTCTCTCCTTGATCATGTCAATGCCTTTTAACGTGTCGAGATGTCAAGTGAATGTTGATACAATGCACCGCCTTAGATGCAATTATCATCTGAGTTGACGAAAATAACTCCCAATTACACCTCAGGGCCACTATTCATATGAATCATGGATATCGCCTTTTATTGTAATAATTTGAAAAAAATCGGTTTAAATTACTGCCGTGTCATTATTCATATGGTCAGCCCAATAGTGGTTGTCATGGTTGTCTAGAAACGTATTTTCATGTAGACTTGTGACTAATGTACTACTGTACTCCTTTACTAACCATCTTGCTATATGGTTATTCGGGAAGGAATGGATTAATTGTATGGTTACCTTAGGAACCTCTCTGGTTACAGTGATGAAATGCTACGTTTTAATCGCGTGATTATTATAATTATGGGAATACGAGTACGCAAGAATTAAGATGCAAGCATATTTTGTATGGGTTTTCCGAACGATATTTTTTTCAAGGTTGCCTTATGACACGGTATTTGCAGCAAAATATTCTACATAGCAACGTAATGGACTCCTCTGGACAACACTGAAGGGAAAAGGGAACGAGGCAGGCAAAGAAAGACATGGACAGAGGAAATTACAAGAATTCTGGAATGATACCAACGTAGAAAAAGGTATAAATATGTAAGGGAAAGACAGATCATTGGAACTTGAAGATGAATCCTCAAAGTTCTAGTTATCTTTAGGTTCATTGAGATTGAACATTATCATGATTATACACAAAGCAAAATTAATATGTGAACGATATGCTAAGCACATGACCAAGATGTAGGGCGATTTACAAGAAAAAGAAACTTCGAACAGTCACGTCAAAGTGAAAACAAATCTCATTCCTTTTCCCGGTTTGTAAATTGACAGAAGAAAACGCAGAATTACTCTGGAATAACTTAACGCCTCTCATCCGTTTACATAGAATAGACGTCTTTGTTAAATCACCAAGTATGCTGGTGGAAGTGTCGATTTCATGCACGGCTGTCGGAGATGAAGGGGGCGCTGGGGATATGGGGGGGGGGGGCGGTGATACCCAGTCCTATTAAACACACCGATCGCAAAATCTTGCTTCCGTCATCCCCATCGTCTGCCCGCAAATTAAAATAACCTATCAGCAAAGTGTCAAAAAGATAAGCTTGTCTTGCCCTTTGACTATGAAACTGCTAGTCGACAAACATGATATGACGCCCCCACTCTCCAAATCTCACGTCCTTAGATATTGCACTGGTTTTTAACGTGTGAGTTGTTTTAATGTTTGATTTCCTTTCTGCCACACGTTTCAATCTTGACTCAGTCGCCCAAATTAAAACTAATATTGAACGAGCCGACGGAGAAATTTGAAGACGCCATGCTAAGCGACATCCGTCGGTTGGTATACCGTGCGGTTGGGGGAGTGTGGGGCAGGAAGGGGCGTGGCCGGTTTGGGGTGGGGGCGGGGGGGGGGGATCAAAGGTGTATGGGTGGTCGCTTGTTTGTCTTCTTTGTCTGAGACATTGATGATCACGGCTTTCTATGTCTTGTTACTTGTAATGTGACATTAATGATCACGGCTTTCTGATCACGGCTTTCTATGTCTTGTTAGTTGTGATGTGAATTGATGACCACGGCTTCATATGTCTTGTTACTTGTAATGTGACATTAATGATCACGGCTTTATATGTCTTGTTACTTGTAATGTGACATTGACGATCACGGTTTTACATGTCTTGTTACTTGTAATGTGACATTGATGATCACGGCTTTACATGTCTTGTTATCTGTACTGTTCTGGTACTACTGTTACGAGCCAGCACAGCAATCAGATTAATTTTGATCTGCTGTCTCCTTGTGTTTCTCTGTCTCCAATCAGTATTCTTTTATCGGTGTCTGTTCCTCTCATTATGTAACCTGCAAATTAAAGTGGTTCTCTCCTATGGCATTTATCGACAGGTGCCTGTTCAAGCACTTCTCCATTTTATATTCTGTCAGTCCCCGATATCCTCAACATTCTTCTCAAAATCACATTTCAGCAGCTTTCATTTATGTCAACAATGTTTCATGTCCAGGGCCCTTGCGATTGGTCGCAACTTTACTTGCGATTGATATCAATTGTAACTCTTCGTTTGACATAGGGGATTGGGCCTGTGATCGATTCAGATTAATTGCAGCTCTTAGTCAAACGCGTAGTAGTCAAACATGAGGACGGAGTATAAGCATAATCTCTCGAATTCTAGTAATCATTCTTAGGTTTCTGTTGGTACGTACATTTCTCAACTTGTTGGCATGTCTGTTTAACTCATTACGTTCAATCGGTGCATGTGTGCAGAATTAATACACGCAAATCACATAGAGAAGCTGTTTGTCTGGCAGAAAATGGGTTGAAGAAAACATCCAGTCGATATTTATGACTCATGCATGACTCCATGAGATAACATTAAATGTTACAACCGTGTTTATGTGACACATAACATGTAGTTCGGGGCAGGGGCGGGAGGGGTGAGACCTCACGCACCATTTACGACGACGTATACCTTATATAATAGATATTTCTTGAATGATGCGTTAGGACTGAGAGAGGAGGAGGGGGAGGTTGGAGGGTAGGGGGAGGGGAAGGGGCGACGGAATGTAAGTATCTGTATGTGGGGCGGTCTATTTTATAAGGAAGCAAGAGAAAGAGGCGGGAATAGTCGGGGCGGGGCCACGCATCACCTTTTCACATACCTATCATGTTCCCCATAACATGTCTACCCCAATTAGTCAAGCAGTCTCACAGAATTCTACCCCCGTTGAATGATACACAAATCACCCAATCCTAGCAAACACATAAACGTTCGAATGACAACAACTACCTGTGTTCATACACACTGCTTGTGGTCGTGCTGTTGTTGTTTTAGCTTATTTTATTTTAAGATGTAGCATCCTTTTTAGGTCACCTGTTCCGAGCTCCGTAGTCGCGCGAATGTGACGTCATGTTTTTTTGTAATTGGAGCATGACAACGATGGGGGATGGCTGTACGTGAGACGGGCTGCCGTCTGCGTGCCAGGTCAATGACACGTGAGATATCCAACTTGTATAGGGGAGGGGGAGAGAGGGAGAGATGAGGAGGGAGAGAGAAAGAGAAATAGAGAGATAGAGAATGAGAGAGAGAGAGAGAGAGAATGAGAAGAGAGAGAAAGAGAGAGAGAGAGAGAGAGAGAGAGAGAGAGAGAGAGAGAGAGAGAAGAGAGAGAGAGAGAGAGAAAGAGAGAAAAATGGAGAGGGGGAAGAGGGGGTGGGGAGGAGGAGGGAAAAGAGAAAGAGAGGGGGAAGAGGTAGGGTGGGGAGAGAACCCATGAGAGTGAGAGGGGGAAAGAGAGAGAGAGAGAGAGAGAGAGAGAGAGAGAGAGAGAGAGAGAGAGATGAAGGATGAGGAAGAGACAACAGATGGGTAGGGGAGAGGGAGAGGAGGCGGTGAAAGGAGAGAACATCAAAAGGAAGCATGGAAAGAAAGAGAGAGGGGAAAGAAAGAGATTAAAAGAAAGAGTGAGAAACGGAATTGGAAGGGGTATGAATCTCGAATCTTGAACTACACAAACATCATGAACGTGAAGATATGGTGGACCTGCTGGGTAACAAAGATGGATTGCAGACCTCATTGAAATGGGTAGATGTTCAGTTACATGGGGTAATGTTTATTGCAGGTATGGAAAGCTCTAGCAACCCCCTTGATGAGGGTACATTCGGTGGATGTGTACATGCCTCTTTCATGTTTGCTTTGGTGTTTTGCGGTAATATCAGAGTAAGGTATGTAAATTTCCTTATTCTCAAATAAATTGACAAAGGCTTAAGATGAAACGGTAAAAATTTACATTTATGAATAGATACAGACGTATACAGAGAAATGAATATATTAGTATAAAAATATATAGTACATATACATACGTACATAAATTATAGGATATAACACGCAAATCCATAGATAGAACTGATATAGGCTACAGGCTTGGTGTTACTTGTCTTGTGAGTCAAATTCACCAGCATGACGGGTCTTTTTTCTAGAAGTCTCGTGAACGAAGAACGGTAATGCAGAGTATCAAAGCAAGAAGCGGAAAGGATCGTGTACAATCAAAAATATGCACCCGTAATCATGTCGCCAAATACAGAAAACGAGCGGACGGCACAATTTAAGAGATATTTATTTTCAGGAGAAAGTGCCTAAAAATAAGACACGAGATGTCAAAGCTTTTGCTATATGATGTTCATGTTCGTATTGTTTTGATTTTGCAACCTGGCGGGACAATTCTTTAGAAGAAACAGATCACTGCTGGCATTCGACAGACATGAAGATTGGGGGGAAAAGGAAACAGGATCACTGACAACATTTTTGTAGAATGTGAAGTTTGATCTGAAAGAGCAGCCCTTTTCTGAGTCGCGCCTCCTTCTCGCTGCAATCTCTACAACAAGGAGGAGAACATGAAGAAGAACTGACTGAAATTGGGGGGAAAAAAGAACATAAACATGTTTTTTGGGAGCGAGCACAAGCAGTCGTGCCTTGCCCAAGGCGTGACTGACATTACTCCAACCCAGTCACTAGATGACTGAAACAAATGGCGACAAATTATCCACGTGACTGTGATCATGTTGATATAAGGGAAATAGAAAGGGAACACAAAACATTAGTTTCTATGGTAACGGACATATCATGTTTATCTTAAACTGCTTACACATGATTGAAAACGAAAATGACAAGTAGACAGAGAGAAGAGCAGATGACACGATAGATTGACAAGTGTGTCGAAATAAAGAAGGAAAAGAGTTTTAAGATTGAAAAGTAGCAGAATGAAAGTAAATCAATAAGACAAAAATCATGACCCAATCAAGGCAAAACGAACTCATGAGGAGGACATTATACAAACACAAATTAAATAGGAAAAAGGCAGTTTATTTCAATGTATACAAATGAGCAACATTTTGAACAACACGCAATCTTCTTCAATTGAAGGAACAGCGGACATAATTTACAGTTTAATCTGTTGTTTTTTCGTGTAATTCACTATGTCCTGGAATTCAAAGTATGTTCGAATTAATAATGGAAATGTCACTGTACTAAATCATATAACGGAAATTTCCATTTCATCATGTGTTCATTGCGGTTCGACATTGCGGAATGCCAATCAGTAGAGAAATCTAATAAAAATGTAATTACTAGAATATGATCCACTTCCACGACTACTGATATTTCAACCGGCAAAACCATTCTGCACTTCGAAAGTACAGCGTGTATTTTCTTTCAGATCGCCGATGCGAGTTTGAAAGCGAGACGAAGAGTTTCCAAGTTGAGTAGCCTACATGAAACAAAGATACAACCCACTGCAGAAAGCACGTACCGGCCGCAGCATAATCTCGCGGACACTAGTAATGAGACTTGGCACAAGTCGGGCGATTTTGTTTCACGTTTTAAAAATATTACTCGACCGGTATTTATATCCCGCCTTAAAGATACTCCCCCCCCCCCCCTTCCCTGTCCTTCCTCGCTGCTTTATGCGATCATATTATGCTGTGGAATTCCGAGAAAATGTGACTGAAATTTGATATTTCCTGAAGTGATTAAGATACGCGTAGACGCACTTTATTGGTAACGTTATACGTTCGTCATGTTCATGTTGGGGGAAGATCTAAGCTCAGACAGGTTGTTTGCAAATAGGGTGCAAGTCATGTCATGTACTTTGCTATGGGTCTGATAACGTAATATACCCACACATGTTTAGATTATAATACTATGCATCATTATTTTATTATATTTCTTTGTGAATGTGTGCTTTCGCCTGTTTTTAGCAATTGTTTAGATATGACCTGGGCTTATGTATGTATTTTTAGGTGGTGTGTCATAATCGACAAATCACTTCTTAATTTTGTTAGAACAGTCTTTCTTTTTTCACTCTTTATTTTTATTAATACCGCCCACTTCTTTGTGGTCATCTATATCTTAACAATGCATGTATCATGTTTTATCAAATGTTTATCATGTGTAGGTATGAATGTGAACTTGTCAGTGCAATATTTTCAAGGACATGGCATGACCTTTACGTCATCTACGAGCAATTTAATATATTACTGAATATAACTCTTGAACTGAATTTTTAAGTATGACGTCATTAACTTTTTTACCCGTTTTTGCATACCTCAGTAATCCTGTATCAATTTTCTCCCAAATTTCAATATGGTGTAGCTAAAACCTTGCTCTATGGTAGGAGTTGCCTTCATTTTTCATCATCGTGTAAATCTTGATTATAGGCATTTATTTCAAAATCAGACGTATGTTCAATCATGAAAATGACATGACGGTCTTCCACGAGCTGTATCTCACTCATGTTTACATATTTTACTCTGAAATGTTAATATGTTGTAGCTGAGTCTACTAACTTTCATAGGTGTGGCCTCTGCTTTTTAATCAAATGTAGGGATCATAGCAAAATTTACCTTAACTTGCATCTGAGTGTCATTAATAATTTATGATGCTTCTGGAAGAAAAGAAGCTGTGAGTTGACACGTGTGATGCACAGTGGCCATCATTGTGTTCTGTTTGGCCAACTCAGTTTGAACATGTAAGGACATAGTGCTTGTTGCTTTGTTGGGCAAACAGATAACACAAATATGCGCCATGTTGTTGTCCAATGCTGCTGGCCAAACTCTGTCTCTGATCTGGTCTGATACATTCTAATATACCATTTTCGTATGCACATTTTATGCACGTTGTTCAAACAATACGTTGCTAATGGTAACCCCAAATCTTGTCCAAGGTTTTTCCAAGTAGCAACACCTAATAAATTCAGAGTGCGTTCCATCCATTGAAACTGAATCACGAAATACAGGTGAATGTAGCATTGTGTCAGTAGGCAGTTATGTGGAAAGTTGAGAATACATTTCGAAAATTGATTGAACGTATCAAATTCCTAGTCTAAATCCACATACTAGTGGCCATGTAGGAAAATCTTTGCAATGTTAGTATATTGTAGGTGCGCTTTGAGCTTTCGTGAGCGTTGCCTCTGATTTCTAATGAATAGATGGTGTCCCCATAGAAGGTCCATGGTGTCACCGTACATTTACCATCTCATGTCTGTGCTTAAATTTGTCAATACAGAACACCTTATACTTGTCCACAAATTTGTCTCGTCTCATTTGATTCCAGGATACCAGGAAGTAATCATATCAAAATATAAAATCGTTGAAATTTAACGACACCCGCACCTGGTGATAACGGCAAAACGATTCCTCCATGTGTACGATCCATAATCATCACCACCTCTACTCCTTACCTGGTAAATTATGATTACAACGAATCGTGGCAATGTAAAATGCTAAGCGTTTATCAATCAAAACTCAATCACACATCATTTCCATACAAATTAAGATGATGCACGCAGGGTGTATGCACCGCGCAGCAATGTATCGCATGTTGGAATTCACGGTATGCGGGTAACAACTTATTCGGAAAGTACGTTACCCCCCTGCATGAAACGGGGATCCCCCTAAATATGAAATGTGGCTTTGGGTGATTATGCGCATGCGCGGTATGATGCACGTGACTTAAAGAGAAACGTGATCGTTATAGCGCAGTAAATGTTATACCGCAGAACAGCAACACATGCACGGTGCTTATATCGTGATGAGAGTCCCGAGACCTTTCGGGATCAGTGATCGGTTTATTTCTTAGACATGTTAGACAGGCACGGGAGACAGAGAAAAGATATTTCTGGCTTTATGACTGTACGAATACACACCCATAAATACGTATGGCGCCTGTTACGACACACAATTATATACACATACACTAGCACACGCACATACACATAACATCTGTGTGTATGTGCGTGTGATATGCAAATATACGTCATTTAAGAGGCTGTGTCAGCGATGAAAATATGGATACAAAATGCAAAGCAAATATTCATCACCGGCGTTTGAAACAATCATTTACATAATTATGTATCCATAAGAAATCCAATCCTCTGACGTTGCAATTTCAAATTGCACTATCATTCATTGCATTTGCAATATATTTTTTACGTCTATGTCAAAACATACTATGGTACGATTTTTTTTACAAATCCATTGAACTCAATGCTTCGCCCCCATATTATTAATGACCATGCGTTACTTATACATCAACTTTTCAAATTCAAAACTTTATAACAACAACAAAAAACAACTTTTAAAGAATCAAACAAACAAAAAACATACACACCACATGGTGTAACGGAAATTGTTACTTACTTCTCAATAGTGTTTATTCAAAACCAAACTGTACAAATCATATTTATATAAATTCTATACCACACATGTTTTAATCAATATAGAGTCCAATGTAAGTACGTACAACTTAATCGTTATAGTCATCAAACAGCGGTTGTTTCATGTGTGTAATTAATTAAGATGTCCAAACGTCAGTTATCTTGGAATAGACTAGTACATCCAAGAATAGTGACAAATTTGAGTCGTGCGTCGTCATAGTCTTCTGATATAAAAACAACACGTAATGTCCTCATCCTTTTCTCCACCTTAATTGTTGACGTAAATGCTTGGCCAAAATAGACCAAGGTTTGCAAAGACTAATCGATTACAATTAGCCCAGTAATATTCGTTGAAAAGCAACACTTCCACTGTGCATGGTGAAAATGGCAATCTTTGATGATGACTGCTACTACTACTTCTACTCCTCCTCCTCCTCCTCCTCCTCCTCATACTACTTCTACTACTACTACTACTACTACTACTACTACTACTACTACTACTACTACTACTACTACTCCTACTACTACTACTACTACTACTACTACAACATTACTACTACTACTCCTACTACTCCTACTACTCCTACTACTACTACTACTACTACTACTACTACTACTACTACTACTACTACTACTACTACTCCTACTCCTACTCCTACTACTACTACTGCTTCTACTACTACTACTACTACTACTACTACTACTACTACTACTACTACTACTACTACTACTACTATCATGACTACTACTACTGCTGCTTCTACTACTACTACTACTACTACTACTACTACTACTACTACTACTACTATTATTACTACTACTACTACTACTACTACTACTACTACTACTACTACTACTACTAATACTACTACTATTACTACTATTATTACTACTACTACTACTACTACTAGTACTGCTACTACTGCTACTACTACTATCAACTGCATGCTGTTACTGCTCCCTATATTCGTGTGTATTCATATGTGTGGAAGATGGTATCAACGGTGCACAGAGACTTCAAGGCCTATCGCTTGATGACCGGAAGTGCTCTCAGCAAGGTATGATATCCTCTGTCACATCTGTCAGACTTTGACGGGTACTTTAGCCCTTTCTTTTATTATCACCCTCAAATTCAATAATTACTACCACCGTTATGATCTCCGAAGTGCCCTACATTATTAGCTCAGTCAAGTCCCCCCCCCCCTCACACACACACACACACACACACACACACACACACACACACACACACACACACACATACACACCCAACCACGCCCTAACACCTTTTCAGCTGATAACAAAGCCCGTGGAAGTATGAGTTGCGTGGATGTATGACTGTGTAGGAAATGGTTGTGTTATCATCTGGGATATTATAGCACGCAAGTGCGGTAGCTATTACTTCCGCTGCGCGTAATCTTAAGGCACCCGTATGCCCGCGCTGCAAACACGCACGTTCTATACCCCGTGCTCTTCACGCTCATTAATAGCAACAAGGCGAAGCGAAACCAAATTACCAATCAACAAGAGATGGAAAGGATAGGGGACTGGGGGAGGGGGGCATGTATCATTGAGCTAAATAAAGACGCTGTGATTCATCGCGGTTTGCCGCGGTGAGGTGCTATTCTCAGCGCGGAAACTTGAAGAAGGGTTTTCTCGACCACCACTTTCTGTTTCCTCCGTGCTCTGTTAATTAGCCCGTGAAGACAGGGGTACGTGCCTGCCGTATTGCATAACACGGAACGAGGTACCTGGGACGCGTGGGTGGGAAAATTAATGGTGAGCTTTTGATCGCGACACCGAACGCTGGTGACTTCGAGTCATCATCGGACTCGTCATCGGAGCGAGAAGATGTCACAATGTTGACGCGCGTTCTCCGTGTAGGCCTTTGATATGTTAATCATTATTTGAATATCGTTTGTGTAATGTTTTGGTGTATTTGCATCTGCCAGGACCCTCTTTGATAGCAGTTTTTCAACTGAAGAGGCCATCCTGCATAAATGAATGCAAAAATGAATAAATACATAGAAAACAAAAACATTTCCCCACGGTGGTATATTTACGCAAGTCGTGTATTTTCGTTAGAACTTTAAAAGTTTTGATTGAAAAAGGAAAACACGGTGACAGAGAAATCGTTCTTTCTGCTCTTTTGTTTTGGGGGGCTCGAATTACGATACGAGTTTTCTGCACTCATGTTGTCGTTGTCACCACAACGTGAAGAAACTGGAAAACGGCCGGTCTCCCGGTCGTCACGTGATTTCGGCGCATGAGCAGAAGCCAGAACATCACGTCACTCGTCACTCATTTGAATAAGTCAGTCAATGAAAGCCGATTTCAGGATCCTCCTTTATGTGGGCAGTTCTTGAATAGTAATGACTTCTAAATACCATGGTGTTTAGATAATTTTAGGCCGGCAATAAGGAAACGCCGCCTTTAAAGTCAGGGACATCGGGACATCGTGACATATGATCACGAATTATTTTGAGAACGTGCAATGCACTTGTTGACGTTAAAGGTAAGGGGTAGTAGTGTTAAAGACTTTTAGGACCCGTCATCGACGGAGTGCCTTTGATTTCCTGTTATCAGGAAGGATTCGGCTCAAAATTCGGCTCAAAGTGAGGGCGCCTTACAGGCAGCCATCACGCATTTTTTACTTCGCTCTCGAAAGTTAACTTTCTAAAAACCGAATATACTCGTTCTAGATGTTTGTTTGGACTCTCTTGCCACCTGCAGTAAATAGTAAATTACATTTTAATGTTTGTAGATAATTAGGTACAGAATCCTATTTTAATATGTTTATATGTTTATAGAGAATTGTGTACAATATTGTAAAGTCACACGCAATTCGGCCTGCGAGCCGCGAAGTGTTTCTGTCTTGTTGTTGTTTTTATCATAATAAACCATTATCTATCTATCTATCTATTATAAAATCGTTGAAAATGACGAGAAATTCGGGCCGCCCGTGATGACGGTAGTGCAGTTATGCCATGGTTACGACCCGTAATCATATTACCCCGTACATCGTTTTGCGTAGTGTTTGATCACGACAAGAATAGAAGAGGGGGGTAAATCAAAACTATTCGAATACACGGCGTTGTTCAACCGTTATCTTCTCTTATCTTGTACCACAAACCGAAATGGAGTTTATCCAGTCTATCTTAAATGTCTTTATTCACTTTGGCAACAAAGTTCTCCCTCCCCCTCCCCCTCATCCAACCCCCTCCATCCAATCATAATGCAAATTACACACACGCTGTGATAAGCGTTTTCGTCATGACTTTGTGTTATTGTGGGGAAAAGAAAGTGGGAGAATGGGAAGACAGAGAGAGAGAGAGAGAGAGAGAGAGAGAGAGAGAGAGAAAAAAAAAAAAAACTATAGGGAAGGAGAAGGACTCTGGATGAGCAGAAGAAGGAGATAAAGAAGGGAAAAGGAAGAAGAAAAATCAAACGAAGAAGTGAGGGACAAAGCAAAAAAAAGAGGGGAAATAGAAAAGAAGTAACGAATGGAAGGAGAATACAATAACATAAATGCAATGGCTTCTTCTAGCCTGCCTTCCAGGCTGTTGTGTTTTTAAAATCCAAACGCTACAACAAACAGCTTGAGCTGCAGTCAGTAGCATAATCAATTCTTCTTTGGTTCTCCCAAATACTGTGAGAAATAGTTGACATGGACATCAGCATTATCAGTCCGATACCTGTACGTATATGTACTTGTGGTAGCTTATAAACATCAAACAGAATTGTAACCAGGCTTCAGCCATGCACGATACACATGGCTGGTTATCACAATTTTCAAATGCTTCTAGCTTTCGTATTATTCGCGTGATTTTCCTCAAACTTTCACCGATATACTCCGACGATATTTTTGTTTTTTCTACAAATAGACTTCTTAATCAGATTGTTCCCGTTTTTATCATGTTTATAGAAAGTCGGAGACGTCCACAGGGGACGATGCGTCAGTCACCTTATGTTTCACTGACGACTGCGCATGTCTGTATCGTGCCGTCAGTCATGGATCTAGGTCAAGATCAGAACTCCAGACCACAGACAGCATCTCAGCATTTCACCCTCACGTGAATCACGATAAAATTCGTGGAAGTCATTGACGGCCAACACGGCTGGCTCACGAATGGGGTTATTGCTTTCTTGAAAGTATATGGTCGCACTTCGCTAGCAATCATCACAAAAAATTGTTCCAGTTCTTTCGTGGTATTATAAGTGTTTATTCCGTGAGCGAAAGAAGGGTGGAACATGGTTTCTGAGGTTTTTGTAATGATGATTGGCAGAGAAGATTGATATTAGTCACGTTTTTGGAGGTGAAGAAGTTTGATATCGATGCGCTCTATTTCATTCAATTCGTGATCGATTCAACTCGTTGTTTCTTGCGCATAACACAATTCTAATTCGGTGACGAACTGCGAGCGCTGTATTGGCCTATTGTTTACAAGCATATGGCTACTTCGCACGTACCATGATTACTACGGTCATCATCGTTATCATAATTTTCTACAATAAGCCATTTTCGTAATGTATTCACAACTTTCCCCCTAACTGCCTAGTGACGCGTTATTGCATTCACCTTTATTTCATGATTCAGTTTCAATGGATGGAACGCTCACTAAATTTTTTAGTTGTTTAAACTCGTGGTTACCATTAGTAACGTATTTTTTTAACGAAGTGAATAAATTTGCATACATAACGAAAATGGTGTCTTAGTAACCCATAGTAACAACGCCATCTTCAGTATCGATATAATAATGCTCCTCTTCATCCTCATCCTCCTACTCAGCATCATTAATTTCCATCGTCAATGTTGCAATTATAATTTTCAATCATTATCACTGCTGTAACCGTCATCATCTTCTCCATTATTATCAGCATCATCATCATCATCATCCTCATCCTCATCCTCATCATCATCATCATTTTTATCATCGCCAGCATTATCGACATCGTCGTCGTCCCCGTATTCATGGTCATGCTGATTTACTGAGAGAGAAATAATTAATAAAAAAAAAATTGATAAAACGATAATTTGTCAAACTAAAAAAATCAGGTATTTGTAAACAGAAAGAAGAAAATATGATCAGACGTTTGCGTGTTGTTTACTCATAATTCAAATATGATGTCAAAGAAAAACTAGTACACTGAATATCGCCAATACGAACAATTGTTATATTTTAAATAGTGTCTCACTCACTGTATTAAGTGATACCTATAAACACAATGCAACGTGGTGAACAAAATGTAACGATGTATAGCTTGCAATAAAACTATTCTTTGATCACGATAGAGTGCAGAAAAGTCCTAGTAGTCATATGATATTCCACGAATGCCCAGAGACGTTTTGATTGGAATACCCCTGGATCCATGCCGTTGATATTTGTATCTACTTGGTAGGTAAACACAGAAGTTCATGCGTCATATATCTGACTCTCTCTCTCTCTCTCTCTCTCTCTCTCTCTCTCTCTCTCTCTCTCTCTCTCTCTCTCTCTCCAAATCCCCTGCCTCCTCCCTCTCCAAACACTCTCTCGTTTCTATTCATCATACCATTATCCATGCACGAACTTGACATAGATATTTCACCTCGTTCCATAGAGTATATTGGCACTCAAGCGACCCTGCACATTCCAATTCATGCTAAATTTACACTCTCAGCTATAGATGTATTTCATTTCTCTCTCTATCTATCTCTTTCTCTCCCCGTCTCCCTTTATGTTTTCTCTCTCTCTTTCTATATCTCTGTCGCAAAGTGTGACATCCATACATAAAAGCATTATAAGCTACACTGAATGCACTGCACTTAATTCATTTGATTTATGTTGAATGAAATCTTTTAAAAGCGCCACTGTGACTTTCATGTGTATACTTTTTTCTTTCGACATCTATTCCATTCATTCCTTTCAATGTTTACAATGTTTGTGTACATTGCATTGATGATTTTTTTTTTATGGTATGTGTTCGAATTGTATTTATCGATATGTTTGTGGAGAAGGTGCTTTGTTTTGTTAAGTTAGTTGTTATGGAGATTCACATTCCTGTACATGCTGTAGGTTCTTCGAGAATCGATTCAATCATATTATATTCAATTGACAAAGATAGAACTGAACTTAGTGATAGCTATTCAATCGAATCGATATCAATTTACTGGAAAAATGTATAAGTAATCGAAATGAACTTACTGACTGATGTTTATCGAATCGCTGTGACTGAAAGGTGGCTTATAAATCTAAATATCTTCATTCATATTGATTTTAAATCAAACTTCAAAGTACTGTGAATTTACTTCACCAAATCTTTAAGAATTACTTGAAATTACATTACTGAGTTCATACAAATTGAAGTGTGTTGCAATGAAGAGATCATGAACATTGAATCAATTCAAGTGAGCTTGTGGAAATGAAATTAAATCAAATTCATTATTTCAACCCTACACGTACGGGAACGGGTAGTCCATGTGTTAAGTGCACGGGACTGAGATCATATACTTAATGGGTTAAATTGGACTAGAATTGGATTGAATTTCCACTGAGCTGAAACCTCCGATCATGACTTTAACGTACGTAGTGTAAGGGTCCTAGGGAGTACTTACGCTAGTGAGAATGATTTCTATTTTTCGCTGGTCCGTTGAGACGTTGTGGTCATAGTGGTAGTGGGTGTCTGCTAAATATAAGTGAGTTCTCAGAAATAATCTAGCTAATAACATGAACAATGCGAGCTGCGATGTGCCAAAAATATTCTCACTCTTAAAGGAGAGAATTAACTCTTTACGTGGCGTCTGTTAATGTTTTGCCCAGCAATGCACACAAGCCAATAGAGCAGTATCTCATCTCACACAGGACAATGTAGAAAGGGTTTAAAAGAACACAATCTCTGTTGATATTGCTCTTTGTCGTTGTTGCGGTTTCCATGTTTGTTTGCTATAGTTTTCCACATATTTCTTGTGTTCATGTAATTCAAGTTGATAAAAATCAAGGGGATATCAACGTGTTGAAAGTGAGCTAAACAAACAACGTCATGCAGAAGGTGTGCTGAGAATGGCTCGTTTTGCATTAAACTGTTATAAAGAAAAACTAATGGATAAAGAACATCTCACTTTTAAATCTTCCATCGGTCCTGTACGTCTTATGTGCTTTAAAGGTTCTCTGATTGTGCCCAGACATGTTCTAAATGCCTTCCTAGGCTAAGATAATTTTCTTAGTACCCTGCACTTTTAATTGGTCAAACCGACGATGCTTTTTTCTTTAAGAACAGAAAGTAGTTATTGCAAAGTATTTCTGTCACCTTGTTGATACCACTTTATTGTAGCAATCATGCCTCTTTCCCATGTTCTGATGGTGGTGGTGTGGGAGGGGAGCGGTGGAGGTGGCAAGGGGGGGGGGGAATTTATGTAGGAGGCCCTTTATGAAAACGATTATCTTGCTACTCCGAGTACTCCGTTTTTGCTTTAGCCAAAACGCTATATCATTGGTTGTATGTAACATTATGTGCATAATAGACGAGTGCGATATTCATCTCTATGATTAACTCATACTTTCCGTATACAAACACACAAAATGAGATGCACATGTCAAATTTAGATTATAATTAAAAAAGGGAAGGCTTTTTCACATGTTTGAGGAATTCATCAGGCACACCCACAGGTCATCTCATTATTTAGCCGATTTGGTAAAAATTGAGCTCAAACGGGTTTTGCCATCAAAGTAAATAAAAAATAGGGTGATGACAAATTATCATGACGTACTTTCAGGTAAGATTTGGATCATGAAAGATGTATGTGTGTGTTTGACTACACTCATGACTTATAGAGAGAGTTTTGCAAAACAAGACATGGAGTAAAAGGATAAAAAAGGGGTGGGGTAATCACTCTGTTGATTGGGATAGTTTATTTCTATGCTTAATGAATATTCCTTGTAACTTACTACCGGCACATTTATTTATAACACAGTTTATTAGCTCTCTTCGTCATATACACCAGCAAAATCATGAAAATTCAATGATTGGAATGGGATTAGGGTGGGGGGGGGGGGGTCATGCGTCTAAAATTGATTTCCAGTTAATACGCTCGATACATCATTTGCTTCTTTAAATTCACGATTCACATTTCGTAGAACACTTGACATGTCATGATGGCTGGCAAAACATGTACATTACCTAACAGAGGAGAGAGAGAGAGAGAGAGAGAGAGAGAGAGAGAGAGAGAGAGAGAGAGAGAGAGAGAGGGGGGGAGGGAGAAAGAGAGAAAGAGGGAGAAAGGGGAAGAGAGAGAACGAGAGAGAAAGGAGGAGAGCGAAAGAGAGAGGGGATAGGGGGAGAAATGGAGAGAAAAGGGGAGAGATAAAGAAAGAGAAAGAAGGAGAGAGAGAAAGAGACCATTGTCACATTGAAGCATTGAACAATACCATCGTGCATAGTCTGACACGATTCTCCGGCATGCCTTCCAGAAGCTCATTGCATCGCAGAAAGTAAGAAAAATGTCTGAGAAGCTGGAGAGAAGGGTTTCTACAAAGTGTATCTTATAGATACAATGTAGAAGGAAAGAAACACCGATGTGATTGTATTTTCGATAACAAATATATATAAACAAACGCCATATTAAAAAGAAACCAGGGCAAACATTTTGGAAAATATTGTTGAAAGAGTTATTAGAGCATGGCAGATCGTTTATAGACATATCTTATACAATTTCCTCTTTTTCTTTCTTTTTCCTTTTTTCTACTTTTTCCAAGTAGGAAATGCAGGGTGGCAATTTCTTTATAATTTTGTTTACACAAACGTATCGTAACAAAAACTGGAGTAGATCTTTGGAGGAAATGAAAGGAAATTCCTTTGACAAGGCTAGTTTGACGTCAAAGAACTCTAACTTCGGTCGAACTGCCGACATCTGACCTGCATTTCTGCACGATCTATGGCAAGGCAGATAGCCTGGTTTCAAGAGCCCTGGACTTTTAGTGTCAAATTATTTGCACCATTCTTGGTGGAGGTGTGTGTGTTGGGGAGGGGGGCGGGGGCGCCACTCTCAAGCCCCCGTTTGTATTGTAGAAGAGCAACACCTGAACCTTGTGACTACGGAAGTGGGGATGGGGGGGGGGTTACTTTTTTCCTCTCATTGGATGGGGAGGTGCACTTAAGAACTAATATTTGGAAGGAGTGTCGAGTCTCCTCGAGTATTACATGTAATTATATAACTTATTGTATATCAACCATGCGACATAGCCGCCATTCTGGGGAACAGTGCGACACGTGATTTGCCTCGGTGCTTAAAAAGATATCAGTAATAATCATTTAGGTCATTTAGATTTTTTGTTCAACTTGGCATCGCAAATACATAACCCGTCAGTCTGGACGTGCGGTTAAGACACCCGTGACGTAACGAGGTTGGGGGCATGATTGGGGGGCTTACACAACAACAACAAAAACTCGTCCTTGACCAGGGTCCTACGTCAGGTGGCAATGACCTCTCGTCAGTCGCCGCAGATTTTAATGTTTTCTCAAGAAAGTGTACTTCTGCGGGTTTTCTTGTTTTTGTTCTTCAGGATTTCCATTTCTTTTTATGGGATTTAGACTATTTGTTTACATTTATGACGCGTTGCAGGTATAAAAAAGAAATAGGTTGAGGGGGAGGGGGGATTTCTTTGGCAAGTTGCCCTAGCTTTTTTGTGTGTATTTTTACACCTGAAAGAGAAGGAGACGGTTTTGGGGATTGCTAAAAGTGTTGCAGAGGCGGTATAGGGTGGGGTTCGGAGGTGGAAGGGGGGAGGGGGATTTTTTTTTTTTTTTTTTTTTGGGGGGGGAGGGGTGAAATTCTTTGACGCGTTGCCGTTGTTTTTTGTGCTTTTTACCAGAAAGAGACAAGAACGTTTCACACTAGGAAGAAATCTCACGAGTGGTACAATTCAATTCAATTCTTTGGCGCATTGATCGAGTCGAAAGTCAAAATGTTATTTGGTAAACATTATTTTTGTCTACTCCCCCCCCCCCCAGAAAAAGACATGGAAAATGAAGTTTGGCATGGGATAAGGTGTGTCCCCCCCCCCCCCCCACACACACACACACACACAAACACATACTTTGGGGGGGGGCTAAATTTTTCCTGCGTATAGTGTAGAATTTAAGACTTGGGATAGAAATCAGAATAAAGAATAAGAATGATAAGCAGGAATTTCTGATATTATTTTCTATTCACTGTAACCATGGTAACCCTTCAAAAACATTTTTGGTCAGGTTGATTAGCAATAATGATACTCCTACCTGCAGACCGTTACGCTGACATTGCAAGTTTCAATCTCGAATTACAATCGACTTATATCTTGTTAATTATTTCTCGTCAATTTTGTGATTGATAAGATCATAGCCACATATAAGACAATGAAAGGATCTAGCCATAACTTTCATTTAGGAAAGGGATCTGATGTTGAGAGGTAATCTACAGAGGAATATGTTTTTTTTTCAAGCATGCTTTGAATTATATGTTACTGATACATTTGATATTTCACAAACATGGGTCCTGCCTTATAACAATTTCATATTTCTTGCAACCTAATTTACGATTAATATCAATCGTAAGTCTGCACACTAGAGATAGGGAATTGGACTTGCGATCGCTTCAGATCAACCGCAACTCTTTATAGGACGGGATCCTGGGCTATGTACGATTATTTTGCTTCTTACGATTTTAAAAAGAATGTAGTTCTGTCTGCACACGGAGATACGCTGCCTAAAACGTGATATTAGCCTGGCTTCAAGCCTGCTGGGCATTTTAATACAAACTATGATGTTCAATTAACGGGTCTGGCAGTATAGACTAATCATTCTCAATTTTCTCTCGGGCTCGCTTTGAATGGGGGAAGTGAAGAGGAGAATGATAGAGTGACGGGTAGCTAGACTCTACTTTTAAGTTCAATCAGAAATGTCCAAACGTCTGGAAGACAGGTTACCGCTAGGACATTCTAAGCATCTTTGGAACATCGCTCAGAAAAATCTTCGTGAATGTAGCATTCTTTGGCCGTCAATGGACCGTCTTCTCCGCCTTCCGAGAATCGATTTATTCATCCAAAATGGACTCGATTATGCTTTAATTCATGCCGAAAGTGGGTCGGACGACCGTGGAACATGACTGCAAATTGAATCCACAGGCCACCACATCATTGGTTAAGGGTGGGGGGAGAGGGGAAGGGGGGGGGGTCGAGATCGGGATAGATTCGAAGAAGATTGGTCGTGTTTGTGGATGCGGAGAAGAATTCGACTGGAATTGTCATCAAACGCTAAATATGGCATCAGGGGGAAAGGAAGATAGATGAGAGAGTCACTCACTAGTACATTCATTCATGTTCCTGACCGGAAGTTGATGGAAAAACATAGAATGGTGAGAAGAAGGAGAGCAATAATGTGGACGAGGAGAGGTAGCAAAAAGGCGATGGGGGAGGTGAAGAGTAATGAGAAATAAAGTGAATGAGGAAAATGAGAACACTTCTAATTTCCTACTACTACTTCTTACTACTACTACTACTACTACTACTACTACTACTACTACTACTACTACTACTACTACTACTACTACTGCTGCTACTACTACTACTACTACTACTACTACTACTACTATACTACTATATACTACTACTACTATATACTACTACTACTACTACTACTACTACTACTACTACTACTACTACCACTACTACTACTACGACTACTTCTACTACTACTACCACTACTACTACTACTACTACTACTACTACTACTACTACTACTACTACTACTACTACTACATCTTCTTCTACTACTACTACTACATCTATACTACTACTTCTTCTTCTTCTTCTTCTTCTTCTTCTTCTTCTTCTTCTTCTTCTTCTTCTTTTTCTTCTTCTTCTTCGTCTTCTTCTTTTTTTTCTTCTTCTTCTATCTATGTTGCTGCTACAACATTCTATAGACTTACGACTATTTTTTTCTACTTCTAGGCCAATTCCTCCTACTGCCGCTGATAGTTCATTTGCCTCTTGCACATTTAGGTGCTCGCCCCTCATGGATTTGAACTGTTAAATCGCAAGACAAGAAATCTACAAGGTCATAAAGGTAAAACAGCAGTAACGTTTAATGGTGGTACCATTGAAGCTGGAGTCGCCTATCTTCTGCTACAGATCAAGGCTGCTATGGTTGTGTCGAAGAAACCATTCGTGGAAAATAAAACAAGCGAAGTTATATCATAGGTGTACGGTTGTAATATCATTACACATGACTGGTCATCACTTTAATTGCATGGCGGCGGTCGGTGAAAATACGAGCACTGCCCAAAATAGAACGGCTCCCTTTCAAAGTCAGTACTGTTTACGAGCACATTAAATGTTACACATTGCTTGGCATGATACATATCATGCTTGATTCTGAAATGAGCTCATAGAAACTAATCTAGTGTGTGGATGTATTCATCATATGAATTCAAATGTATGAAATGGACTACATAGTATTCCAAAATATCTTGAGAGAAATAAGTAAAAAGGTCTGTATAAATTCACGTTTGATACTACATAACGCTAAAGCTACGCGAATAATAAGGTTGGAAGCATGTACAATATTCTAAGAATTGTACTTCTCTCCAAACTTAAAAGAAGTTCTCTTCATTGAAAGGGTCACCGATTAATACATTCATACGCACAAAACTCGTTTTTGGTTTCATTTAGTGCTTAAATAATTCATGCGGATTCAATCTTCCACAATTTCATCTACAATAACAAGTTGAAATCTAGGCGTGGTTTTGGTTATGGTTTGGGATTTGGATTAGTCTGTCATTAAGCTTTATATTTTAACATATATTTGAAGGGCTTATTTCCATAATCCACTTTGAAAACGTACGAGAAAACCATTTTTTTTTAAATCTGATTTTCTACAGGCGCCTATGTGAAACTGAAATTAGAATGTGGCAATGGTCGGTCTTGCTCGTTTAACTCGTTGTGTGTCAAAGGTGCATTTTGTAAACAGTGGTGTACACAAATTCCATAGTGCAGCCTTTTATCTGCCACAGGAAGAGTGAATCTCTCACTGTGCTGGGACTAATAACTCGACTTTGAAGAAAAATGGATTGAGCCCCTTTTGAAAACAAGCTCTTCATTTACTTAACATTGCAGAGTAGTGAACATGCTGCGCTCTTAAAGGGATAGTTCACCCTGAAATTATTTTGGTTTCAATAAAAGGAGACACATGAGAGAAACATAATAGTAATAGGTCCAAGGATAAGAAAGTTATTTGAATCTAAAAAATCGATTTTGTGACGTCACTTGCGATGCGCTCTCCCATATGTTGTGTACTACCTTTTCCATAGATTGCCTTTTTTCTGTTCTTTGATGGAGAAATACATTCATTTAATAGCGATATGTGTGTGATAACATGTGTTTAATGAGATATCAAACGCACAGGTGAAATAATAAGTATCCTTTTGAGAAAATTGACATTTTCCAAAAAAAAACTGTACACAATATATGGGAGAGCACCTCGCACGTGGCGTCACAATATCAAAAATTTAAATTCAAATAAATTTCTTTTCCTTTGACTGATTTTAGTCAAACCTTCACTAATATGCTTTTTTTCGTGTGTCTCCTTTTCTTGAAACCAAAATGATTTCAGGCAGAACTATGCCTTTCACAGTGTAGGGTATAGTGCACATGCTGCGCTCTTAACTCTTCGAGGGCTGCATGAACTTTTTATTCACAATTAATACACAAATATCCCAATGAGCAGCATTTGATCTGGTACACAAACGGTTAAGACTCAAACTGAATACCGATGATCTGCATGCATGACGTCGACGGAATGGCGACCGTGGCGTCCCTCGTCCCTCGGACTAGATTAATACAAACCAACAGATTTACTTCATAAACCAAATACATTCTTTCAATCATTGATTAGCTTTTAGTGCCGCATGGGTATGAACATGGATGACAACTTTCGACTCACTTGAAAGAAATCGCATTGATTTGAACGATGGGGCAGAAACACATTGAATAATGGATCTGATTGGGATGATTGTACAATTCGGCTGTTTTAAATCTGGCTGGATCGAGACGACGACTCATCAGACACATCGGAGCCTCGTTCCAGTCTTTAACACAATCAGACCAGCAAACCTGATCGGCAGGCGACATCCATCGAGAAGTCATACATTACGCGGGGCGTCGGTGGGCGATGGGGGCGGGGAAGGTGTAGGCCGCAGGAGGAGGGGGGGGGGGGGGGTTGGCACCATGGTGTCAATGCCCCTTTTCTCAAAAAGCAAATATATCTCATTCACTGTACCAAGTACAAAGCTATGGCTACTCGATTGGTTTATTACATATGTTTGTGCCAATGGGACGGGGGAGGTTAACAAGTTGGCGAATAAGGGCGAGAAATATGGGTCTGTTACTCCTATCCCCATGCTATTCTTCTGGTAAAAAGCCACTTGAAGAGGGAGGGGGGGGGGGGGAGAGAAAGAGATTGAGAACATGGAGAAGGGCAAGGGGAGGGGGCGGTGGAGGGGCGGGAAGGAGGGTGTTATCCCATTGTTTTGAGGGGTTAGATGCTACTGTTGGCTTGTGATCGACGCGTCTCGATACAAAATTAAGCAGGCTATGTACGAAATGAGGAGTGTCGCGTCCGCAATTCGGCGTTTTATTGCCCTTAATTTGAGAAACGTCGCGCCAAGTCAAGCGATACTATTTGAGTCATGGCGCAGGGTTTCGGCCTTCGCAACCTACGTCGACCGCCAGGCGGGCCTGCTAGGCTAGACACGGCGACCGCTAAGACGGCGAGCAAAGAGATTAACCAGTGCATCGTTTTGTGCAGGTACCTCGATACGTAGACATAATGCCAATCAAGAGTTTATGAGGTCGAAGTGTTGATCGCATCGAGTAAGTCTAACATGTCTAATGTAACCTTCACACGAGAGCGGTTTATAAATCCCGCTCACCGCGTGTACTTTGTCGCCGGCATTTTGACGGTGCGGCAAACGATGGAAATACTTATAGCCAATGGGTTGTACACACCAAGGCGGTCACCTTTCAGTCGGAGGGCGGGGGGGGGGGGGGGGGGGGGGGGTTGGATGGGGGGGGGGGGGCTTCCGTGTAGGGCCTGATAGAAAGACCATTATGGCAAGCGATAGCGACAAAACACTGCGCTCTTGTCTGAATGCGCACCTTTCAGAGAATATTATTGCGATCGGTTCTAATTATCAACGGGCATTGACCTTGTTGGAGAGTCGTTGATTTCCTTCGGAGGAGAACATGCGTGCAGGGAAATGTGTCACGCGTTCGTTGCTCTCATCATTTTCATTATTCTTCTACTTATCAATAGTATTAGTAGTAGTATTAGTATATATTATATATTATTGCTCTTTTATCCTATAATACAAATAAATAATTCTAGAGCAAACACTCGACTGTGTATACATGCTCACACACACACACTCTCACATACACACACTCCCACACGCACCTACACACAAACACACACACACACACATACACACAGACACACAGACACACATACACACACACACACACACACACACACACACACACACACACACACACACACACACACACACACACACACACACACATGTACTCATTCACTCATGATCCTTCTTCAGTCACATACAAAAGCTTCGACGGCGATATAACCTACTTTCCCGTACCGTACGATCGCGGTGGTAGGGAATGTGGTACAAATCTAAAATATTGCTAAGAAATATTGAGACTTACTGCAATCACGCTAGCGACATTCATAAATTTGAAAGTTGCTACATATATCATTTTCATAAACAAGTCAAGTATGTGACCGAGAAACAGATGGAAGAATCGTTTAAAGCTTAATTTTTCAAAGTAGGTCAAGGAAAATAAACTGTGTTTTTCTTTAAGAAAAAAAAAATCTTATCCATTACCTGAATCTAAACCTTCTGGTATTCAGTTCGAAAGGATGATTTATTCGAGAAGTGGTTGAAGGGACCGGCTTGATGCCAATGTTATTTCAAGGGGTCATTGTGGCAAATGTAGCTCTCATCTCTCGAGACTGGTTGCGGAGACTTCGCTCACGAGGAACAAGCCAATAAGCATGGAGAAGAAGCCAATAATGAAGATGCCCAGATAATGTCTGGGTAGTTAAATATGACGAGATGATTTGATACAGATTAATTCGTGCTGTCTCTTCTTTTTCGTCTTCGTTACATTTTCCGTATGAGTGGTAAGTCCGTGATAGCGTATTATCGTACGTCTGTGCTATCAAGTGTCAAGTTGGCATTGTTGTATAATGGAGGAGGGGAGGAGAAATAGCTTGAGGAAGAGGAGGAGGAGAAGGAAAAGGGGAAGGAGGTGGAAAAGGAGAAGGAGAAGGTGCAGCCGCAGAAACAATCGATTATTTGTTGATTTATTAAAATCAATATTAAAACACCCAGTTACAAATGTTTCAAATATAGGCCGATGTTCAACTATGTGTTACATTAGGTTCTCGCGTTTTGTGTGCATGACTGTGCGTGTGTGTGTGTGTGTGTGAGAGAGAGAGAGAGAGAGAGAGAGAGAGAGAGAGAGAAAGAGAGAGAGAGAGAGAGAGCGTGAGCGAGTGCGTGCGTTGGGCTGAGGGGGGGGGGGGGGCAGCTGTCAGCTAGTAAGCCCTTTCCCCTACTAAAACTACAAGTACCGTCGCAGTGCCAAGGAAGCTACACTAAGTCGAGATGATTTTTGTTTTTTGTTTTAATCCTGAATGTCGCGAGTGAGCTCCAGCACTGGAAGAGAGCCGTCGAATGCAATCGACAATAACAGTTTTTAACCCGGTTATCAGTGACCGATAAGTTCAGACCAGACTTGGGATCGGCAATGAAATGAGACGTCCAGGGGTAGGTCTCCCGAAACGAAGACAACTCGAACCAACCTCAGCTTCAAGTCGGTAATTTCATACGCATATTCATGAACACGCGTGACATTAGAATCACGGCCAATAAGCGAATAAATATTCCTAATCCTGACGGGAATACATTATGGCATGTTATCACTATTACGATTTGTGCCACGATTAAACTTGTTACACGAACCTTAGAGTAGTCGTTGTCATCCTATCGGTCTTATCATATCTTGAGGTCAGTTGTGGCAATCGCCTTGATCGTAAAAAGTATATGGACGGTTCATAAGTTTTCTATAATCAATCAATATCATTGATTGGCAATCATAATCGTAATCAAAGCATAATATCTAATAACAAAGCGCACTGATTACGTTGAATCGTGTTGATCGATTGTGGTGAACTCCCACGATCTGTAACGACCTGTCGAGTACCATTTTCACTGCCTGAAAATCATACTGTCGCGCGATCAAAACATCCATCCACGATGAGCAACAAATTGTGTCCGTAACGGGACGTATGACAGTGGAAACCGAACATTAGAATGAAAATTCGCTCATAAAAAGGAATACATGTATATAAATACAAAATATCACTACAAACATGCAATATTTGTTGGGCAGATCTGGAGGCTATATATTGCCCACCGACTTAGTGTTGAGTTTGGAGTTGTCATCGTTTCGAGAAACTTGCCCCTGGTCTTCGGGGAGATGGAAAGTGCAGAGCAGAAGGGTTGAACATCACTGGAAGATATGAGATGCAGGGGGGAGGGGTAGGGTGGGGGAGTGCTCTATGTGATTTGTGTATTCCAATGGTGACAAAATGCCCGCGTGACACACAAGAGTTCCTGAAACCACATAGCGACAACTGTCAGAAGTCGCACTTCTATTTCGTCTAATTCCTGTGCAAGAAGAAATTATGCCAATGAGATGTGTGTACATTATCGGTAACACAAATGCTTACCAAGGACTATAGGCAATGTTTTCCTTCTGCAGTCGTACAACACAAAGTTATTTGAATAGTCATGTATCAGGAGACGTTTGATAGCTACATCTTATCTTGCGAATTAATATTCATATTTCAATTTCCACTTCACTGCTAAATTTCGCAGATTTGAGCAATATGTTGTGAATGAAGTTTATATGATGCAATCATCCTGTCCTATGAAGCGGACATCTTTCATTTTTTTATGAAAGTAACTTTGCATAATTATTGTTTATGAAGAATCTGTATAAACATCGATCATCATAATCTCTTTCTTATCCGTATGTTATTCGCTCATAAACGAAGACCTGTTTAGAAGCAATCAAACATAACAGGGTATATTTTACAATTTTAGTACAAGTCCACTTTTTATAAAATACCTTAGACAAACATTGACTTGTGCCATATAATAAAAACAAATAAAATGAAATGATTTTGTAAACCAGGATACAAATCTACGATGAATAAAAGGACTGATTAGTGACCATATAACCTTGTGGTTCCGGCCAAACTACTTGACCAAATAAACTAATACGGCCAAACTACTTGACCAGATAAAATACTGATTTCACAACAATTGACGGGCGTCAGTGACCACTAAATCGTTAGCCTCGGTCAGTAATCATGGGGCAGTAATTGGTCTATATGCCGAACGAAGGGGAGGGGTTGGGGGCTAATGGTTGGGTTGTGTTTGCGGCGATTGGTCGCTTGCAGAGTGAGGGAGGGGCGGGTCATTGTTACCTCAAATTTCAGTAGTCTCTTCTCGGAGGTTATGGCTGGCGAGCTTCTGGGGCGACATAAACCAGAAAAACTTCTGTTTTGTCATGAGTTTCCGTGTATACCTCGTGCAGAAATGCGCCGTGCGCAAATTTAGAGTCAATAATTGAAAGTTTTAAGAGAATGATTATTTGTGATTGATGAGAATAGAATACATCGCCCCATTCCATTTTATCTTCTCGAAAATTAATTGCTCCTTGTTTTTTTGTATCCCATCCGCCTTCATGTCAATATTCATTTCCATTTCTTTTAAATTTTCTAGTTTTGGTTAGATACACCAGCGATTCAAGTTCAAACTGCGGGAGGGGTCAAAATAGGCACCCCCCCCCCCCCCCAAAAAAAAAGGGTTATGTCATAAGAAAGAAAGATCATGATATTGCAGGTAAGTAAAACGCACAGCCAGGCATCGAGTAAGTAGTACAAGATGGAACAATGACATGATGAGACGGGCGAAGTGTAACATGACTAAATATCATAATCGTGAACACCAAGTGAAATTTAATTTCTTGTTTGCTTTTTTAGGAGGGAGGGGGTACGCACACCCCCCCCCCCCCCCCGAACTCCACCCGATGAAGAGCAACATCTTTATCAAGCAGCGTATTGGTTACAATATTTTATTACATCAACGGGTGGAACTCGAATGACGGTACATTGTATTACGCCGGAATAGAGACTACAGACCCATTATTACGTAGTGTGACGTAGGCATTGGAAGTTCAAGCTCATGTGTGACGATTACTTCGGCAAGGACGGAGGTAGTTTCGATTTCAGGCTTGATGCATGTGTATTTACCTATACCATCAAGACCAAACAGATGGTAATAAGGCTGAATGCTAATAGTTTGGTCCTTGATCTCAGATGTCTTTCATATTCTTTAAAGATTTTCTTTCATCGTCTCTCCTTCTCCTTCTTCTCCTTATCTAATAGCCTTGGTCTCATTCCTGTTTTGTTCTTCCTCATGTTCTCATTCTCTTGTTTCTTTTCCCTCTCCATCCGTCCTGCTTTTTTCTTCTCCATCCATGCTACATGTTTTTTAAGTCCCATTCTTCTTCTTCTTCTTCTTCTTCTTCTTCGTCGTCTTCTTCTTCTTCTTCTTCTTCTTCTTCTTCTTCTTCTTCTTCTTCTTCTTCTTCTTCGTCTTCTTCTTCTTCTTCTTCTTCTTCTTCTTCTTCTTCTTCTTCTTCTTCTTCTTCTTCTTCTTCTTCTTCTTCTTCTTCTTCTTCTTCTTCTTCTTCTTCTTCTTCTTCGTTTCCTCCTTCTTCTGTATCTCCGTTCCCTCCATCCTTTATGTCCTACTTGTTTTGTCCATTGTTCTTGTATCTCTTTTTACTCTACTTGTTCTTAATCCTCTTTGTATTCTTATATTTCTTTTTCTTCCCAATTCACATTCCTATAATATTTGCTTTACATCCCTTCTTAACGTACTTTCTGTCCAGCTTTTCCTCTCCATTCCTACGTTCCTCCTTCGATTTCGGCGACAAAAGACCATGAAGACAGAAGCCTTAAATTAACAATATTCTTAACACAAAACTGGTTTATCCCTTTACAGGTCACAAATAGTAGGTTGCGTAAATATTGTGACATCACAATCTATAAACAATATCATCATTACTATTATTGGAGACGTTTTGTTTAGCTCGGTGGTAATATAATGATTGCATAGTGCACGACTTTGTTCGAGAGGGGAAAAAAACAGGACTACCCACGTGTAAGCACGTGTAAGTGCCGACGTTAATAGTAAGGTTTAAGTAATATCAACGAATAGGATCTACTTCGTGGTGAGACAAGGATTTTCTCCCATGAGCAAGGTTGAGAAGTGGTGTGGGGCCTAAACTCGGGTATGACACTGTTCCTTTCTCTTCACAGTGTTAAGCCATATCAGGTGGATATTAGGAATAATGATGGGAAGGACAAGAACCGGAAATCGTTTTGATTTATGTTTACACTTTGTATTACTCTTACTAGCTGTACTTGCCATGATCAGGAATGATGAATAGATATAGTAGACCGGAAATGGTGAGTTAAAAATGGTGCATACATCAATGAAGCTTCATAAATATTACAGCTAGAGATAATGTATATACATATTCATGTACAAAGTATAAAGGTAAATTATGTGAAGATGGTAGAGGAATGACTCGTTGTAACAAAGATTTACATTGTCAAAATACAATATCAATTGGTTAATTCAACAAGTAGTCACGAACGGATACATCGATTATATAATCATAAATATGGAAATCAGTCAAACAGCAGAAGTAAAATCAGGGGCTTGATACATTTTTACGAAACTAAGGCAAGGATTGCGACAGCATTGTTCCATTCTAATCAATTCAATCCAAAGCCGCGGTTGTGGTCATGTTTTTATTTTAATCGCTGAGCAGAAAACAGAACGCCAGATAATGACTACTTCATTCAGGTGCAGTGAACAATCAAATTCACTTGTTGTCAAATTCGGGAACTTAACCTTGCTTTGCGCGGTGGCCGGGCGATTTCTATGTGAACTATTGAGGGTGAAATATCAGATTTTCCCATTAGAAAGCAAGCAAGAGTGACGAACAGAAGTCTGCGGTTGTCTCCGCACAACTTTGCGGTTTGATATCATTATGGTCTGTGCTCGGTGTGTCAAGGTGTTTCAAGTTCTCCCCTCGTGTTTTATTTTTCTCCTTCTTAAGATCATTGAATGATTTCCAAACTATGAAAAAAAAAACATCGACCTGGAAACGAATTCATGCATTCCTAAAGCTGTAATTGCTTATAATTTCGCCAATATGTTATACCATATGACAAGTGTTAGGGGGAGTTCATGTTAAAGGAGTGAAACGAAAGGATATGTCCCTTTTATCAACTTAGCCAGATCAATCATGATCGGATCTTTAAATCAAATGCCAGAAGGTGTATGAAAATTCACATGATATAGAAAGAAAGTGGGAAAAAATCAGCTTTACAACTAAATTATCCACCATGTCGTGTAATTTTGAAAAGCTAAACAGCAATTCAAAATATAACTTCGACGCAGCTTGTCAGAACTTGTTGCCAGAACTAGAGTAATTATTAACCACGAATCGATCAAAATCAAAATATAAGTGCACTTGATACAGAATTACAATGTTGACTATTTTGTAATAATCGGTATAATGGTTGCGCAGAATCCCACATGCATTAAGGGGAATATGCTGTACTGGGACTATAAAAAAAAAAGCCTTCAAAAGGTGATCGTGAGCAATCTTCTTGCCAATGGTCTTAAGTTTATGTATTGTCCATTTTAGAAACTTTTTGGAAGTTATTTACCTTCGAATGATCTACATTTGGAGTAATTAGTGATTAAATCACAAATCCTCAAATTGTTCGGCCCGAGCTCGAGTACGATAACGAAGCCTAGAGAGAAGATGTGATAGCTATGGCTGCTCAACAGTAAGCCATTCTTAGGTGTCTCTCATATTACTAAATTTCTTCTTTTATTCATGTTATTGCCTCTCCTTCTTCTTCTCCTTCTCCTCCCTTTTCCCTATTACATTGTTGTCCTTACTCGTGTTTCTGCTCTTCTTTGTTAATGATCTCCTACTTCTGTTAAATCTTTTCCATTTCAAAGTCATACTTTGATCTCTGTGCCGTATTGCTCCACGAAGAAGCTTAAGTGTCGCTTAACCGGTCCTTTGCCGAATACAATGCTGCTCTATGGGATTTTGTGCACATTATTGGTGAGAATATGCACACAGGGAAGAGAAAGATATTATAGAGGAGGATGCGATTAATGCCATGGACTGACAATAGGAGCGATCCTTTGCTGATGCATGATCATGATGATAGTGTTGGCATGGAAACGCATATAGTTGTTATGTCCTATGATTTCTAGTAGAGAATAGGGGAAAGGGTGATCTTCGTTTGCCATTCTTGTCGATAATGCTTTATCAAAATACATTGATTTCCGGGCTTACTGACAAAGGAACCTAATCCTTTTTCAAGAATGCTGATTTTGCGGTCTAAAAAAAGACCTCTCTTTAATGTTTGCTTTTTTGACAATTGACTCCCCTTCGCGTTTTAACCACTGAACGATGATTTTCGAAAAAAGGAAGGCCCTTTTCGTGTTTTCATACCGTCTGGAAGGGAGCAGAAATCATGATATTCTCGTTAGCAAAGTGACCCCATATGGACACATTTCCGCAACTTTGAACGATCAGGCACCTCTCCCTCATGCCTTTCTCTGGTATTGAGGAGAACAAAACACTTCCTCTTGAGAAATTCAAGACAGACTTAACACCTTCTCCTATTCATACGTTAACTCTTAACGTGCAACTCTCGCGTTTGGCGACCAACAATACACGCAAAATTCTATACAACAGAATCCCGTCTGGCACTCTAAGAGTTAAACGACCAGACAACACAAGCAGCACCGTGGGAAGAGACGAGTTGTTGACAGAGTTTCTTGCAAGTTGGCGAACGCGCAACACAGAAAAAAAGAAGGAAGAGAAAAACCCCGCGCACATCCATCAAACACTTCCACCAGCTCTCCGCTGCACGCTCTGCGTCAAATCTGGCGGATTTAGACAAAATCCGTATCAAATTCAGTACAACTCGACCTGGATAAACCTACAGCAATTGGACGAGCGTTGGAAACAATAAGAAGGTATAATGCACCCCTGCCGGTAACGTTATACCTTCCTCTATATATAGTCTCGCGCCAAAACCATTGCACTTTCTGCCACAGAACCAGCGCAGACGCGGTCCTCAACTCGACGCGCAAATCTGCAGGCAATTTGCTCGTCTCTACCAACCAACACATGTTGGTGCAAGGGAAGCCCGCTCGCCAAAACCCAGGGATTACGTTGCCATGGTAATGCATGACTGTGTTACGTCACACCATGTTCAAGTTCTTGTACTTACACCTGAAGCTTTGTTGATCCGTTTGACTCGGGGGCACACGTGAAGTCAACCCAACGGTCTGCTATTGCTTCGGTTTTCTCTGAATAAGAAAGCTTGGGATTAAAATTGAGTTGCGCCTTATCACAGATGGAGCTTTACGGATACGAGAAACGTATGGGTGCACTGTGATGTTCTCTTTTTCGTATTTTGTAAAAAGAATTGATAACATAAATCATAATGTTTGGATATCAGCTCTCGGAATCACGTAGAGGATTTAACAAACTGGCCCAAACATACTCGAGTACATTATGTGCTGGGCTGGGTTATCTTTGCTTGGAAAGTGCAGTAAACAAAATCTCACTTTTTTTGAGTGAGTGCAGACATCTTTCTGCAGAATTCGAGGAATTTCAGAAGTGGATTGATTTGGGGTTCATGTCCTGTGAAACAGATCTCTGTGGTAGTGATTGCAAAGAAGAAAAGTGACATATAAAGCAACAAAAGTGACAAGTGGTGGTGAGGAAGAACGAGCAAGAAGATGATGAATAAGAAAAAGAAGAAGAAAAAATAAAAGAGCAAGGAGATGGAGAAAAAGACGTGAAGGCTGAGAAGGGAATAAGGTAAAAAGGAGGAAGAGCAAAAGAAGAAAAAGAAGAAGGAAAATATAAAGAGGAAGAACAATATGATGGTGATGATGCTGGTGAGGATTATGATAATGATAATAATAAAGATGAATACGAAAAAATAAATGAAGCGAAGAAGAGAAATATCCAGATAGAAGAAGAAGAAGAAGGAGCAAAAATGGAAATAACCATTTAGTCTGATGATTACTTATAGAATGAAATCAAACTATGATCTACAATGTACCTCGATGATGGATTGCATTACCGAAACGTCATAAACAGATACCTTAGCCACCGTTTACAATGTTATGTTAAGTCAAGTTTCTCCATCATTTCTCAATATCATGCTCCATCACATTTTACATACAGCTTCCAAACTTTTACATTTTAATGTATATATTCATTAATCATGATAATGTTACCAATGTTCATAAACTTAACATAATCCGCGTTTGCTCTTGAAGTTGTAGTTATTTTCATGATTTGTAAGATTACCTCAGATGGGCTGTTTGGGGATCTGTATCTCAAATTCAAGGTCGCCTCAATGTCAAGGCCTAGCTATCATGACAACTTCGAAGGTTGAATAATGTAGGTGGCTGAAGTGAAGGCTAGCCCTCTCTGGCCTCAGGCTTATTGTTGAAATTAACCCCCAACATGGAAACAGCGTGAAACTGCCTAGTATCAAGACATCACACCTCTTCAGACAACTTGAAGAAGAAGACACGAGCATAAGGGGGATGAAGTGAGAAATAAGACAAGAGAAAAATATCAAATAAAGGAAATACGGTCGCAGAGAAAACACGTCCGTG
Organism: Arbacia lixula; assembly: GCA_963669155.1. Taxonomy (NCBI): domain Eukaryota; kingdom Metazoa; phylum Echinodermata; class Echinoidea; order Arbacioida; family Arbaciidae; genus Arbacia; species Arbacia lixula. Next base: position 3,259,420 of record OZ022591.1, on the reverse strand, counting down.
ACTTTTGAGAACGGAAGGGTGATGTATTATGCGCGTGATACTGTTTAGTTCTTAGTGAGGGTTGATACGGTGGTGGGGATGTAGATTGTTTGAAAGAGGGAGAGAAAGAGAGAGAAGGTGAGATGGAGAGAAATTGAGAGAGAAATATAAACAGAGAGAGAAGTGAAGAAGGAGAGAGAAATGAAGGAAGAGAGAGGGGGAGAGAGAAAAAGGGAGATGGAGAAAAAAAAAGAGTAAGGGGGAGAAATAGAGAGACAAATGAATAGAGGGGGAGGGAGAAAAGGGGAAAGAGAGAGAAAAAGAGAACGAGAGAGAAATTAAAGAGAGAGAGAGAGAGAGAGAGAGAGAGAGAGAGAGAGAGTGAGAGAGAGAGAGAGAGAGGGGGGGGGGGGGGGAGAGAGAGAGAAACGGCCTTGCATTGCGAATACATGTGATCCCCGCAACTCATTTTGTACAAACAACAATTGTTCAACGATTATCGACACCATATATCATATCACTAGATGTTGAGAAATTAGAATTAAAAGGATATCACTGTGTGATGCCTCAATATGAATCTTCCTCACAAATCTTCACCAAACTCTTCCTCAAGCCGTTTCCCGTTTGTTCCAACTGTATCATGTTGATATGTGATTCAGTATATATTCATCATGTTTGAAGCCAAATGTCACGATCGTTATGAATACTACATTAGACCACACGTTTGAAAACTTCTCAAAAGGTTCGATTACGGTGACCGCTTTTGTGATGGCGTTGCCGTCACTGAACTGGCTAGACATATATAATGTATATATCGTAAAAACATATGTTTGGGGGGTGAGTATGAAGTAAACAGTCACGAGTCGTGCACTCCATGCGACATGTGGGTGTAAATAAACATGATACAGATATGGGAATCTCGTCACATATGTGTGTTTATACGCTTTTAGGTCCACGTCGATTGATATGTGGCTAATGCTTCCGTGATATGTTATTTTTATATCATGCTGACAATCCGGATATTATTATTATAGTGACTATAGTCTATATAATTCATCGTCACAATTAAGAATTTTCAAAATGGCAAAAATTGTGAAAATTATTATATTTGAAACCTCTCATTTTTAATCGTATATCTTATCTTTATCTAGTTCATATAACAAATATAAAATCTGTACCTTTACATCAAATATCAAGCTTTTTGCACCTTTTATTTTGAAATTTGCGTAATTGGTACACACGATCCGCTTTCATGCAGGTAAGGGGCGCGCTAATAAATAGTAAATACATCAGGACATGTAACCTATGCCGGTGGCATTGCAATCAAAATCAAAACAGGACATGGAATTTTAATGTACATCTCTTGATAAGAAAAAAAGAAGTTGAAATCAGAATGAGAATGAACAGTGCAGAAACCATTATTGTGCCACAACATATCAGAACCTTTGTTAGATGTAAATAGTAAAAATTATCATTCTGGAGAAATTTCATGCTAATATTAACATTCATTTCTGTTGAAAAGGGGATTAAATTGGTTATTCAATTTACTCAATGAATGTATTTACTGGTCTCAATTGAGTACGTTCTCAATATGTTAACGCTATACTTAGATATCATGGAAACTTTAATATTCTTTGACAAAATGTACTTCTTATTAACAGGCTAAAGTCACATAAATTCCATTTAATCCCGATTCGCAACTATATACACACTGTACACTCTCTATTTACATAATATTCTATGTCACATTCTCGTTATGCGCTAATCCATAACTTTCCTAGTCCGCTCATGTTATCGCAGTAACTATGGTAACTGGCTGTGATTCTAACTGATGTAGGCATATGATAGCGGACATCATCGCCATCCTCCGTTAGCCGATTTCCCCCGAGTTCCTTCGGGGCGATTGCGGCGAGTGGGGTTTCCATGAAACGCCTCCAAATTTATCTCATCATGGTCGTTTGGGAAACGAGCTATCATCTTAATCGAGTCGATGAATTAAAGACATTATTTAAGAGAAGATCAGTAAGATAGTCATTGGTTATGCTTTTATATAATTTGTCTCACTCCTATCAGAATTACATCGGTCAGTTGTCAACTATATAGGTAATATGATGTTACATGATCATCATCATTATCATCCAGGCAAGGCACGGCCGTCTTGGATAAAAAGTTACGTTTAATCGTAAGTCAAACAAAACGAACGCAACTCCTAAAAAATTAAAGATAACTTCGCGTTTTAGCCGAATTCCTTAAAGAATGAATCTAGATTCAAACGCAATTATGAGAATGCAAATATTAAACACTGTAAAAGGCAAGCTGCGTTTGATTTTCATGATTCATTTTTTGTTTTAAATCATTTTTGTTTAATTTTAGTTTAATCACAATGTAACTTTTATGAAAGACGACGCAGGACAGAAAAGAAATGAGGAAGTTTGTTTTATCTAAAATGACGTTAAATTTTAGATGACGTGAAATACAGACCTGATGGTTTTCAGTCTAATATTAAGTTGAGCGGCGAAAGAACCAAAACTGACAAGTTAGTCTCCCATCGGCCCTATTACATAATACAACCCATGGTCTCCCCGATTTCATCATGGACCAATGTATTCTGCAGTATTCTGCAGTTTTGGGGATCCGTTTCAGTACTCACATTAGTCTAGCTTCACCATGTTTACCACGTTCTATATCCATGTATGTATGGGACTAAACGTACAATGTTGATACGAAATTGATATCCATGTTTATGCAAAATGATTTAATGTTCATGAAAGGAAATACATATCCTCTATAGACGAGAACGTGCAGTATCTGTTAAAGTAAAAACTGGACAAAAACATAAGGAAATTCATTTCTTGGATAAGAAAATCAATCAATCAAATTTTGATATTAAAACGTGCAAAACACAAGCACGACAGTGAGTCTGTGACAGCACAGCTACGTGAACGAATTGTTTACTTTGCCGCTTAAAAATAGCGATTGTCCAATCATTAAAACATTCATTACTTTCTTATGTAGTTGTCCAATGTTATCTCAATAGTTTTGTCTCAGATTGTCTGCCTATTTCGAGAGCAACTTATGGTGCCTCGCCGCGAGGAGATGTTTTTACATTTCGTAGTCATGGTTAAAGTTTGAAACTTCCGCAAAAGATAGATAATTCGAAATCCTCCATCCTGAATCCGTTTTAAAGCTATGCGTGATATTCGGTAATACGTCCGATTGAGTAAGCCTTCTCTCCTTGGCAATTCTGAGGAAATGTTTACATCAATTTGTCTTTTGTTTTATATAGTCTTCCATGTTTTTGCGATAAATTTTGTGGGGTATGTGTACTTGCTCTTTTCCTCGGCTAACTGGTTAATCAATATTGGGTGTGGTTTGTGTTACTGGGCCAGAGGAGGGAGAGGCGGGATGGAAGGGAGAGAGGAAGAGGGAGAGAGAAGGTGAAAGAGAAAACGAGGGAGAGAGAGATAGATTAAGATAGAGAGAAAGAGGAGAGACAGGGGGCTGGATATGAAAAGAGAGAGGGAGATTAAGACAGAAAGAAGGAGGAAAGAGAGAGGGCTGGATATGAAAAGATATAGGGAGATTAAGACAGAGAGAAGGGGGAAAGAAAGAGGGCTGGATATGAGAAGAGAAAGAGAGATATTAAGATAAAGAGAAGGAGAGAGAGGGGGTCGGATATGAAAAGAGAAAGAGAGATATTAAGATAGAGAGAAGGAGGAGAGACAGGGGACTGGATATGAAAAGAGAAAGTGAGAGAGATTAAGACAGAGAGAAAGAGGAGAGACAGGGGGCTGGATATGAAAAGAGAAAGTGAGAGAGATTAAGACAGAGAGAAGAAGGAGAGCCAGGGAGCTGGATATGAAAAAAGAGAGAGGGAGATTAAGACAGAGAGAAGGAGGCAAGAGAGAGGGCTGGATATGAAAAGAGAAAGAGAGATATTAAGATAGAAAGAAGGAGAGAGAGGGGGTTGGATATGAAAAAGGAGAGAGGGAGATTAATACAGAGAGAAGGAGGAGAGAGAGGAGGCTGGATATGAAGAGAGAGCGATTAAGAAAGAGAAAAAAAGGAGAGAGAGAGAGAGAGGGGGGAAGATGGATATGAAGAAAGAGAGAGAGAGAGAGAGAGATTAAGACATAGAGAAGGAGGAGAGAGGGGGGACCGGATATGAAGAAAGAGGGATAGGGATGGGGTGGGTATGGTGGGGGAGGGGTTAAAGATAGAGAGGGGAGATAGAAAAATTATAATTTGTGTGAGCGTATGTGTGTGTGTATGTGTGTGTGTGTGTGTATGTGTGTGTGTGTATGTATGTGTGTGTGCGTGTGTTTGTGTGTGTGTGTGTATTTGTGTGTGTGTGTGTATGTATGTGTGTGTGTGTATGTATGTGTGTGTGTGTGTGTGTGTGTGTGTGTGTGGGTGTTACAGAGGGGTGGGGGTGAGGCTTACTTCCTTGCCTTTCTCCCTCCTCTCTATCATGTCTGTGGTCTGAACGTTGTTGGTGGGCAAAGTCGCGTTCCAGCGAGAAAACATCTTTTTCAAATCAGGCGCAAAGCGAGGCAAAGCTGCAATAATCGATGAAGGCTGCCTGTCCCACGAAAAAGCTGCATTCCACACGAATATTTATAGCACACCAAGAAATCAATCAATCCGCCACCGCCATATCCATATATGCATGATAAGAAATGTGAGATATAGGAGTTAACAAGCAACAGGATTGGCATGAGCTTTCATTTACTGAGAGTGCTAAACGCTCTTTGTGTCATTTATGCATTTTTGCACAAGTAGTGCATACTACTTAAATAAAGCAGCGTTTTGTTTTGAACGCATATGGTTAACTGAACGCTTATTTCTACTCGCAATTAGATGATCTCACCACGGAACTATATTTAGATTTAAATGCTCTAATCTAAAACCAACATCATTGTAACTATTAAGAAGTGGTGTTACCAAATATCATAAGAAGTATTAGTAATAGAGATAGTAGAAGTAGTAGTAGTAGTAGTAGTAGTAGTAGGAGTAGTAGTAGTGTAGTAGTAGTAGTAGTAGTAGTAGTAGTAGTAGTAGTAGTAGTAGTAGTAGTAGTAGTAATAGAGTCGGTAGTAAGCTACACAGTAGTAGTTGCAGTGATAACGAGAAGAAAAATGGTAATACATTTTCGTATTCGACTTGTTTCAATAGTAATCAATACAACAAAATGTGAAACATCACGAGGACAGAGGAACAAAACCTTAAAAACCAACATGGGGTCGAATCACATGGCTCTAACATTAACTCTTAAAGGGCATATACTGTACTGGGAAGGCAAAAAAGCATTCAAAATGTAATTGTTAGCAATCTTCTTGCCAATGGTCTTAAATTCATGTATTGTCTATTTTAGAAGCTTGCTGAAAGTTATTTGCCCTCAAATGATCTACATTTGGAGTAATGAGTGATTAAATCTCAAATCCTCAAAATGTTCGGCCCGAACATTTTGAGGATTTAATCATTAATCAGTAATTACTCCATATGTGGATCATTTGAGAGCAAATAACTTTCAGCAAGCTTCTAAAATGGACAATCCATGAATTTAAGACCATTGGCAAGAAGATTGCTGATGATCACCATTTGAAGGTTTTTTTGTCTTCCCAGTACAGTATATGCCCTTTAAAAATCAACATGGGGTAGAATCACATGGCTCTAACATTAACTCTGAACGTGTCACTAGTGGGTTATGTCACCATTAATACACACAAATATTATAAAGTTCCAGTTTATCTGTCACACAAAGGGTTAAACATATTCTGAACTTCACAGGAGAGATACACCGACGCAAAAGAAAACCCAGTGAGCTGGTTAAAAACAAAGGAGATCGAGGCGATACCTTGGAGGACTGGGGGCTGGAGATCTTGGCAGACGACAGCGTACAATAATCAGATGCTCAGCGTGGTTTGGCGCCTAAGATAGCTCCATCTTTAAGGGTATTGTCTCACAAATTTCTAGCCTATCTCCAGGCGCGAGCGTTTGTTTAATATCATGTAATCGACACTCGTTTTCAATTTTCACATGAACAGTCACCGAATATAATACATTTAACTCTTAGTGTGCCAGACAAATGCTGTTTTTATGGAATTTATGTGTATTTCTGTTGAATGTATCCACCTGGCATTTAAAGGTTAAGGCGATCGTTGTATTTTGTTGTATGTGTAACTCATGTGGTAAATCATTGCTCGGTGTGGAGAGATTATACCGTACATAAACTACATGTACTAACATGTGTGTATGATTCACTATGGTAAGGGACGTGTATCAGAAGTTAATAGTCTGTGTTCAAGTGATGGAGGTGTTTTTTTTAATATATTTTTTTATATTTCTCCTTACCTTTTATCGGACTATTTAAATCAGCTTTGCATTCGCATTGAGAACTAGCTTGCTATGGTTTCTTTCTACTAGGCAATATCAAAATCTCCTTCCAGGTATTTCTTTACTGACTGCTTCAAGTATTATGTTAGTTTAAACTGGCATGTTAGCAATGCCCATCCCCCGTTGTAAAAAGCGCTTAGCATTACCTCCTCTGCCAATCCACATAAACGGGAATGTAGCGCATTACCAGTGCAAGAGTATCTCCATGGCGCATAAAAAGTTCATATTTTATATCATTTCCTGGAAACATATGTGTTTTTAAAAAGCGCTTATTTTTTTTTAGATTTGGTGGTAGAGAAGAAACAAAAACGCAGAGGGTAGCTAGACGGTAATACCGTTTACTGTACCAGCACACCCAACAAGACATCACTGGCAACCTTAGACATTCCTGCGGGAAAAATGCTAATTGTAGCTATCTTATAAAAGATAAAGTGAAGTGTATTAACCGCGTGATTGAAATTGTTCATGTGTTTCGTGGAAAGTAAGAACTCAAGCGGATAGGTATGCAAGGGTTCGCTCGTTTTGTGCAACTGTCAGGGATTTTGCAGGTATTGAAAGTAAATCTTACATGTCTTACCATGCATATCACCCCTCGATCAGTTTATATAGAGAGCAGTTTGGGTATGTTAGGATTGGGACCGAAAGCGTTCACTTGGAAAGGGTAAAAAAAGTACCCCACAAATTATCCGTCACCAACCACCCCCCCCCCCCCCTTCTTCTTCCTGAAAGAACTTTATGGTGATGATGATGATGGTGGTGTCGATGATGGTGATGATGATGGTCGTGGTGGTGGTGGTAGTGGTGATGGTAATGACGATGATGATGATGATGATGATGATGATGATGATGATGATGATAATGATGATGATAATGATGAGGATGAAGATGAGGATGATGATGATAGTAACGGTGGTGGTGGTGGTGGTGTTAATGATGGTGGTGATGATGATGATGATGATGGTCGTGGTGGTGGTGGTGGTAGTGGTGATAGTAATAATGATGATGATGATGATGATGATGATGATGATGATGATGATGATGATGATGATAATAATGATCATGATCATGATATTGGTGTTGGTGGTGTTAATGATGATCATGATGATCATGACATTGGTGGTGATGGTGGTGGTGCTGGTGTTGATGATGATGATCATGCTGATCATGATGAAGATGATGATATTCATCGTCATCAACATGACGCTGGAGATATTGAAGGTGGTGATATGGAGAAACTGGTGACGAAGATGACGACAAGGACGCAGATGACAACGAGGGCGAAGATGAATGCAGATGGTGAACACGACGATGATAACAGGGATTCACATAAGGATGCGGACGATGATAAATCCCTGCAAGCTTCGGTTTATCAATGTATGTTTAACGTCGAAATGATAATTACATGTTAACCTTCCTCTGACCCAAACCTCCTTAACAAAACGCAAGGGAAAAAGTAGATCAAGCAAACAAATTATTTGTGAGAAACACGTGCTGTTTTTTAATCGATATCGACACCACAATCATGACGACCCATGAACAGGAATGGTTATATATCCCGAAAGAAAACAATCTTCATATCAATTTTCGTAGGTTTTAACTGTGTTTGTATTGTTCAATGGTAAAAAGAGGGGGAAAACGTAGTTATGTCAAAACGTCTCGTCGATGTCATAGATTATTGCTTCCCCAGAGTTATACCCTCTCGTTCCAGACGTTCTAGGCCTACAGCGCTGGCTCTGAAACAATGTGCCAACGGCCCAATTGGGACGCGCTGGTAGACCTGGAATAAAAGCAAAATGAAGATGGATTGATTGAAAGAAAGAGAGAGAGAAAAACGAAAGAGCGTCGGTGGACACTTGATTTGATCTGTACAGGTGGTTGGAAAATCGTGCCTTGGTGAAGAGCAGGATTGCTTCCAAAAGGCGATAGGTTCGATTTGCTGACTTAACCCAAGGATGTTTAAGCACATGGAGTGCCAGCAGCCAGTTAATTAATGCAGATTCATTGTACTCTGCTTCTACTCACAAAAGAACGCTTTACAAAGATTTTCTCTTTGATCTCCCATGTTCGAAGCCGCCGATTCTCTTAATGATTTTTTTTACCTGGATTTGACGCATAAACAAAATCAGATGCGCAGAAGAATTTGGGGAAATAACCTCACCCCATATACTTGTGACATGTAATACCTACGATGCATCTAAAAAGATTCAATCGAGGAATATTGTTACAATATGGCAAAAAGGCTCTAAATGTGATATCAAGTTGCAGTACAAAAGTCTCAATTTCACAATGTTCCGCATCATATTCCATTAAAAAAATTTCATGAAACGTTACTTTCAGATATTTTCCTTTCGGATAAGTAACATGAAAAACGTGCCCAGCTGCGCCCAAGCTAGTATTTTCATCTCAAAAAGTATCAAATTTTGTATTCGCTTGTCCTCATTAATTACAGAACAAGCTCTTAGTGAAAAATTAAAAGTTCAGCAGCGAAAGCTTAAATGCAATGTGTACGACCTATCATAAAATCCAGTTGAACGTGACGCAATCGCGTATGCATCATTTTGTTGAGAGCAGCTGCTAGTGGCGGAATCAAACCTTGTTCAAAGGGATGGATATCCATGTGCTTAAACATCCTTGCTTAAAGTATTGTTTATTTTAGAAGCTTGCTGAAAGTTATTTGCCCTCAAATGATCCATATATGGAGTAATTAATGATTAATGATTAAATCCTCAAAATGTTCGGGCCGAACATTCTGAGGATTTGTGATTTAATTACTCATTACTCCAAATGTAGATCATTTGAGGGCAAATAACTTTCAGCAAGCTTCTAAAATAGACAATACATGAATTTAAGACCATTGGCAAGAAGATTGCTAACAATTACATTTTGAAGGCTTTTTTGCCTTCCCAGTACAGTATATGCCCTTTCAACGTAAAACATGCTTCTATGCCAGAATTTATGCAAACGCCCATGCGAAAATGAATACACCGAATGTACAACGTTTTACAACGTTTTGATTATCCTTTTTTAGTTTAAAAGCTGAATGATGTAAAGGCAGTAATTGTCGCCTTTTAATGTTAGTATATGAATATATATCTAAAATATGTTATGTCATTTCAGATATGTCTCCTGCTTATTATAACGCTGAGACACAGAGTGACTTTTGGCTTAACATATTGCATAACCTTATATCTAGTCCATAAATCTGTTTTTTTGTAACTCTGTACGTGGTATAAATATGTGCAGATAAGGGCAAGTCCATTGATTAATTTTTAGTTAAAACCACATTAGAAAACTAAATTTAGATCAGTAACACCAAATGGATAATCTCCGAACACTAGCTTTCTTAGAACGTCACGGAAGGGGAATACTGATAGGATCAAATGCGATTAACAACTATTCAATCATTTCCACTGACTGCGTTTTCATTGTGCACGTTTCCGTTGGACAGTTTGAAGCGTACATTTGGGTAAAAGACATGCGGTTTAAATAAAATTAGAATAGAGTGAATCCAAGCTAACTCGTGCGTTACAGTTTTACGTAACATGAGACAATAAAATCAGAAAATGCAACTACAATTGTTGTTCGTATGTTACATTCGGGTACAATTTGTAGAATATGTGATATCTGTAAAACAGTAGAAAACAAAGTATATGATGCTGGCATGTCAGACCGTTAGATCATTTTGGAAAATTGTTTCATGCGTATTTATGATTGGTGCCAGAATATTCAAACAAGCGAGAGATTATCAATGGTTGGTATTATTAGTTCATTATTAGTTTATTAGTTCATTTGGTATTATTAGTTCATTTAGAGATAAATTTCGCTGAAAATATAAGCATAATAAAGATCTAAACTCATATTATAGAACACATGCCAGAACCCTGTATATTCATTGAAAATCTGAATATTAATTGTATTTAAACTGTAAATGTATTTAAAAAAATATTACAACCAGGAAAGGAAATTTATTGAGATGTTGTAAGGCAGATTAAGAAAATCATGACACAGTGGGGTCGCTACAATAGTTGATTTGATTTGCTTGTAAGATTCATGTATGAGATGCTTTTGTTTACTTGAGTGTGTAAATGTATTGAATGATTAAGTACCCCGGTTGTTGAGAAAAAAACAACAACTAGTGCGCTAATAGTGGAACAATTTGTTATGAAAAGTGGAATCTAGCGTCCTACGTCGGGCAATATCTGATATCAAACGTGCTGAATGAGCAAGGGCATAGGAGCGTTGGAATGGGGGCAACAAACCTAGAGTCCCCCCCCCCACCACCCCCCACCCCCGCCCCCATCCCTCCGCCCCTAATCACTTCCCTGGAGCTCTCTTCTTCCATTCGTTACTCTATGGCCTTCCATAACAGCTACAATTCCGCCCCCTCCAATCAACACCTCCATCCGCCCCCCCCCCCCCTCGCGCCACTGCAAATTCTTCTTTTATATGCTCTGAATGCGTCTTGGGGTCTTTTTCAATTAAGGTTTTGTGATTTTCTTTCAAGCTGAAAGAACACCTGTCAACCAAGAAGGTAACAGGTTTATCGAGATGAGGTCTATGAATATTTACGTACTACCCCCCCCCACACACACACACACACACACATACATACACACATACACACACACACACACACACACACACACACACACACACACACACACACACACACACACACACACACACACACAACCTAGTTCCTCTAGTCCCAACATGTCTGATCACTATTGAATGATTGACTTCAGAAATGATAAATGAAGAAGCCGGAGGGAGTGAAAGTGAAGCGGGGGTGGGGGAGGGGGCGGAAATGACACGAGGGTAATGATGATGTCAGAAGTTTGCACCCCTCGTAACAACCCTTTGCACCTTTCTAAATCCACTTATGATTCAACCAATTTATCCTGAGGTCCGCGTTAATCCCTTGCGTTTAATTAATCACTCTCACGTTCTGTTATCTCTCTCTTGATAGTCATTCGGTTATAATCATATGAGGTCAACGAGACCTGGTTTTCACACCCACCCGCCCCCACACACGCTGTGTCCTTCATATTCTCTGTTGTCATTGACTGTGGGAGGAATATAACACATGTCATTGACCGTGGTTGTACCATTTGGTAACTAATATAACGATATGATGTTATCTTTTTGTATTTTGTTTTATTCAATTTTTTGTTTTACCATTAGCTCACCACAATTGTTTTACTTTAGAAATCAAAAAGTAAAGCAGTTGTTGCATATTAGCTGTTATTGTGGAGGTATATAACACATATTGTATATATTTACTGGGACACAGGGACATGCGATTCTTATAAATGCCCTTTCATCAATATTATTTAAATACACAAAACAAAGTCTGGTAGATGCGACAATACCAATAGCGATATGAATGATTGTAGAGTAAAACAATGAAAAGGCTAATATTTTACATTTAAAATCAAAGCAAATGCATTGAATATGAAAACACACATGTATGTACAGGCACACAGGTTAAAATATCAAATACAAAGAGACAGACATACAGACGTACAGACAGATAAGGCAGACAGGAGACTGGCAGACAAGGACATGAAGGCAAAGCATTCACAGACAGGGGGAGGGACCGAGAGACAGGGGCATAGAGATAAAAAGAAAAATATGAAACAAAAAGCCATTCTTCCACTTTTTAACTCTGAAATGAAAGCGACAAATTATCGACTGTATCAGACGAATAATCTTAATAGATCCTCCCACACTGTCTCGGCCGAAGACACGATCGGGGCGATGCTAATCTTCCAGAAAACTTCCCAGACTTTATCTGTGGGCTTTCATTGGGCACAAAGGACCTATAACATCAGTAATGATCAAAACGATGAGGTTTTAACCTATATATCGAACAGTCATGACAGTGTTTACTTTCCAAATCTCATATTGGAGCACAGACGCTTGCTCTGTTCAAATTGTCGTCTTGGCAACGTTCTCATCTGACGTCACACTTCGGTGTTAGTAACCTGTTAGCTGAGTGTCTAGACAAGGTGGCGCTCTTTATTTTTTGTTCTTATGTGCGCCTGCGCAGTCGAGTTACAACGAAGCTCTTTTTTGAGCTTCAGGTAGTTTTGAATTTAATTGCTGAAAAAACAATTGCAGTATTGATTTTGTTCATGTCAGTAAGACACACGCGGTGTTCCATGGTACTTCTTACGTGGTAGCGAGAATTTATAAAGTAAAGCACATAAACACAAATGTAAAACTAAAGAAATTCAGCGAAATGCAATCATCTGGTATGCTTCAGCCCTCCTGCACAGACACGAACGTTACCATAATTTTTCATAATAAAAGTAGTATTTTTGTTGGCCTGGATCATCGTCTAGAAAATTTGACCTTTGACCTTATCTTTATTCTTAATATGATAACAAAATGAGATTAACATTGAACTTTGACTTTATCTTGCCCAAATACATTCTAACAGATGAAATTCTCTGTCAGAGTTTGAATAAAATTATGACATGTATTATTTTCTCGAGTTTTCACGTAAACCTTAACCACACGCACGGACCAAGGGACGGATGGACGGACAGTACGGACAAGAACCAGTGGACACTACGATCATTACTTGATTACTTAAATTACTTAAATTTCAGCTAAAGGCACACCATGAAAAGGCAGTATGAAACAGATTTGTAGTTGTAAAAGTAAACGACATTTCATGCTGTTAACTTCTCCGACGCCCCTGGTGCATTTTTGCACAATTAATATACACACACGAAACACACCGACATGACCGAGAAGCAGTGTGTGATATACAAAGAGCTAACAAATGACGTCTCATTAATTGCTACAGAAATTACCCACAAAATGGCATTGTCCAACTGAACAATGCATTATATGCATTTTGCAATGTCGTTTCATTCTTCTGGAGCTTCTCGGGACTGGCTGACAGTGAATTGAAACTGAAAAGAGAGAGAATCGTTCCAATTTCATTCGCATCATCTCTGAAGTGCTTGAATTTTGTAAACAAACATTCATTTAGTGATTCCTGGGGGAGGAATCCCTGTCCAAACCTCGGGAGTGGCGGCTCAGATTTACGACGAGTTGCTTGTCGTTAATGTCAGAAAGATTCATCCCGCAAAATGGATGATATGTGTTGGAAAAGAGGAAATTTTGATCGACGATTTGAGTCTTCGTTTGTGGTTTCGATGCATAACGGTGCTACCGGGTATCGTGTTCTAGGTGGTCGGTAAGTGATGTCATCTGGTGTATGTTGCCATGGATACACATAATAGGTAGATGGGTGGTAAAAGTGAGGATGTCGAAGTGTTGATAACGCTCGGTGTACTGCTACTGTATTTATCCTACCACCATTACGCACTTTTCATAAAGAGCAGCATTTTGTCTCGTGCCGATGTGGTTAACCTACTCAGTCCCATGTGCGCATACTTGATATCGGGTTTTCATACCTTGGCAATGAGAGGGTTAACATCAACACTGATGAGAATGTGAGGATGGGGTTAACACCAATGACGTTTTTTCATATTTGTGTCGAGTAAATAGGGTGAATAAGATTTTTGAGTTAAAACCATGACGTAACTGTAGGCTTTGAACAGAATTGGTACTGGAAGAAAGGTGGCAACAATTGAAACTGAGCTGTCAACAAATTGCAAGTGAGGTTTTGCTGGTTTGGGACTGAGATTTCGACGATGTAACTGAGGTGTCGAAAATTGGGACTAAGATGTCGAAATTGGACTTGAAGTGTGTCGAAAGTTGCGAAGGGGGTGTTCAAGGTTAAGACTAAGGTTATAAAAATTGGGAGTAAGCTAGGTGACGAAAGTTTTGACTGACTGAGGTGCCGACATTTGCTAAGATGTCAAAATTGGAAATGAAGTGTGTCGACAGTTTCGCCTATGATTTCCAATGTTTGGACTGAGGTAATGAAAATTGGGAGTGGGCTGGGTGTCGAACGTTTGGACTCGGGTGTCGATATTGGAAGCGAGGTGTTGAACATTGGAACTTAGATGTCGTACAGTAGAACTTCGGTGTACATAAGGGTTAAATCAGGTGTCAAGATGCATGATTATATAAGAGTGTGTGTGTGTGTGTTTGTGCATGTGTGTGTATGTGTTTGTGTGCGTAGGAGGGGGACTGCAAAGATAGCACATTGCATATCTATTGACTTATGATATTAAGAACGATCGGTACGTTCTTTGCCATGTTTGCAGTATCTGGAAAAGCAACCTGCCACATAAACCTTGTACCAAACGGTTGTTTTAGACGGACTACCATCAAGACCGCGCTGAAATAAACCATTCGAAGAAACTAGCATAATACATTGTTAAAGTCCGGAACGCAAACAAACATATCGTGGTTTAATAATCGCGTTGACATAAACATCAGCATGAGCAGGAAGACATGAAACTCTCAAAATGATGTTAGGGAGAATAAAAGACGGAGAGAGAGAGAGAGAGAGAGAGAGAGAGAGAGAGAGAGAAAGGGGGGATGAAAGACACAGAATAGAAAAGAAAATAGAGGGTGTATCTGAGCGTAAGGTATGGGGTAAGGGGTCGTCTGTAAAATAGAAAAAAAAAACGTCTTTGTTTTGTAAAATTGTGTGAGGTCATAATTTGTAACACAGTTTTTTTAAAACATATAGCCCGTCTACCTCCCCACCTCCACAGCCACCCCCACATATCCTTGCGATTTTCGCTCAATGGCACAAACACTTCACAGCACCGCCCCCCCCCCCCCTGTCCTTCCCCCGACGACCACATGCATATCTTTCAAACTTTCGTTCGATGGCACTAACCCTAACGATACCCCTCTCTCCTCCTCCCTTCCCCCATTCTCCCCCTCTCCCCCACTCTCTCTCTCTCTCTCTCTCTCTCTCTCTCTCTCTCTCTCTCTCCCCACTCTCCCCCTCACTCTCCCCCTTCTATCCCCCTCCCTCCCCGCTCTCTACCCTCTGTTCCCCACCCCCCCCCCCCCCTCCCCTCCCCCAAACCTACTCCCTCCGACCCGCCTTCGCCGTGCTAGCTAGTGTCAGGCGACTCTGGATCAGCTGCAAATTTCAGACATAATTTGCGCGCGCAAACCGGCAGGCGTGACATACATCACGCGCTTTACAGTGACCACACATGCCCGATTGCCGCATTCTGCACATAAATTCGGTGTCATGTCAAAACTCATCACTGTTTTTCTGTGATTCTGAAGAAAAAATGTTGATCCGTGTATATACATGATGTATGCGAACCAGACAAGGCGCAGAATAAGAGGGGTGCAGCGGGCGGAGGGAACAGGTGTCCGGGACCGCGGCGGGCTGGTAGTCAGGTGGCTGTCGGGTAGCCCTCGCCTAAATTGCGGGGAGCGCGCGAGTTCAATAATCGCTTTACATGTACTCATTTTGAAGTGCCCCCACCCCCCCCCCCCCCCACCCCTCCTTCCTCTCTCCCTCTCTCTTTCTCTCTCTCCTCTCTCACCCTTTACCTCTCTCTTATTCTTCTCTCTCCATCTTCACTTAGTCTCCCCCCCCCTTCTCTCACACTCTCTATCTCCATTTGTCACTTTTTCTTTTCTCCCCGTTATGTATTAATGCCAGTATGCATGTCTGTACATATGAATATGTCTCTCTCTCTCTCTCTCTCTCTCTCTCTCTCTCTCTCTCTCTCTCTCTTTCTCTCTCTCCTGTCTCTCTCTTTCTCTCTCTCTCTCTCTCTCTCTCTCTCTCTCTCTCTCTCTCTCTCTCTCTCTCTCTCTTGTCATCCCTGGCTAAAATTAAGAAAGTGACGGAGCCTATTTTTCAGACTGATGGGAATATGTTCTAAACTACTGAATAGAGGGGTCAGGCTACAGTAGACGAATCATTCTCCCATCCAGGGCCATGTTGCATATAGGGGTTCTCGGTTCCGTCCCCGTTGTCAAGATTTTGAATTTTCCTCTTCCTCTTCCTCTTCCTCGTCTATGCTTTCCTTGTTTTCCTAGTTGGAGGACGGAAGCGTACGCTGACAGGGATCACATATTTACGTACAGCTATAGATAACATCACTGAGCTGCATTTATTTTTTATGTAGGTACCACTGTAATTAATCATATTGTTTGAACAAATATTTCATTTAAGTATTTTCATTTTGTATGCCTACTACCAACAACCCGCCTTTGCTCATTTAATGTTACAATGAACATTCTTAGTGGAAAATAGACTTAAACTTCTTTAGAACTAACTAACATTGGCATGTTAATCCCCAATCAAAATGAAATGCGAAAATGTCCTGCACAATGAACAGAACAGCTGTAATTTCGTTTCTGGTTTCTTTCGTCGACATGACTTCCTTAAAAAACAGCAACGGAAATGTAAACTCGTACGGACGACGGTCAGACGGCTATACAATAGGCCTACTGGGTCGTATTGACTTCGCACATCTCATAACCTACGGACATGATGTGATTTTCTTATGCCAGGCCTGGTTATTGTATAGTGAAGACAGAGGGAAGGGTGAGCAAAAAAAAAAAAGCATGGCCTGATTTCAGACTCGACCGGTAGTTTATTTCCATCAAATATTTGATATGCTAAGATCCCAGTGAAAATGATACTGAAATATGCTGGGAGGATAACTCTCCCAAGAAATAATTATGAACCCATGATTAAATGTTCACACTTCAGACAAAACATCCGGCGTTGCAGGAAAGGGTAAGATTAATCGTATATGTAAGTTTTGCATCCAGTAGACCTATCATCTCGCCGCTAAGCAAGTTACGATCTTTAACATTTTAGTTTGTGACATCACGTGCGACGTCATCTCCCATACATGTATGTTATGTGCTGGTGGATTCCATATACATGTATAGTTCTTCTTCTGTTTTTGATGGAGGAATAAGTATTTTTCATTATGTGTAAAAATGTGCGCCTTAATGGTATATCAAATGCACAATAAATTGGTGGACATCCTTTTGAGAAAATTGTCAGTTTTTAAAGTAATTAGTACATAACATATGAGAGAGCACTTCGCACGTGACGTATCAACATTTTAAAAATCGTTACTTTCTTATCCTTCGACGGAAGTTTATCAAACCCTCACTTTTATGTTTCTTTCATGCTTCTGCATTTATCAAAATCAACTTAACTTCAGGGTGAACTTTCCCTTTAAAGGGCACCAACCACCGATACCATTCGCTGCTCCCTATTTCGAGACATACAGTATTATACCACTAATATTGAACAACGAACCCTGTTTTCGTGCAGGCAACATTGCATTGCGTAAAAATCCCACAGTTTTCATAGTATTATTACTAATATTGAACAAAGAACCCTGTTTTCGTGCAGGCAACATTGCATTGCGTAAAAATCCCACAGTTTTCACTCTGAAATGAGTGTGTCAAATCATACACCAGTCAATTTTGTCGTACATGAAAATACATGTACCAATAAGGTGTTAGATTTTGCATCCTTGGTGTTACTTGTTGTTAAACCTCCGCCAATACATGTTTTCTTGGTACTTTCTTGGCGTAAAGAGTTAAACGCTAACACTTCCTTGGCATAAATATCACTGTATATGTACAAACGACAGTAACCACGTTAAACTGATGTTATAGTTTTTCCCCTCGAACAACATTATTTCTTGCGATAGTCTGCAGCTTTCCCCAACTTTGCCATGGAATCTATAATTGATTTATATCATTTAAATGGATAAGAACCTTACTTGTAGATGGTATTCATGTTGCGAATCCAAGCCAGTTTTGGCTCGTTTCACGTTATTCAGAATGCAGTTTGCCCATGGAAGCGAAAGGGTTATACATTAATATAATCCCTTCGTCATGGACGTTAACGTGTTCGCACAGTTGCGTTTCGTCTGGGACAAAAACAACATAATTGTTGTTGTTTTTTTCTGCAGAAAATCTGGCAGCCCTTTGTTGAGGTTAATCATATCTGACCAGACGCAGTGGTCGGTTGATTGGCCATGGGTATGTGTGACATTGTGTGGACCACCCTAAACATGACGGATAGGCTCTGCGTCTCATTAGCGATGTGGCACTGTGGCCGCCGGTAAGTGTAGCCGATAAGTTCAGAAGAAGGAGGGCGTATGACCTAACTTACAGGCTGTCGGGCATTTCGAATCCCACCGACCACAAATTATACATGACGTTTTATGACGTCACATCATTCATGCTATTCCTCTGTTTGAAAAATGCGTTGTGAAAAGGGATAATATCTCCGTCATATGTAAGCCAGACAAAATGCTGCTATATGTGATTTGTATGATCTGAGGGTGAAATGATCCACAAGTGACAAATTAAAGGTTAAAGGAAGTTGATCGTAATGGTACTGATAGCGGGACATGTCACCATGTCACACCCGTTCGACCATCATCACGGATCACAGTCTCGTTTGATACTAACGACTTTAAACATGCTAAAAGATTGAGACGACTCCTATACATGATCCTGATATCAAACGAAAATGAAACATGCTGCTGTTGTCACAGCAGAATGGTCGAGTCGTTATCACCGACCCCGTATCTTTATCCTTACTGCACCTTACCTTTCACTCAAGCAGGTGGTGGTGTTAGTATACGGCGCCATATAGAGCGGACCGGAAGTGGGACGCATTATCACGTGCTCCCATCATGCGTCACGCTCCAACCTTGTTTCATTCAGAGATTTCCATGCACATTGCTATTCTTGCGTGGAATTACTCTTTCAGGAGTACTCGAGAATGGAGGACAGAAATCAGGCTCTGACATTTATCATCCAGCGATGCCGAATGGTATTAGGAGGCAGTGGTCTGGAAGAAACGCCCCAGGAAATAAGGTGAAAAAGCCCAAGAAACGATGTGCGTTGCAGTCAAAGACGTTAGAAATAGCTATTATGAATGATGTGAATTGAATGGCCTTCATTAGGCCTAATATCATTTCCACAATTGTTTCATTATGAGTTGATCACTTTTCACTCATTATCAATAACATCATTATCCTCTCTTATTCAGCCCAATAAAAAACATCGTCCACCTAAAAAGTGATTAGTAATGTGTACGTTAAGTCGGGAGGAATGAGAAATATGAAAGTAATCAACATTTTGACGAATCGCTCATTTGTATCTCACATAATTCTGCCATATTCATTAAAAAGGCAGAAAAAATGTCACTTCTTCTGGTGACGTCACCAATCAGTGGCTGCGGGGGAACGTTCAGACAAGAAGGTACATGCGATTACGATCTAGGGATGGGGAGGGTGGAAAAGTTGGAGGAGTAGGAGAAAGACGGTCGACCTACAGAGGCCCAACTATACGTGAGTGATGTGTTGACTTCTTTAACTGAATTGGATTTGCGATTTAAAGGCATGGTATCCATTTTCGGAAATAGCGCTTTTTGGTTAATAGCTTCATCATGGTTTGATAACATATTGCCAATAAACAAGATTAAATCAAGTTAAAGACTCATTGAAATCCATGTTACCAATCTTACGTCATTAAGATTATATTGTCATCTTTTTGTACTTTATCTTGTTCTTTATCATTTCGTCATTATCATTTCGCCAATCAATATTTTGATTTCTGCTGTCGCAGTGGTTCCATTTTTATAGACATGGGTGAGGAAGTGTTTGTCATAACACCCCATGATTAAGTGACGCCCCCTACCCCCACTATTCCCCTCCCCCAATCATCTTCCTTTTTTTTTTTTAAGTTCCTCGACATTTCATGTCTGATCACTCACAACCCAGCGGCCCCGTCATGTTGTCCTCCTGTCGCATCGGCGGCGCTGCGAGGCCCGACTGCGAAATTTGCCAAGTTTACTGTAACAACGTAATGTGGCAGTTACATGGGGACGACATATCGCGACGCGTGGCTAGTCTCCGTAAGCAGACCCTTTTTGTTGATCTTGTTTTGCAGGGCACATGAATGCGTTTGACTGACAGCTACAGTGATTTGAATATTGATTATTGGAGTACTGTTTATTGGAGAATTGGTAACTGATGATTGGGGTCTTGTTTATTAGAATATTCGTTATTGGAGTAGTGGTCATTGGCGTAATGGTTATTGCTGATTAGGGTACTGGTTTTAGATTATTGGAGTATTCGTTATGGGGTATTGGTTGATGAAGTATTCATTATTTAAGTATTGGTATTGGCTATGGGTATTTGAAATATTATTTATTACAATATTGGAACATTTGTTACTTGGACGTTGGCGTATTTAAGTAATTGCAATATCAGAATATGAAAGTATTGGTTGCTGAATAGTTGATTATTGAAGTATTGATATATTTCGATAATGCGGTTATGGAGTATTGCAATAATGTGTGTTGCTTTTTGGAGAACTAGGTATTGGAGTAGTGAACTATTTAGATATTGTAATATTGCACTACGGGGGTATAGGAGTATTGCAGTGTCGGCCTATTGTGAGTGCAGTTTATTAGAATACTGGTGGATGGAATATCGGTTATTGTTCATATATGTTGTTATGATTTGTGAGGTTGTTGTGGGGAGGAGGAGGAGGAGGAGGAGGAGGAGGAGGAGGAGG